>CABFPE010000126.1:1537385-1555479 GCA_900660155.1 Hofstenia miamia | reverse complement strand
CTTAAATTTGAATAGACAGGTACTTTTCTAGAATTACTATAAATAGGAACTAAACATTGTAAGCAATTGATAAAGAATTTTATTCAGAATTCTTATTTTGTTCTACTATAATGGTTTGATTATTTAATACCATGTCAAGCTAATTGAGTGGTGTTTAGTAGTGGTCTGGAACCATCATAGAGAACAATTCAAGGGTCTCTGTGCCAGATCACGAAAGTGCACATAGGTTAGGTGTAGGAGTTTTTCTCTCGATTAGCTGACTAGTGATCATTTAATACATGTATTAAAATAATTAACTTTGAACAAATGGTTGGATAACCAAAACCTAGGGAATATATTAATATTATTTTAGATCCAAATTAGTGACCCATAAATGACCGATAAAATGACTGAACATGTATTAATTTATAAATGTAGGTTAGGAAGCTGCTCAATACTAATGCATTTTATTAAAGCCAATATATTTTGGTAATGGCTACATGTAATATTAATCAAGCAGCTAGTAACAAGTCAGGTTGCAAACAACTGAAACACTTTTATAAATAGATTTTAAGTCGAATTGTGTCATGTCTTGAGTATGCACTGAGCTAGAATAAGTACACATAAATAATATCAATGAACTGAGGTGTGGATCTCAACCAAATGGAATATCAAATCATTGGTGAAACTGGATGTGGAGATCAGCTTCAGGTGGATGCCCCTTATCAATAGTTGGAGAAATTGCTGCATGGCTTCATCACCTAAATAGTGAACAGTTAAATGTAGTTACATTGTGTTAACAGAAACAAAAGCTAAAGCAGTATCTAATTAAGTAAATCCCTACCCACAAAACTACGAGTAGTGGTATGCAGTAACAAGAGATAAATAGTAATGTAGCCTAGTAGAGGATGTTACATTACTTAAGATTTTATTTCCCAATATCATCTCATATAGTAATGGATTCCTTTTTGTCTCTATTACAATAGAAGTCTGCTCAAATGTTGTATTTGCTATTCAAATTTTTATTTCTTCAAGTTTTCCTCTTGTATCAATATCATCTCCTGAAGCATTTATCAAGCAACTAAATCATTGGTTTTATTGTATTTTTCTTTTGTAAAATATTATTTGTTTTTAATCAAGTTCTCTTCTTTGTAATATGCCTCACCATCTTCTATTATATTTACATGACTTTTACAATCTTTTTCATATACTCTTTATTTCCACAAGTGTGACACTTCAGATCTCTTCTTCTTAATTTTTTAATTGTTCCACCTTTCAATTTGACTTTAATAAACTTGTCTTTTTCACCTGTTTTCATTTTGAAATTTTTATTATTAAAAAATTTCTTAAAAAATGTGGTTTATGGGCTAACCATTCTTTGATTTACAATAAATTTTTCATTTATTCTCACATTGCTTTCTAGTGTTATTTGTATTGCCAAATGAGTCTTCTGCATCACATTTGATTTTGAACTGTTTTGATGGTGTCTTTTAATCCCTTGCATATATTTGAGAACAAGTTGTATTTAGAATATTGCTCTTCTCTCAAACTTAGTTTTAGCATTCTTTCCAGTTGCAACATGTAATTCCATCAATCATCTCATTTGTTCACTTTCAACCCATTTAGTATCATTTGATACTGATTTTTAAAGCTTTTGTCATTGTAATATGCTTTATATTCTCCAATAAGCTTTTTGCAATGCATTTTCATTTCTGCATCTATTACTAAATAATGCTGATAAGCCCCTGCACTTAAAGACAGTGGAAATCTTGCTGCCACTGCACTTTGCATTACTCACCTTTCCTTTAATATCATTTCAAAAATTTGTACCCATTCACTAAATGTAAGTGAATAGTTGTCAAACCACCCAGTGAATTTTGGTAGTATTGCTTTACATAAAGGCACATTATTGCTTTCATTGTCTAGCAATATTGATTCCATCATCTCTAACTCTGATTCACAGTTTTGTTTCACTTTCTGTGAAATCATTTTTACTAAATTTTCAATAAATTGTTTTTCTGTTTATTTTTATTTCATTTTTTTCATGATGATGTCATCACCTGGATTTGCTCAGTTTAAGGCTTCCAATTTCCCTTAAAGTATTACCTGCATGTTTTGTAGTTCTTTTTTTTTTTTGATCATAATTTAGGACATGCATTCTTCATTTGCCTCTGAGATTATCAATTTCTAACTGTGTTGTCACATTATCCTCTCTTAATCTCACATTTTCTTCAAGCATTTTGGCCATTCATTGTTGCTACTTTTTGCTTTCACTCCTAATCTTTTCATTGGCTGCCGTTAATAGGTCTACTTGTCTTTGAAACAAATTACACTATTCTGCCAATCTTGTTCTAATATCATTTCTCATTTCATTTATCCATTTCTCTTGCTCAATATTCATATGTTTTAATTCCACCATTTTTTCAGTTAACTTTTCAATCTGTATTTCTAGCTGAATTTTATTTTTGGTATTTTTTCAAATCATTTCTGGCAACTTGGCCAATGTGTACTAAGTTTCAATTGGTACTGACTGTAGCACCACTTCTGTGGGGGACACTTCACTTTCAGGTAATGATGCTGTATCTTGTGTTTAGAGAGTTTCTCCCAGTTGTGGGGGATGCTGTTGAGTTATAGGCTTCTTCAAATTATTTACCATTTTCATACTTTATCTATGAGTAGTTATCTAATATCGATTTACAACCCTCTTTGTAATTTAGACCATAATGGAAAGTTAAGATTGACAACAGTCAAATTCAGGCCTGAAACCTTGTGCTGAACTATACAATGGAGGAAGGATCAATACTATTCAGCAATCACACTTACTGTTGAATTGGTTGTGAATAATGGACGTTTCTCAGTGAATGATGTGTCAAGCTTGATTCCCTAATGTTGCTTATCTTAGTCAATTAAATGCATTGATCCTTCTTGTTATTAACCAGTATAGCAATAAAGGAAATGCTGAAAACTGAGTGAATTTGCTTGTTATCATTTTTACATTTAAAATACCCTACATATAAGTATATATATATTTATATATATATATATATTTGATCAAAATAACGATCGTATTCCACCACCATTAGCCTCATCAATAGTATATTCATATAATTGTGATGTCTGTGGAAAGCCATACATCGGTGAGACTATACGACATTTTGAAACACCGAAATCCGAACATATTAATGGACATCTTCAATCTGAAGTATTTGCACACATTCATAACATCAATCCGGACAATTTTAGAATAATTTTAAGATCAAAAAAATCAAAAATATCTGAAGCCATTCTAATTAAAGATCATGAAAAATCAATGCTAATAAATAGGCAGAAGGACATAAGATCATTGTATCTGTATTAATTAATTATTGTAGTATATTGTAAAAAAGCTGTGTCAATTTCCCACAAATTTTATTATTTCTGTAGTTAACTAAATTATAGTAGAAAACGTTAAGCAATGTGTTCTATTCCAATTAATGTAAATCTTAGCAAAACATGCTTTAAATATATATATATATATATATATATAATATCCCGGATGAATACATCGGAAAACTCTTTNCTTTATATATATATATATATATATATATATATATTTATATATACATGTATGTATAAGCAGATCTACATACATGTGAATGATCAATGTGGTCAGCAGAAAAGAAATGTGACAGTCTGTCATTCAAGTCGACCAATTTAATAACTAACTCAACCATAGTGGTTAACGTGTAAGATATAATGAGGCTCATAGGCACCTCATATGTATAATAGATCATATGATGACACTGTGAGAATTTGGATCTAAACTGGGTTAACCTAAGGGTAGCTGTACAGCTAATTATGGCATTTGTTATTATAGCAAATAAATTGATTGGAAAGGTAAATGAGTAAAAACCCCTATCCATACAGATAACCTAAGAACACACTTTCATAATCAGGCTACTGACTGCACAACTTAAAGATGAATGATGTAACGCTCGCGTGCAACATTACCAGAATTCCTAGAATTGTAAACTTATGTACTCAAATGTTTAGCGTTCTGTTTGCATAATGTATCAAACCTGACGAAAATAAAATATGAATTCAAAGTAATTAAATTCATCATCTACTAAATCTTTTACATAATATAATATACAAATATACCTATCAACAGCCTTAAAATCAGAACTAATGCAATCTCTGATCTCATTTTGTCTTTGACTTGAAAAAGAAACAGCACATCAGTTCTGCAATCATTCAGCCAAATTGCTTAAAATCTATTGCAAAATATAATATAAAATGTGCAGTTTAATCTTCAAAAAATTAATGAATTTGGTCCAATCTAATTGAAAGCCTTGTTTGCCACTAAATGTACACTTAAGAGAACATTCTGTTAATTGAAGCTTTGAAATAATATTTCTTAAAATAGTTTGGGATTGAGGCATCATATGGTTCTACTGTGAACTCAGAATTTGCAATATAATGAACTGTGAGAAAGGCCAGTTAGATTTTCTTAAATTTAATCTCTAGCCATTGAATTTGATCCATGTGTTGCCACGAAACTAAGCTCATCAATGAGGTCTCAGTCCGAAATTCTTTATTCAGCATTAATCATTATGTATGATTGCAAAATTTATTAATGATTTAAGTTAGTTAGGCTTTCAAATATTTGCAATAAGATATATAAAAGGATAAGAAGCTCTTAGTATCAATAATTGTCAAGAGGCATTTTCTTTTAGATTTTCAATCATAGGGAAACAACTACACATTTTTCTAAGAAATGATAAGAATTACATTGCTTCAAAGAATTCAGCCAACTTTTATTGAGAAAGTAAACATAATTAAGCATTGATAATTCATGGTCAAATTTGTTAAACTGCTCTTAAATATATAGTACATGCATAAATTATTTTGCTTGACGTCATCTAGCTTCTCAAAAAAACGATTTTAGACAAATAAATGAAACTAAGCATTAAGGAATGGTTTTAAAACGCTTAGAAAGAGTTTAAGAACTGCTTAGAATTGGGATTCAAAAATTCAAATACACTTTGAAAATGCTTAGAAAATAATTAATCCAAGTGGTGTGCCATAAACATACATATATTATTAATTAAATTTTGTTAATCTCAAAAATCATCTAACACATTAAACATTAAAACATTTTTATCCATATTATACATGTTTTGTAAGAAAATACTGCTAAATGTTATTCTATATTATTTGAAATGCATTGTATTTAAATAACCTTGGACCAATTGCTGAGTGTTATCTAGTATTTGTTAAATGATCTTACATTAAATTTCAATATTCGACATACTCTACTGGGGTATATGCATGATTTTTCAACGGACAAAATCTTAGTCTTGATTAAATGAGAGAAGAATAGAGGCAGGGGGTGGCAAAACCCTGCGAACACTTTTAAAAGTATTGTAGAATCGCTGGATAAATTTGGGTACACAAACCTAACATCAAATAGAGTATTTCAAATCCATGGTGATAGAAAGTTTGATACAAAACCTAATTTATATCTGATACCAACAAAACAAAGTAATCAGTATTTAAACATAACTAGATTATCTTTAGATAAAAAAAGAGCTGGGTTCACCAATTCCACACGGCATTACGCCAAAGATCCATCACTGAACTGAGTTACTCCTACAATAAATATACAGTTCTGCCCTGTAATATAATTAAATAAAATATAATAGCATGTAATTACCATGCATTTGTGGTTCGCAACAAGTCCCAAATTATCATTGGAGCATAGCTAATGATCAGGATAATGAAAACTATGCTGAAACCGCAAAACAGAGAAATCAAGATAACACTAGCACAAAGCTTAACTAAATTGATTCTAATTGAAAAAGGTTATAGGTTTAATTCCCTATTTATGCACAATATCATGTTCTTTTACTCTTCAAATTTCAATTCTTTTTCCCTGCAAACTTTAATTCAAGCAACGTACAATTCAAACCGAGGGAACAATCAATTTACTACACTTGCTTGAATTCTTAATGTTGAAATTACAAATATATCAATTTACAACACAAAACTTAAATTCATATTGCATATTAAGTATATAATAAATAATATTATTATTATAATGTTATTGAGGTAACTAAAGTAACTTTCAATATGAGTCTCTACCGGTTTCCCTAGTTACCACAATCAAGGCCCTATAATTTATAATGACTCTAAACTTTCGATATAAGTTTCTACCAGTTTAATAAGTACAAAATTAAATATAGACTTCGACTGCTCCCTGAGTGACGTTACAGTATTGACATAATGGACCCCAAAAATGAATCCCACAACCTTAGTTTTTAAATTTTTTTCCCGAATAGTTTTGATTTAATCAGTTCAAAGCAATTGTGAAAACCTGAAGGGGAACATTCGATCATGTCCTCTTTGTGAGCGCTACTGATCCAGCTATTCCATTAGACGAAATATTTTCTTGCTACTAAAAAGTCTTTCGCGCGATGGCGTACGAAAATTGATTTCGCGTGCTATATTAATACATGGCATAAAAAATATTTTTAGCGATTACTCTGTGGCGAAGCAATGTGCATTTTACTGCGGTTTTTCTTCAAAGGAAATGCTTGTTAGATTTTGGGGCAATTTGCATTTTATTCGCCCATATATTTTCCTGAGAAGTCGTAGAAAAATTATTTTTAGCGATTTCTCTAGATTGGTCTGCATTTTTCTACTGTCACGAAATCTTCCTGTATGGAGAAACAATGTACATTGTAGGATTGCATTTCTCAAAGGCAATATTTGATAGATTTTGTGGCAATTGGGATGTCATAGGCCCCATGCATCTTACTGAGACATCTAAAAATTTTGTCATCAACCACAGAAAAAATTATTTTTCTGGACTTCCTTTAATGGAATCTGATTACATGTTATAAAGAAGTTCTAAATTGATCCATTTCATGTCAATTACACACTGCACTTTTAGGGATAACATATTTTTCTCAATATTTGATGACTGTATTTATAAAGAGTGTAGTCTATTTTTAGAGAAGCATTGCACTATAAGCTAACTACAGAATTTGGGGTGGTAATGTTCTCCTTCCAGACAAGGGTGTAGCCAAGGCGGCTCAACAAGGGCCCACTCCAATGCTAATGGTGTGGCGGGTACCGATAGAGAATAAAACGAGTAAAACATGAGCATAATGCAAAAAGACAATTTCAAGAAATTTACCACTTCTTATGGGAACCTTAGTAACAAGTTTGTCCTTTAATGATTAAAGACGCCCTGAAACGTTTTATTATTGTTATACTGGAGAATAATTTTTGTTTCTGACCGATCTTAAGGTGTTTTCAAGATATAGCATGGAATAAAATTTCTACATGTGTATTTATGTTTTCATCTTACATCATAATGTTACTAATAAATAAATGTGTAATACCAACAGGCGCGGTCCTAGAAGATTTTGAATGGGGAGGGGGCTTTTAATGCTTCAATTTTTCATTTTATGTTGTAAAACGATTATATATTTGCAATTTATTAAAAATCGTATCATATTTGCCAAAAATGACAATGATTTATGAGATTCACAAAACTTTAAGGTTTATATTTATACCCATGAAAGCTACGCTTTTAAAGACATTTTTTATTAAGTGCAAAGCATAAAATTGTTCAAAAAATGACTTCTATCTTATGAAAAACACTAAAAAAATTATTTTAAATATAAATAATCACATATTATGCTTAGATCGTTTGGGAAGGGGACGACCGTACCCCCTGAAACCGCGCCTGAGTATAAAATAGGCTACTTAAATATCTATTTTAGTATATTATTTTAGCTGCTACAAAAATCATCACAGCTAAACGAACAATCCTGTTAGATGACCACGGACAAAAACACTGGTTTTGCATAATTTTGTATTGTGTTATTTCCATTAGTTGTTGAAATTGAGCTTACGGGTATTCGGGTGGGCCTTCTGGGGGTATGGATACCCATGAACCTCTTACGGGCAGGTGTGGGTACAAAAATACCCTATGACAAGTTACAAAATGTAGCTAAGGATAATTTGTAGCAGCACAGACTTACGAAGGAATAATCCTCAGTAGTGTCTTTTATTCTGTTAACCTGCGCTGGGCTAGGGTTGCACTGAGTCATTGGAAAAGAATGATTAAAATTGAAAAGAATAGACTTTTACACAACAGTTGTAGTGAATGCTATATAATTTCATAAACAACGTTTTGAAATTGTATATTAGTATCATATACTCTTAAAAGACTTCATTTAGAATTTTTAATTTCAGTGTGCAGATTCTATTAGAAGTTTCTAACATACCTAACTTTGTCCTAGCAAGCCGCAAAATCGTGAAAATTTCCTAACAAGTGTCATAGAAATGTGCCGAATTGGAATTGAGTGGGTTGAACTGGATTCAGCCCGGGTAGTGATTGGGCCTAAATTTTCTGGTTAAAATTATTAAGAGCTAAGGTGCAAAGAAATTTCTAAAAATAAGCCTACCTAAAAGTAAGGAAGCGTTTCTTATTGAATCTCGGAACAATTAGCAGAGCAACAGCCTGTGTTAGAAACTCCCTTCACTGACAGAAGCACGGAATACATAAGGGCCTTAATAATAGCTGCATAGGTGTAGGGAAAAATAATTTACTGTTAGAAATTTATAACATAGACATTCATTATGCTGCTTCCGTTTTTTATTTTAAAATGAAATTAGAAAAATATGATACTGAAGAGTAGATATACAAATAGTAAACTTATCAGTTTCGTCTAGCCTGTCAAAAAGCGCAGCCTATTCAGTTTCCCCAATAATATTTTTTCAATTCAATAGCTGTAAATCTTCAAAATAATAAATGAACTACTTTACATGTAGGAATATATATGTAAATAATTCAATATTTTAATTATATATATATATATATATATATATATATATATATATATATATATATAGATAGAGAGAGAGAGAAAGAGAGAATTGTTCCCCTTTTCAGAAAAAAGCTGGGAGCGCCTTGTACCCAATACCAAAAGTTGACCTGAGTGCTAGAATTTATTTAAAATATATATATATATTAGGCCTGGGTGATGCGGACCTTTGAATTCGATTTGTTAGCATTGAAAAGCTTGATTATCGATTCGAATATTGAAAACTAAGCTTGCTTTAATTATGTATTTCTTATTTGCTCTTATAAATATGAGACCATGAAAATTTTAGCGTTGAGTGATTGTCAGATCGTATTTCCTCCAAAATAAAGGGTGTTATAAAGTACTGCTTACACAGATATGGAAGTGGTACCCTCAATTGGTGACGATGACCGGTCTGGTTCCGATAACCCCCTGACCGGTAATCAGTGTTGACCGTCGGGTAACTGAATTACCTTAATGTGGGTACCGGCTTTGACCAATCCTCACATTATATTGCACTGGTTTTGATTACCTGGTTTCACCGTATTCTTAGGTGAAATGCACTTTTTGACTGGTTGTGACCGGCATTGTTTTCGGTCCATTTTTTGTACAGCTGAAAGATCGTGTAATGAACGCACATGTGTTTAAGTTATCCAAAGAACTCTGAATATTTCATTATTCGTTTAGAGACAGACACCAAAAAAATCGAGACACCTTATTTAATGCTTTTAATTTTGCAAGTATTAAAAATATGTTTTGTTTGAATATTGGTAACAGACTTGTCAAAGAGTCGAGCTTCTAACGAGCCGAGACGAGCCGACCTTGAGCACAGTATTTGATATACAAAGAGCCCAAAACGAGCCTATTTTAGGCAAAGCAAGTTTATAGTTCTGCTTGTAAATTTGATTATAGAGATTTTTCTTATTTTTTGCTGTCAGTATGCCTTTCCTATAATCTTATTTAAGAAATTTTTATTGAATAATAAGAAGAGCTTTGTAAACAATTCTTTGAGCACAATATTTTTAAAAAAATGCCGAGCTAAAACTAGCCTCATTCAAAGATTTTATGTGGCGAGCCGAGCCGAGCCGAACTTACACAAAATTTAAACGAGCCGAGGTAGGAAATGTCGGCTCGTTGACAAGTGTGATTGTTAATCCTTGTAAATGATTATTCTATGATAGATTAANTATTGTAGTTTATTTGAGTTACTATATCTCAAAACACAATATCTCTGTTTACAAATCTGGTTGCTAGTCTCAAACAGACTTGTCAACGAGCCGGGCTGAGCCGAGCTTGAGCACAGTATTTGATATAAAAAGAGCCCAAAACCAGCCTATTTTAGGCAAAGCAAGTTTATAGTTCTGCTTGTAAATTTGATTATAGAGATTTTTCTTATTTTTTGCTGTCAGTATGCCTTTCCTATAATCTTATTTAAGAAATTTTTATTGAATAAATAAGAAGGCCTTTGTAAAAAATTTTTTGGGCACAATATTTTTAAAAAAATGCCAGGCTAAAACTAGCCTCATTCAAAGATTTTATGTGGCGAGCCGAGCCGAGCCGAACTTACACAAAATTTAAACGAGCCGAGGTAGGAAATGTCGGCTCGTTGACAAGTGTGATTGTTAATCCTGTGATTGTTAATCCTTGTAAATGATTAATGGCACGCTGTGATTAATTCCAAACATTGATGGTAATAATTTCGAATTTTAATAGCAAGCCTAATTAATAAGCAGGGCTTAACGCCATTGTGATTCGGCTATCAAAATACAGCTGCCAATGTAAAAATTCCGTCTCTGTACTTAATTAAGCGTGACGTTTCTCTGAGGATATAATCTAATAGTGAATTATGAGATCTCATAGGTTTGTGCTTTTAAAGGCAAAGTGGGCATTTTACTAACAATTTCTAAATCATTACTATTTTACGATTCATTTGCAATATAGTATAGAGGTACTAGAGTTAAATGGAGAGTTATAATTCAAAATTGTTTTATTGTTTAGATACTTGGATCTTAGAACTCTTATTTACAGAATTTATACCACTCACTCGACATTCAATGTTATATAGCACTATTACGTTATGCACTTGCATTGATTAAAAAAAGACAATATATTGACTCAAGTTAATGAATTGCATATGTGATCTACTAACTTTTTCGCAAAACCGTACAGTGAACATGAGTGAACTTTTTGTAAATTACAGTGTGTTTCCAATAATAATTATGGTAATTGTCACGTGCTTTCGCAGCTTGAGATTTGAGAAAATTCCAGACAAAATTCGCGGACCGGTATGACCAGACCAGAGACACAAGTGACAGTTTTTAAGAGGTGAAGTGAAATAAAGCGTTATCAGATCCGGTCTGGTCGGGTGGTCAATACCGACTGACTTCCATCTCTGTGCTTACATATAACAAAATTTAATGTTTAGCTTTAAAGGAAAAGAAGGCCTTTTTGTTATTACTTTTCTGAACCGTAAATACTTCGTTCAATATTACCATTATAACAATTACTTATATTTGAAATCAAATTTTGATAAGCATTTTCGCAAAAATATAAACACTTAATAATTTAATTAAAGACTTTTGAGCATATACAATATTTTAGACTTTTTTTAGCTTTACAACCATGCTAACTATCCGCAAAATTAACATTTTCATATCTAATGAAATTTTGCAAATATTTTTTGACTGAAAAAAAATCATTTTGACTTTAATCAGTTTTGCGCACCCCCAGTTAACGTCTTAAAAGCGTATAAATATATACATATTTTTCTTCTTTAGCTGTTATTGAATACTAATTAAATTTGGTTTAATTTTGAATATAAATTCAATGTGTAACGATGTCATTGCAAATTCAACTAAAATTCAACTTTGCTGCAACCAAAAAATGTTTATTGGGTTTGTTTATGATTGTTTGATTCATTTTCTTCTAAAACGATTACATGTGTTACTAGCATCATGTGGCATAATTTGGTGTTTAACAAATAGATAAAACAAGTTGGAGGAGTGGTTTTGGTATATTCTTTGAATTGGTGATCAAAAGGTCTATGTAATTAAAAAAATTTAGATTTAATAATAATTAATATTAATCAGAGTTTAGCCATTAATTACTCAGGCCATTGGGTTTTTAGATTATTAGGAATTGGGTTTAGCTATTAATATTTCTTTAACTTCACGGCTAAAATAGCAATGTTAGTTGCTTTCTTAATTGTACTATGAATGTTTTGAGTTTGCATAAACATCTCCATTTGATTATGTTTAATGTTTCTCACTGTTCATTATTCATGTTTAATTAATATCTTATATTGGATATAATGTTTTTAGATTATTAGGAATTTTGCTAATAATATTTCTTTAGCTTCACAGCTAAAATAGAAGCGTTAGTTGCTTTCTTAGTTGTACTATGAATAGGTTGCATTAATATCTCCATTTGATTGTTTAAGGGTAAATCAAGAAAATGTTTTAATTGATTTTTGCAGTTTCCTGGTCCCCCTTGAGTAATGTACTCAAGTATTATCTCTTCTTAGGAGCAGGGGTATCATTAGAGAGCTGACTCTCACTCATTGTTGCCAAGCTAATTCTACACTTTCTATATAATATGTTTTTTCAATGGCAAACTAAGTAATTTTTTAAAAATTTCTATATAAATAGTCCCTCTGGAGTAAGGTGCTTAATATGTATTAACTGCTCAAAAGCAGTGGTCTTATAAAGCTGACCCCATTCAAGCAACACAGGTTGTTGCTTGTAAACACTTAAAAATACAATTATGGGTTTTGCTATTAATTTTGATGGTTTGTTTTGTTAACCTATACTAGAGATACAAAACTTTACCAAGACACCCCACAACTTTTGGATATCAGTGATTTCAATTTAAAAGTACAAAGTATGGCCAATATAACTGAAATCGCCAGCATGCACATGTTGTATTTCAACATAGATATCGTGACTACAAATTGCAAAATAAACATAGGTGCACATATAATAATGTTGAATTAACAAGAAATTAATGTTTAAAAATGTTTTCTGTAAATTTTATATCTGATGGCCCTTGGTCTAAAAATTTCCACGCTACGCCACTAGTTATATGTATCTGTGCAAAGCAGTGGGGTCTGAAGAATCTTATGTCTTCTATTATAATGCTATAGCTTTGTAGTGTTTATTCATTGCTATTTAATAAATTTGCTAATGATACACTGTTATATGCACTTAAAACGCACTGACATATTGTATTTTGCTGTTACACCATGATGTTGCAAATTTAATGTTGCTGTGACGGTCATTAACCTATCTCTTTCGGACATCCTCAAAGTACCTCATTGCAATAAAATTTCAAACCCATCTGCTGAGACATCCTAAGAACGTCTTATTGGGACATATTATGTCTCAATGAGATATCCTAGAGATTTATTTTGGACGGACATTATGATAGATGTAGGATAGTTCTAGGATGCATTGCGATGTTCTTGTGATATTGCTACGATGGCAATTATATCACAGTGAGATGTTCGTAGGATATCGTGGGATTTCTCATTTTGTCTGCGTCTCCTCTATGTTGTGATGTTTTCAGATTGAAAATAACGCTAGCAGTTTTTGAGTTATAAACGTTTAGAATTATTTTATATGGTCATGAAACATTTTCAAAATCCCCGTTCAGCTTAAGGTTAACAAAATTAATGTGCATCTTTAAAGTAATTGAATAATGCTTTATTGACATAGATTTGTACAATGATTTATAACCTAAAATAGTCTAAAGCAAATCTAACATGAAATAAAATTCAATTGAAAAATAATTTAAAATCGTTATCTAAAAGAAATCTGTGTCATAGTTCAATGGACAAAAATCTTAATTTTGTTGCAAATGCATTTTTGGCAGATTATTTGCCATTCAAAATATATTATAATTTGTTTGGTTACATGGGCTAAGTTTTGAATAATGATGTGTTCTTAGGAACTTCTATTCATTTCTAATTGCTTATTTCGGCCATAAGTTTGTGACGTGCTAGATATAGAATTCGGTTTTAAATGTATGCAAAATATGTACAAAATCTTCAGTGGCGTAGCAAAGGGAGAAATAGGGGGATACGTACCCTTCACCAGTCATTAACATGGTACGAACATTTCGGCCCAAGCTGACCCAGGGTCATTTAAATTAATCGCAAATTCGCGCATTATACTATTCTAGCAAAATTCTGATAACTTTATCAGTTTGCTAGAACAAAGATGGGTACTATAGAAACTTATAGTAAATCTTATGTTATATTTTTCAAAAAATTGTTTATAAATTATATCGCTGTATTCATTGAATTTCTGATAATTTCCCGGCCCACAATCGTCTATGCCATCACAAGAATATAGAAATTTCAAGTATAATTTATTTGTATTTAAATGATTTTGTTAATTCGATTATTTTATTGATTGCAAGAATTTAAAATCTGTCAACTGGCTGTTTGAAAAAAAATTGATCTAGGCTTTTTTTACAAGCTTCAATGTTTTCAAAAACATGAAAATGTTTGAAAATGTGAGCGAAAATAATGTTAGCATATGATTACACTGAGATTTTAAGGGTTAAGCTCATACCTATGAAATATCAGAATATATTTTGACTTACATTTTGACGAATTATTGTTTACGCACACTGGACATCATAATTAAAATTATGTGAACAACTCAGAAATATTTAATTTTAGAACAATTTAGTAAGTTTCACAATCATTTTTAAAATAATATAAAATTGGAAATCACGCAAAAAAATATTTAGCAAATTGTAGTAAAATTAGTAGCGTGGCCAAGGGTGAGTATGGGGTATGCATAGCCCCTCCCCTTCCACACCAGACATGGGCATGGGTTGAAAATTTCGGCCCAAGCCCAATCCGGCTCATTTAAATTAATGTCAAGACGTCCCATTTTCGTATTCTTGCAAAATTTTATCCAATTTTTCAGTTTGCTAGACCAAAGTTTAATATCTTTGAAACTTATAATAAAATTTAAATTATATTTTTCTCGACAAACTGTATATAAATTATAATGTATTCACTACATTTGTGTATGCACTGTTGAGTAATAGTACATTATTTCTTAATTTCAGCATATTTTTTGAACAATTTTTTTAATAGCTCTGCACATGCATGGCCATCTAAGCCTCAAAGCATCTAAGAATTTGAAGTATGTGTTATTTGGAAACCTCTTTGAAACATTTTGCTATCAGAATTGTTTCATCGATTGCAAGAAATTATAATTTTTTCAAAAAAAATTTTGAAGTCTTTCAACTTGCGTTTAAAACCAAATTAATCTAGGCTTTTGCTTCAACCTTCAATAGTTTCTTCAAAAAAATTAATCTAATAGAGATACCTAATAATATGAAAACACCAAAATTAGAAGACATTCAAACCGTGCCTCATTCTAGACGCCTCTGCACGCGTTTGGTTCTTGTTGGCCATTGCGTTCTCTGACTTTTGTTCACGACTTTATTAATATTTGATCTTACCTCTATACAGAACATAAAATGGTTTAGGTATATTATTACTTATGGGGAGCAGAGATGTAAGTGGTACCTCCGATTGGCGACCATGACAGCTCGGGTCCCAAGTTATACTCGTGCGGCTGCCGGTTTTGACCTGCCCTCACACTATAAAGTACTGGTTTTGACAACCTTACATTGTTTCAAAGTATTTATAGGTTCATTTCCCTTTTTGAAATGCTGTGACCGGCATTGCTGATTCGGTCGTTATTTTGTACTACGTAATGCATTTGTATATTTGAAGGAACATGCACTGAACGCATACACGTTTAAGTTATTGGATTAACCCTAAAGATATACAATTATTCACTTAATTAGTTAGTAATTATTCAATGATAGATTTTAGTATTTAATGGCACACTGTGATTACTTCCAAACATAAATGGTGATGATATTAAATCTTAATTTTAAGCCTAATTTATAAGAAGAGCTTAACGACCGTTGTGATCCGGAAATCAAAATATTCTGGTTGAGGTAAACATTCCGCCACGCATAGTTAATTAAACGTGACATTTAGTCTGAAAATATAATCTAATAATAAATAATGGGATCTTATTTGTTTGTTATAGATTCAAAAAATGACGACCAGACCGACGGAAGTAAGTTGCATATGTGACCTATTAACTTTTCGCACAACCATACAGTATACATCAGTAAACTGTTTTTGTACATTACAGAGTATTTACAATCAAAATTTGGTAAATATTATTATTGTCTTTGTCACGTGTATTCACAGCTTTAGATTTGAGAAACTCCAATACTAAATTAGCTGAGCGATATGACGCACATCTCAAAGTGACCGGTTCTGACCGGTGAAGTGAAATTATGGGAGACCAGATCCGGTCCGTGACTTCTCCGGATTGAACCAGTACCGACGGGCTTCCATCTTTGATAGAGAGAGTTTGAAAAAAATCCGATGTTTTATTGAAAAAATCGTAAACGCAACTGGTTTAACAATATATTTACAAATTGACGAATGATTGTTGACGTATACTGTACATCAGTTTTCCAAATTGATCATTATTTAACTTTACTAGACCTAAAAGCCCAGAAATATTTTATTTAGTAAGCCTCATAGTCATTTTATAAAATGATATAAAATTGGAAACCAAGCAAGAAATTTATAACAAATTGTAGGACAATAACAAAAACTAAATATTCAAAGTTATTTGGTTGTAATGGCTTTAATTTGTATACATCGAAGCCAAATTGCAGGCATTACACCTGCGTTATTGATATCTATCCTTGTAGGTATAATATACTGATGAAAATTTCTATCTTCTCTTTACCTAATCACCACCCAACCCTGATTCTCAACTTTGTCTCTATACTGTATGTTAATTTGCATAATAATTTTTCGACAGAATCGAGACAATTTGGAATTTCTTGTATTTCAAAAAGTGATGGGTGCTTAGAATTGGTCGCAGAGTGTAGAAATAGTTCATAATCACAAAAACGAACCTATTTCTGTCTACGTTTCAGACAGCTTAAGCAGGGTACTTTGTTGTCAATACAAAACGTTCAAAAATAAGTTAGGTTTTTCAAGATATCTTTCAAACATTCACTTCATTTTATCATTGGCTTTAGTGCAGCATAATCTCCCAGAAGTAATGCGTAAGCCGGCATTATGTGAATATTTGAGTTTCTGCCAAACATTATAATCTTTTGGTACTCACATCTTAAAATGGCACTTTACTAAATTTTTCATGGCAAAAGTTGTCAAGGACTATTTTTTTAGTACAGGAAAGTAATATAGTTGCTATATATTTTTATTAATTGTTAGTCGCTGTTTGAGTCAATTTAAAATTTGCAAAAAAAAATAAGTTAGGTTTTTCAAGATATCTTTCAAACATTCACTTCATTTTATCATTGGCTTTAGTGCAGCATAATCTCTAAGAAGTATTTTTTCTTCTGATTATTAACCATTAATAAATGACAATATTTTTTCTGATAATTCGGATAATTTATCTTGGACATTTTACAATTGAACGAAAGTCACCCTCATGAGCTTCACTTATTTAGCTCTCTAGTTTGATCATGAAGCTATATTCATTTAAATCACTAAATTTTTGCATAGTTAATGCTTTAAAATAGGCCACGAGTTTCTAATCGAATTTAATATGGTGATATTTCGAATTGCATTTTTCAAAATGATTGAAACATTTTAAAATTTAAAACATTGCCCCACCACGAACTTTTACTTGCTTGGAGTCACTTGATATAAAATCTGTATAAATAATTCTTAAGTAAATTAATTTATATTTTTATCCAATATTATGCGAACTCCACCCATGTTTAGTTTCCGATATTAAATGACAAAACCACAGCATATTTAATATTCGCAAATCAAATTTATGAGGGTTTGCAATACAAACTACATTATATGCGCCTTAATTTTCACATTTCAGCATAATAGAGCTCCATGAATTTCTCAAAAACTGCAGTTATTTTAAAAAGTCAAATTTGGATTGTAAAATTTCATCAAATTAATCCCATAGAAAATTCATGGATGCCTTTAAAGAAGTTCACAGAAAAACATTATAATTAAAGCATTTTCACTTGAAACTTGCGATGAGATCTCAGTTCAATATTTATAATCTTTTGTGAACAGCCTAAATATTCCAAATCATAATCAATAATATATTAATTAAAATTATCTTAACACAAAATGCAATATTATATTGTTCATATGATGTTTTGTATGTCTAAGTTAGGTAGTCACTATATATATATATATATATATA
>CABFPE010000126.1:1524790-1536081 GCA_900660155.1 Hofstenia miamia | reverse complement strand
TATATATATATCAACAGATTTTAAAAAAAGACTATTAAATAAGTATAACCAATAAATGATATAATCAAATTCTTGATTTATAGAGTTGTATGTATTTTGTAACCATTAGCAAGACAACAACAGCTGTAGATGCCAGAGTAACTGACATTGAAATCAAAAAATCCCCAGTAATAGGTTGGGCATCTTGAAGAAAATACTGCAGTAGAAAACAAAATATTGATACCAGGCAGACATTGTATATAAGAATCCCAATAATTTTGCTATCATTCATCTCTTCTATCTTAATGTCTTTCGTCATGACGGCTAGAAAAGCTCCAATTATCAACTTTAGTAATTTATAACCCAATATTATATAAAAAATTTGTGGATGAATTAAATTAAAACCCTGAAGAACAACAAACTTTGTCTCAACATCTAAGTTTACATTGTAAAATGGAGTTCCATATTCAATAGTACCGAAATAAGGGTCTGTCAGCATGACTGAAGAAAGCACCAAGATGGAATCTATTAAAATAAGAACTACAATGAAGGATAAAAGAACTTTGTCTTGCATGAAGATAAGCTTCTTTGAGGATTTTAGTAATCTCTGGGTAAAAATTACATGAACACGGTAGGTTTTCAGGAAAAGTCCTCCAAAAATAACGGAGAATGAAAAACAAATTATCAAAAATGATAAAGAAACTATCGTTGATTTAAAAAATTTACTGAAATTTTGAAATATGAAGAATCTTGGGAAAACAATGGTCACCGAAGCTGAGTGTGCGAGGATACATCCTATACATATGACATTATTAAAAGCCGGTGAGGACATTTTGATCAGTTTAATATTTCTATACTTCAAATTAATGTATATTCCAAAAAACGAAGTAAGCAGTCCAAAACTTGAAAATGTTATGACTAAGTAAAATCGGAAGTCGGAAATAGATAGCAAGAGCTCTCGCTTTATCCTTTCATCTCTTGGAGTTTGATCAAAAGGCAATTTCATCATCTTTAAATTTCCTAATGTACCGTCATACAGACCAATTGGCTCTGGATAATATGAAAATAATTTTGAAAACGTTTGTATGACTACTTGACGTTTAAAATTTCCATTTTCATCAAATTCTATTTTTCCCAATATGCCTTGGAAATCAGAGTATTTCATTCTATTTAACAATGTTCTTCCTACGTGATCATTGTCATCTAAAAGCATAATTGAGCTATTTTGCTTAATCATTTCGTTTATATTCAAAACCGTTATCATAAGTGCATCGAAGGCAGCGCCACCAACTCCTAACCCAGAAAGTGGAATGTCTCCTCCGTACATAAATTTTATCACCTCACTTAGATTGTAATATGATTTATAAGGATGCACAGACATATCATTATTAACATCATTAGCAACTTCTCGTAGACTTCCCTCCAAAACCAAACCAGCATGTTCCTGCAAACACTCCGTTTCTGGAAAATCTTTAGCTACGAAATCTTTGGCAATACTTGAGGGGAATATGAGCAGGTATCGCTTTCCGTAGTATCCATAGAAATATGCCTGGCAAAGGAAACTCCTTGCAATAGAACTATAGGAAAAGATGACAACAATTCTTGCATCATGCTTCATTAGATTTGCAACAATTGTTCCTAAATCTTCTGTCTCATGAACTAAGAAGTTTTCGACTACGCTAATATTATGTTTTACAGCATTTTCATGAAAGTGTTTATATATGTTGTAGAAAAATTCTATTGCTTCTGTCACGACAAAAATTTTTTTCCATCCAAAATACTTAATCATTTCAATTCGAACTAAATTTCTTTCAAATGCAGAGGTAGTCATTCTGAGAAAAAACGGATATTCACTTTTATCCGAAAGTAGAGGCGATGCTGACAAAGGGCTTAGCTGTGGTATACTATAATGCTTTAGAAGTTGACCTAAAATTACAATATTATTACAATTATATTTTTAGCCCTGCATGTGTTAAAATCGTTTTTGAAATAATTGCGTCATTCTCAAAAACCTAAGTGAAGTAAAAAATGTAATTCCTTTTTATGCAAAACTATGCTTACAAACACTATTTAAGGCATTTTATTAAAGTATGAAACAATTAATTGACTATATTAAGCCATCTGTTTACCTCAAATTAATACATTGAAGCATTTGTAATAAGTATACATGTAGGTACCTACTAGATTTCGAATATTTATAAAATTTTGTTGATTTTAAAAATGTTTCATTGCATAGCTATAATTTTCTTGTAAAAACACATTTTTGTCAATACTCAAATTTACTCACCCAAACTCAATGTTACATTTTAAATTAGCCAATATAATTAAAAGAAACGCATCTAAAAGATTTTAGAAAAATGGATTCTTAAACAATTTTCGAACTCTTAAAATTTAATTTCAATGCTTTTATTTTCTTGGAATAAATCAGATTTCTTGATGTTATTGTGCATTTCAAATTATCTGAACAGCCTCAGTTCAAAAGAGTTTCAAATTATTTGATCGTATTATAGTTGAATAACCGAGGATGGTATTTTTGGATCTTATGATAAAACTAATAATCATGTAAAAATTATATAATTTCAAATGAAACCATTGAATAGGTGATATTAGTTGGGTTTTAATATATGAGATTATTGTGCTCTGTTTTCGATTTGTTTCTTCATGGTAAAGAGCTACTGTAATTGAGACATGAAGACCATGTTGGGATTTGACTGCTCCAAATTACGTAGTTAACCTGAGCAATGCTTCGATTTCTACTAGCATTGCTGGTTTAAATAATTGAAGCTTGGATATTTGGGAAGGCACTGTATTATTTGGCTAATATGAATCTTATTATAAAGTTGTTCCATTAAATTTCACCATTTTCACTCAATGCAACTTCATTTTGAATTTTCAAAAGATTTGAAGATTATTGCTTTAGATACAGTTTTCTAGTATACAAATGATAAATGTTACATAAAAGATTTTAATATTTTGGTATTTGAATATTATTCAATATGATCCATTGCATGTAGTGATTATTGATATAAGAAATACACATTTATAATATTAATTATTTACTATTTTTAAGCACACACTGTTTTGTAGATTATTAACTCTTTATTTTGCTGGATAATTTTTTCGGAAAGATGCTCTCCAAATTTCAACAAAACTACTAGTTTTCAACAGAAAATTGAAATATTTTTGCAAAATATTAATACACATTATTTTCAAAAAGATTACATTATATTGATTTTCTTGCTTAAAAAGCAATTCTTTTATTATGCACACCTAGTTTCCTAAATCGCTCCTAATGCGCCCATTTGCATCTCTACTATGATGCCAATAAATGCTCACCAATATTTTCAATTTTGTAGTTTTTTAGTTTATTTTAAGACTAATTATTTGAAACATTTAATAATTTTTTTTATCATAATAATTATTGTGCATCTTAAGAATCCGTCACATGTCTCTGTTAATAACTCACGATGTTAAATTAATTTTAATTAACGGATGGGCTTCAAACCCAGAAAATCGAAGGACTGTTGCAACAAAATCTTTGTATAAGACGGAAAATACTTTTATTGAAAAAAAATTATTTTGGAATTATGTACAAAAGAAAACTTGTTTTTGTTTCAATTTTTGATAATATATTTATATATTGTTAAGTTATTATTAAAGCAGGCCAATTATGGATTATCAGAATTGCTCTTAGTACGCACAAATATGTTGTATTATTTGAATTTTTATTAGAAAGCAATGCTCTATCGAAAATGAGTTTTTTCGCAAAATCATTGGAATCATAAATTATAAATACCCGGTTTTGAAATTGCAAATTTTAGTAAGGATTTTAATATTTTAAGGAAATTCTTTGAAAGTAATTGCCAACTCTTTTTATAATGATAAAATAGAATTTAAAGACATTTCAATAAAAATTTATTTTCTTTACTATAAGTATAACAAAAATGTTCGATTAAAATAGAATCGAACCTTGTTTACATAAACAGCAAGAATTTTATACAAAAGAATTCATAGCTACATTTATGAACAATAGGCTATTTTATAAAGTATCAAAGCACTTTTATCTACTGAGACCTGCCACAACTGCATTACACAGCCTATAAAACGCTACATACAACTAATGGCAAGTTCAAGAATATTACGATTGATATTCCAATATAGCAGTGACAATTATAATTATCAAATAATTAGGATGTCCTGCTATACATGTATATTCTTTTGCTATATGCTAATAATTTTGCGTATTACAATTTAATTTGAATAACTTTATTCTAAGCAAAAAATATTTAAAGTTCTTTGATAGCAATTTAATAAAATTGCAGATTTGACAGTCTACGGATGATATTTTTATCAGTCAGTTAGAACTCAAACGCACCTATTAAAAATAAATGCTGTTCTTTCCTGAATTACATCAACTATTGTAAAAGCTTGAAACAAAAATCTTTCACCACCTACATAAGTCTATGAAATTTAATTAAAGTAATTATTTATAATAAGCTTAATTTAAGTATTTTTACGCATATTGTAAACATACATCCAAACGAATACTGTCACAATATGAAACCATATAATCAATTTCCAAATGAATTTTGTATTTTCAAAACCCTGAAGATATTCATAGCCTTCTAATGGAGTATGTAATAATATTTGGTTTAGTGAATTATTGGCAGACGGAATTCTCTTAAAGAACTGAAATGTTTATAGATATATATTTCTTATATAATTGTTTTTCTCTTAAATTGAAATGAAATATACCCAACGCCATTGAACATACACTTCTCCCAGAACCAACAACTGCTACTATTCGCTGGTTTTCTTTTAGAATGTCAACAATGTGCTTGACAGCCAGACCTGGATTTCCCCCATCGTAACGATGTTCAATTTGAATTAAATTGCTGATGTTGTAAAATTGATGTAGAAATTCCTGAGCTTGAAGAGAACCAAATGAAGCATTTTGATTGCTGGAAATGACAACCACCAAAAATTTTTCGACTTTATGTATTGATATACACAAAACGTAAAGATTAATCACTATAAGTGGTATTAATGTTCTTGATGGAAACATGGGAATGAAAGAATCAAAATTGCAAAGGAGTTTATATGTGAAATGATGAACATTTGCATTGTGATTGGTTAAAATATTTTGTCCAATAGCATGCATAGCTAAGATAAACATAGCAATTATATTTAATTTTCAGCAAATTGATGATTAAATACATCAACATCACATTGTCTATTTTAAAAAAAATCACATTTATTACCTTCACTTTTTTATTTTGAAACATTGAAAGTAAAATGTAATGATTTCTAATCATTAAATTACATTTGCTCATTTATACTATATATGGCAACCTAAAATACGTATATTTCCTAAAAATTCACTATATGTCTGTCAATTATTATTTCTGCCGTTTACCTGCCAATTATAGATGTAAGCAATATACTTCAAATGTATCATTTAGGAGCATTAGTAGTGCTAGATTGTGTGACATTTCGAGCTGTAAAATATCAGAATTACTATATGCACAAATGTAAACTTTGCTTCTGTCTTTTATGATTAGCTTCTTGAATATGCTAAGTGACTGTTCTATTGCAGATGTTGACGCAACACAATTTTGTATCAAGCAAATGAATATAGGCGTAATTTCTGAATTACATTAGATCAGTCATTTTGCTTATGAGTGAATTATAGTATATCAGAATAGGGTAATCTGACTGGATTCTCATTCATGTGATAATCAGTGAGTTCAAATTCATCCTACTGAGGCATAGTCCATTCTAGCTTGGTTAACAAAATAGCCAAAAAAATTTAGTTTTTGCATCAACTAATTGATTTAAGAGTGCAATTTGCTTAATTACCAGCTTCAGAAGCAATCCACTGTCCTGACATTTTTTTGCAATGTCCATAATAACATTTAACCCCTTAATGGATTATCCCGAGTGTACTCGTTTACCTATTATGTGTTTTTTTTAGAGTATCACGAACATATTCGGGCATTTTACCTTGTATTTTTGGCTACAAACAGTAATGTTCGTGTATCTGAGAGTGAATTCGGGGATTCTTACGTTTAGCAGGGCAGTTTCTAAAATTTATAATATTTTCAATGTGCATCCAGCGTATAGGTGATTATCATATTTTGCAGTTTCAAGTGTATGATTATATTTAGGCTAAGCCTTATTTCATAGAATTTAAAAAAAAGAATAGTGAGGAAGACAGAAGTGACACAATTTTTGGTTACATAGGAACTTTGATTAGTTTTTTATTCCTTGGAGGATACATTTAGGAATCTTTGTACTCCCTGAAGAGAGGTAGCTTTAGATGAAAGTCTAATGGTTTATAAAGGAATACTTGGATGGGTCCAATATTTGCCACTAAAACGCTCAAGGTTTGGTATATAATATTACATGCTTTGTGAGTCCAAAAGTGGTCATTTATAATCTATGTTGGCAAAGGCACAAAATTTGATCAGAATTTTGTAGACCTTCCCATGTCATCACAAGTAGGTATGATTCTAATGAAGCCCATTCTCAATAAAAAAATTTGTCTTACTGTAAACGAATTTTACAGTAATCCTCAATTAGCATACCTTCTTATAAAAACCGAACTGATTTCTATGGAACAGTGACGCAAAATCGCATGGACATGCCAGGAGAAATGAAGACAGACAAATTGAAAAGGGATGAAGTTATTGTCTTTCAAAGAGGGCAAGTTATGGTACTAAAATGGAAGGACAAAAAGGATGTATTTTTGTTATCTACAATTCAGCCTATGCAGAACGCCCTGCTTCAAATTATTCCACAAAGAGTAAATATAATCTTGTAAACTTACTTTTATTATTGTCTATTTTTTCTAGTAGTTTGTAAAACAGAATAACAATATTTACGTTTCAATCCAGAAGGTATAATTGAAGTTCAATTTATTTCAATTAAAAATTGAGTAAATTTATAAAAATTATATTTTCATAAATCGAAAGTTGTATACTTTTAACTTAAAATATAAAAAATATGATTTAAAATAAATCGTTTACTGAAAAAAATGTTCCTTTGGGGGATAAACTGTTGGAAGTATCACATTGCAGGTTCTTCCGACTATATTCCTTAGCAAGTAATATTGAGATGAGATGGTATTGACAGCCCACTTGCAATATATTCTTTACTTTGCATTTTAATTATCATTATTGCAGACTCTAATTTTCCAATAATGTTGTCAACAGTTGGATATAAGCAAGGGCACACCCAGCTCTTTTTCTAAAGAAGGGAACTATTCTATTATTCTATATTGAAATACTCAAATACTTGCATAGATATTCCTAAATGTAAAGCAGTTGATAAATTCATTAATCTGAAGATTTTACAACTATTGAAGAAATGAATAGTCTGCGTTTTTTGACAAGCTAACAAAAAAGAAAAGTTGATATTAACTAAACCCAATTCAATTTGAGGTTTACTATTTTATATATCTACTCCTCATTATCATAATTTCTAATTACATTTCAATGTAGCAAACGGAACAAACATAATTAATGTCTATGTTATAAATTACGAAAAGTGAACTATTTTTTAAATGCACATTTACAGCCATTACTAAGATTAGCTAACACAATTATTTGCTCGGTGATTCAGTACGTTAAGGAAATTCGAAACAGGCTATGGCTCTTGTAACTGATCCTAGTTTTAATACTTACTTGGCGTTCTGATGTGTATTCTTGCACGTCACTCTGTCATTGCGTTGTTCTTGCGTTCGGATTGTTCAATCCTTTTGGATTACTTCACTCTCCATCTCTCTGAAAACATTAGCTCCCCACATTCTTCTTTGGAAGATCTCTCCTTCTGCTTACTAACTAGTATTTTATTCTTTCTTTTTCTTTGTTTCCATTTTTTCCTCTAACTTAATAATGTCAACCACTTACTCTCAAGCTTTAAAGTCACCTCCGACTGTAATTACTGCCCCTGATAATATTAACGACTTAGCCTTTAACTCAAACAATTTCCAGAACCTTACTGCTACACATATTCTGCCGGCTCCTCCTTTAGACTGTAATACAGTCCAGCTGAAAGCTCAGTTCTTCCGGGCTACCTTTAATAATCTGGCTAACACCATCATGTCACTCTCAAAAAAGCCTGAAATTTCGGCAAACATCGAAATCTCCAAAATGCTAGCCTCACCGAGGAATTCTTCTAAACTTATAAAAAAAATTTACAGGTAATTGCCAACCCAAATGCTGAAGACGAACTAGCTGATCTTATGTCTTCTCCAATATAAATCAGAGGCAAGTCTCTCTCCAACCGGACCAGAACGCAGAAGGTTGCCCTTGGTGGCTCATGAAACTTTTCCTAAAACTTTTCGTGTTATTATGTTAAATTTCCCTTCTAAATGGAATATCAATGACCAATTCGCTCTCTTGGTTAATAATTCCGGGGTAAAAAATTTAGGTACATTCAAATCAATTGAACACAAAACTAAATTTAACTCTACCATATCAACACTTAATTTCGAGGTAAGCAACTGGAACAAACAGAAGCTTCTCAAAGACTAGTGTATAAATAATAAATTCCTTAAGTGTGTAGAAGACCATAACATAACGTGTGACATACCTTCGATATATATATGCAAGAACTGTTTTTAAACAGGAGATTCCCTAAGTGTTTTGCATTTTTAGATTTAATGCTGCCCGTGGCCCGCCCATCGCCCGTTTATGTTCCAATGCAACAGTGCTCACCCACCCGGTTGAATTCACCGGGTAGGAACAAGCGGCCTGGTGTGCCCGCTTTTTATTGAGAAAAACGTAAAATACCACGAAATTGAATCAAAATGCACAAAAGGCTTTGCTCGTGCTTGTATATTATTAACTTCTGATATGGCTTTCTTCATTTCTGTCATTTGATTACAGCAATGAACAAAGTATTCTGGTCTCCAGAGGGCAGAGTACTGACTGTTCTGTCAACCACGACTCAATACACCTTTTAGGTATAAAAATCATTTTAAGAGAACCAACTAGTTTGGATTTGAACGCTTTTTTATATGAAAATAAAACTTTATTGCCAACCGAAAAATTTCTATCTACGGGAAGGCGAAAGCTCTCAAAGTTCTTTTAACATCTAAATTCTTGTATAAACTACAATATTACCCATTGGTAATAGAAAATAATGTGGTACAAAAGGCAATGAATGATGCAGTGTGGAAGAACACCAGCCACACACGACCAACACCTTTACTGTATTGAAATTTTAAGCAAGGAGGAATACAGATGGCCAACACACTCCATATGCAGATGTCTCACAAAATTAATATAATAAATACAATTATGAACTCGACATGGCTAATTTAAGTTCTTTTCACAGTGTACAGCCTGTACAAGCAAAAATGACAGCGACCAGTCGGTTGTGTGTTGTTTGCTCGTGCAATGATAGCGTCGCAGATATGCAATGTTTTAAATGTAATGATACTGTACACTCAAAATGCATTGGCATTCAATGTGATATATCGTTTGGAAAGTTATACTGGTGCTGCGGAAAATGCAATGATGAATGTTCTTCCTGGGATCATCCCCGCTATAATATTGTTGAAGAAAAACTGAAAGCTATTGATGAAAAGCTTGAGAAGTTCGTTAGTCAAACGGACGTTATCCGGGCAAATCAAATGAACAATAACTCGTATTCTAAAGTTCTTCAGCACAATCTCTCAACTATTGCTCATCCGTTACCTAATAGTAGTATGCGATTACGCCATTTTAGCACGAGTTCCGCGACTAGTGACTCAGCTAAAAAGCGGAGACGTAATGAAAGCCAAGAAGATAGCGATGTACGACGCCAACCGAAGAAGACTATGTGCGGCACTAATTCCAGTGATACTGGAATGTTCAAGGCGGTCCCAAAGCTTCCGGGAAGAATGCACTTATATGTCGGTCGAGTGGCAAAGAATTGTGATGAAACGATTATTCGAAAGTACTGTGAACAAAAATCCATGGATTTAATTCATGTCCGAAAAATTTCCAACGAGCAATCTTTGTTTAACTCGTTTCACTGTGTTTTTCCGCAATCTTCTGAAAGCATTATTTACAACCCTGACTCATGGCCTGAGGATACTTCCATATCCAGATATTTTTTAAATGTGGGCGCCAGGGAATGGTTACGGACCCTGGCAAGAAAGTAATACCAAAGTTGAACATTTGTACGTGGAATGTAAGATCTATGCGCTACAAGTTTATGGATATATCCGATTTTATTTTAAGCTATGATATCCACTGTTTGATCATAACTGAGTCATGGATTATTAGTAATGACGTCGACATGCAGGTATTAAAGCTGTCATGCCTGAGTGGCTACAATTACTATAGTTATCCTAGACATGATAAACGTGGCGGAGGCTTATGTATGATCATCTCCAAATCAATTCATACTACCGAACTCGGTAATAAATGTGCTTTTGGTTATGAATTTGCGTATTTGGAACTATTGCTAACTTCTCGGAAAATATGCATTTGCATGATGTATCGCCCCGACGAGTCAAACTTTAGTGAATTTCTTGATCTATTTTCTGAACTTGCTATTAGCCTAGTGACTGAGTATGAGGATGTAGTATTCGCTGGTAATTTAATGTACACGTTTGATGAGCTGGAATTACGCCAGCATGTTGATTTCCCGACTCACAAACCGGGACACACGCTTGATCTCGTGGTTACTACTTCCTCTGTTGTTACTGACATTTACTCCAGTCCCATTATAATATCTGACCATTTTGCTGTCGTGTGTGTCCTAGATCTATCCATTGCGATTCCAGTAGTAAAGGGGGGCAGAAGGAGACGCCACAAAAACGCTTCTGATTGGTCGAGAGCTGATGACGTCACACGTCACGTGACAGATCGTGAATATTGGCGAGGGTGGTTTTAGTGCTGACTCACAGATATCGAGGGGTGTTTGCAAATGATAATTAGTGAATCACCTACTTGTTTTGACAGCTCACAAAGCTTTCTTGACAGCTCGGGGTAACCGGCTGACAGCTCACTATTAGTTTTTAATTAGCACATTCGGACCTGGTTAAATGATTCACACCCAAATTTACCTTGTTTTGATATAATTACATTTTTTGGTATGACTAATTCCACTTTGATAATATCATGGGCCACTTTTTGGTATGAGTAATTTTTGATAGTACAATTGTTTGCATTACGCAATGTTAATATATACCGTATTATAACAACCCCTTTCGGGTTCACTTTGATAATATCACAGGCCATTTTTGGTATGAGTAATTTTTGATATCACAAATGTTTGCATTACATCGCGTTAATATATACCGTATTATTAATATA
>CABFPE010000126.1:1480996-1504398 GCA_900660155.1 Hofstenia miamia | reverse complement strand
AAATGGTATGTAGCAGGGCTGATCAAAAATTAATGGGGAGATTTGCGGCCATAACATGCAAAGTTAAATTTGCAGTCATTAGTTGAAGTGTATCAATAATTAAAACAACAAAGCAGTTGATGCATTTCGTACAAATTGTCTGGCAGTTAGTTTACTAATGCTTACAGCCAACGAGAAACATAGTTTCTTAGTCAGCATTAATAATGGCTGCATAGGTTTAGGTTAGGTCAAATATGTAGATATTATGTTTAAATTAATGTGCATTTTTATTGGTAAAATATTCTTATAATTCTTATGAGATCCCAATATGTTTTAGTCCAGTTGTGATTATAAAATTTAATATTTCAATAAAAAAATTAGTTTATACTTTTATTTTATTTTATCCTTTAATTTTTAGTAGTAGAAACTATGACGGAAAGACCTACTAATGGTAATAGTGATGGCATTGGTGACTGCATCACTAAGAAACCAAAACAGATTAAAATACATTCCTTCTTTAAAAGTCCACCTGCACAGGTAGAATCTGTATCAGAAACATCCACTAATGCTCATAATGAAGATCAACAAGAGAGTGAAGATACCATTTCACAACCCCAAATCTCCCCTTTTAGTGAAAAGGAACAGACCTTAGTTTCTGGACCTCACCAACCACTCAACTTTAAGTTTCCATCGCGAACTTTTAGCAAACAGAAGTGATCCTTCCAAGCTAGTTGGTTTCAAAGGCATTTGTGGTTACATTAATTGGAGTCTGAAGACAAAGTTCTTTGTTTTCACTGCATGACAGCAGACAAGCAAAGGAAAACTTTCCACACATAGTAGAAAACCTACTTTCATATCATCAGGATTTTCAAATTGAAAGAAACCAGAAAAGTTAACTGCACATGAGGCATCATCTTGCCACAAGGATGCTATTGCAAAAATGGTAACCTTACCAAAGACAACAAAAGATATTGGAGAGAGTTTATCTTTAAGCCATTCAAAAATGAAAGTAGAAAATCGTCACTGTCTGAAAAAAATACTGTCAAGTATTCGATATTTAGCAAGGCAAGGATTATCTCTTCAAGGGAAAAGTGCAGATGAGTCAAATTTCATACAACTTATTAATCTTTTAAAGGAAAGTGATCATTTACTTGCTGAATGGGCTGAAAAAAAAGTAGTAAATATACATCTTCTGATATACAGAATGAGATATTGCAAATTATGGGTTTGTCTGTACTTAGAGACATAGCTAAGAAAATGAAGCAAGTTGATTTTGTATCCATTCTAGCTGATGAAATCACTGATCAATCTAACAAGGAACAGTTGGTGATCTGTATAAGATGGGTAGATGACAACCTAGCCTGCCATGAAGACTTCATTGGACTATACAATGTGGACTCTATTGATAGTGCTACCATCACAATTGTAATAAAACATGCTTGAGTAAGAATGAATATCTCTATTAACAAACTTAGAGTAGCAGCCAATATCAGAAAAATTGAGCCTAGAGCACAATATACACATTGCTATGGCCATGCATTAAATCTTGCTTGTGCTGAAACTTTAAAATGCAATAAGGTAATTAGAAATAGTCTGGATGTAAATTATGAAATTATCAAATTGATTAAGTTTTCTCCAAAAAGAGAAGCATTGTTTTTAAAGGAAAAACTAAAATCATCTTCAGAAACTGGTGGTATAAGAAACATGTGTCCAACCTGTTGGACAGTAAAATCAAAAGCCATTCAAAGTATATTAGACAACTATTCTAATCTTCTTGACATATGGGAGATGTCTATACCAGAGACCAAAGATAGTGAAATGAAAATAAGAATCAATGGTGAATACAGTCAAATGAAACTATTTGATTACTACTTTGCCTCTACTCTTTCTGTGCTTATTTTGTAACATTGTGGTAAACTTAGCAAAACATTGCAGTTTGAAAACATGTTAGCAGCAGAAGGTCAAGAAGTTGCTAGACTTACAATAAACACATTGGAATCAATCAGAACTGAAGAAAATTTTGAAAACTTTTTAAACTTGTGAAACAAGATGCAGAGAACTTAGATATTGGTCAGCCAACAATGCCTCGCAAAAGAAAAATCCCAAGAACATTGGATAATAATCGTAAAGAGCCAAACCATCAACACCAGTCATTAGATGACTGATATTGATCTATGTATTTTGAAGCTCTTGACACAATTATAAATACAATAAAAGATCGATTTGATCAGCCAGGTTACCAGGCCTATATAAAATTACAAGGGTTACTTCTAAAAGCAGTAAATCAGCAACCATATGAACAGGAGCTCAATGATGTTCTAGATATCTACACTGATCTGAACAAAGTTGCCTTAGTAACTCAACTCTCTACATTGTCCAATGATATTTTAAAAGACAATGCTGTGACACTGAGTGACATTAAACAATATCTGATTGAAGGTAGTGGAAGAAAAGTATTCTTTGATGAAGTTGTTAAACTAGTTAAGCTGATACTAGTCATGCCAGCAACCAATGCTACAAGTGAAAGATCATTCAGCTCCTTGAAGAAGAATAAAAACCTATTTGAGAAGCACAACAACACAAAGGAGAATAAATCATCTGATGCTGTTGAATATACATAAAGAAACAGACCAGCTTGATATGGACATGTTAGCTGATGAGTTCATAGGCTGTCTCTCTTCAGTTACCAGTAATCAAATACATATGCATGATAAAATTAGCAACTCAAATAAAATATAGTATCAGTCAAATTTAAATTGTAGTACATTTCTCTTAAACTAAATAAAAGAAACTTTGTGTTCACTATTCAAAAGAAATGAAATTTTTATTGTTGACTTATTGGTACTTTTTAGTTAGCCAAACGGAAAGTTTATTTAAATTATTTCAAATGGCCAAAAATAAGCTATTAAAATATTTTAAAAAATGGTTTGAATTTGATTTAGATAGACAAATATTTAATGTTTTTCGTTAATTTTTAATATTATCTAACGTTTACCAACATAATGTTAAGTTGTTTACATAATAAGTTTTTTTAATTAAAATTAGCCCTCCCCCCCAGTTCAAAATTGCAATAAAACAATGTTGTTATTGATGCTATCATATTTATATTAAGGGGTGCTACATTGCGGATTTTTGTCCAAACGTTTGTCAGGATTTCTGATATATATATATATATATATATATATATATATATATTTAACCAAAATATGGTTATCAAACAAAATATTTCAAATAAATAATAATTTACATTTAATTTCACTTTTATGTGGATTTTGAAATTCGGCAATAAGAACAACTACAGGATAANACCACCATTATTTTAAAGTCATCCTCATCTTTATATAGGTGATACTTTGCTGTATAATCGAATGAAAAATGGTATGTAGCAGGGCTGATCAAAAATTAATGGGGAGATTTGCGGCCATAACATGCAAAGTTAAATTAGTTTAGGTTAGGTCAAATATGTAGTTAATATGTTTAAATTCATGTGTTTTATTGGTAAAATATTCTTATAATTCTTATGAGATCCCAATATGTTTTAGTCCAGTTGTGATTATAAAATTTAATATTTCAATAAAAAAATTAGTTTATACTTTTATTTTATTTTATCCTTTAATTTTTAGTAGTAGAAACTATGACGGCAAGACCTAATAATGGTAATAGTGATGGCATTGGTGACTGCATCACTAAGAAACCAAAACAGATTAAAATACATTCCTTCTTTAAAAGTCCACCTGCACAGGTAGAATCTGTATCAGAAACATCCACTAATGCTCATAATGAAGATCAACAAGAGAGTGAAGATACCATTTCACAACCCCAAATCTNGCTACAAGTGGAAGATCATTCAGCTCCTTGAGAAGAATAAAAACCTATTTGAGAAGCACAACACAAAGAAGAATAAATCACCTGATGCTGTTGAATATACATAAGAAAGAAACAGACCAGCTTGATATGGACATGATAGCTGATGAGCTCATTAATGCAAGCACTCATAGGCTGTCTCGGTTCAGTTACCAGTAATCTAATACATATGCATGATAAAATTAGCAACTCAAGTAAAATATAGTATCAGTCATAATTTAAATTGTAGTACATTTCTATTAAACTAAATAAAAGAAACTTTGTGTTCACTATTCAAAAGAAATGAAAGAGCAATAAGGAGTTTGAAAGAAATTCTATTCAAGTATCTACACTTTAGCAGGGGTTATAAATATAAGATAAACTTCAACAAACTGTTGGTGTCTTAAATTTCAGAGTAAATCATACAATAGGCATGTCTCCAAATTTTGTAAGAAAAAAACATGTACCATACTTGGTTGGAAAACTAATGACTGTTAGTAATATGCATTACTGACCTTTGCAATCTGGTAAGAATTTCAAAATCCAATTACACATTTCAAAAAGGCTATTCACTACAATTTAAAACTGTGGTTTTTAAAATAAACAAAGTGTTTCCCATGATCCCCATTACATATGCATTAAAGTCAAATAGTGACGATCACATGAAATAATTAAAGGAAAATTCTACCAGCAGGAATTGACAAGAGTAATTAGGAAGTGTACATGGACAAGAATAGAACAGTATAAATAACCTATATGTTTAATTGTCAAATCATTCAGTATGGAGTTTGGATGAATCAATTTTGGATTTAAGTGACATAGTCTCTTGCAAAAATGTGAAAAAACATTTTAAAATGTAGAATTGCCAATGTAGTGAGAAACACAGTCTGGAATCAATTTAATAAAGGATGTAGGTATCATGAACAAACTGGCAATGGCTTTTTCTGAGCCAGAGAGGATAACAAAAACAATTAAAACAAAAAACACAATTAAACAATTTACAGTTTCTGGAGCAAAAAACAATGTAAAAGTAGTCCATGTATAGTGAAAAAGAAACCTGTCATAAAGAAAACTGATATTTTTAAGAATTTGGTATAAATAGCTGTACACATTGACAATTTATATTAGTTTGATCCTTGCTATGACTGCATTCACTCATTCTTGTTTGGATATTTTCAAATGCAATATGGTGTTGGTAAACTTTAATGGAGGTAGTACACAAGAATATTTCCCAACTTCAGGTTTTAATAGACCACTCATTGAATTTAATTTTAGGTCAGAGCAAAATGAGTACATTGATTTGCAAAGTATGCATCTTTGGTTATCAGTGAAAATTGTATGCAAAAGTGATGGTGGGAACCTAGTTTGGGATGATGCAGATGATACAAAACAAGACCAAGTTTGTTTAGCAAATAATGCCTTATACTCATTGTTTAGCAATTATAGTTTATACACAAGTAGTGTTTTACTACATACAGGTGATATGGTATGGCCACATATGGTTATGATCACAAATGAACTTTCAAAAAGTGCAGCCAACAAGACTTCAATATTAATATCAAGCAGGTAATATTATGAGAAACACCCTGCTAAACTGATAAAAGATGGTGATGAAAAAGATAGACATAGAGTGCTAACCAGGTAAAGCCAGATGGCACACTTCTATGGCCCCCTCAATATTGATTTTTTCCAACCTGAAAAATTACTAATACCCAGTGTTGATATTTGACTAAAGCTTTTAAGATCACAAGACAATTTTGACTTAGTTTCAAATGTAAATGCAAATTACAAAACACAAATTATGGGTGCCTTCCTAACTCTAAGAAAGCTCAGAGTCAGAGAAAGTGTGCATTTGGTAATTGAAAAAATGCTATTGACATCTCCTGCTACAAACCACTTTACAAGAATTCTTACATGTACATTTATAATTCCAGCAGGTCAGAACATACTTACTAGAGAAAATCTCTTTTCCAATGAACCTGTTAGAAGAATTGCCTTGGCAATTGCTCCAAATCACCAGTTTACAGGCACAATGTTTACAAATCCATTTTCATATAAATGTAAAGGACTCTGTCAAGTTACTATAGCCCATGGAGTATTGAATATTGCATACGCCCCCATGTGAGTTGGAGGTGACAACTATGCAAAGGCATATTATCAATCAATAAAAGCTATGGGGATAAATAATGATGGTGGTGGAATGCCCTACAAACAGTATAACAAGCAATTGATTGTGGTTTTTGATCTGACTAGCATTGAAGAGGTCAACAATGAGGTATTTTATCCTGAATTGAGCAGTGTGAATATACATTTAACACTGTATTTTAAAAATGTGCTATCCAAATTGATGGAGGTTATCATTTTAGGAGAAAGCAATACCAAAGTCTATATTAATAAACAGCAAAAATTTATAAAAGGATAAGTTATGCATTTTGTAAATCATTGTATTGTAGAAAGATGTTGCAACTTGACAAAATTTGAGTGGTGGAAGGTTGTATTCATTCTACCAAAGACCTGTATTTAAAGTTTGCACATGTTACAAACTATCTATTACAGAAACACAGTATACACAATAATGGTATTGAAAAAGTTTTGCAAATGAACCCCCACACAGGTCAAAACTGTTTAGAATGCATGCAATTTAACACAATAGCTATGGTTTTGCTAAAAGAGAATTTGGAATTGGCAATGGATATCCAATATTTTACAGATTTTAAATTAATTTACCAATTTTAGGCCATCTACCATCTTTATTGCTTTGGCTCTACATTAAATTTAGACATTGGAGACTTTACAATTACTTAAATATCTAATGGATGCTGATGAGATTAGGTGCATTTCCTTACAAATTCCCTCACTCTGCTTTTGATTTTATGGTCATATACCTTGGTATTGTCAAAATGATTTAAACAACACATGAAGATGTAAACCTTACAGGTTGAAGATTACGTAATGCTGAACTTCATTGCTCAGAGTTATTGTGTAATGTATGATTTTTCCTTTAGTACAATTTACACACAATTGCTAAAGAAATTGCTGTTTTCTACCTCTTGCATATTTGCTTTGATCAATATTAACGCTATTAGAAACATGCTCTAATGCAAATAACACATCATTTTTGGTGTTTTGGATCTCTGAATTATTTTCCTTGAAGCATAGTGTTGCATGTTTAAACATTGTTACAACAAATGCTCCTTAAGTGAAATTTGTTCTAAAAAATATCAGTTTGACTAAGTACTAAAATTTCAAAATTCCTGTTTTGGTCTAAACACATTGTCAAAAAAATTAATTTGTTCAACTTAGTTTTGTCAAAAATATTTCGTCACTAGATGGCGTCTAATAGAATCACTTCATTTCCCTATGGCAAATAGCCAAAGGTGTTCCATTGGAACAGGGTCTGTCCATTACCTTACTACTGCCCTAGCTATACACCTAACCTAAGTTAAAGGAGAGCAAACCAGCCAAGTCATACCATGTCTGAGTGCCCTTTAACAATGCTGTTAGAAAGTTAGAAACATAATTTTCAAATAAAAGATAAGAGTAAAATAGAAAGTTAAAACAAATTTTCTGAGAATAAACTGAAAAGAAAGTAAATGGACAATTCACAGATATTTATACAAATGAAAACTGGTAATTGTAAACAAAGCATACCACATGAAAATATGAACAAACAGCTTACAGGTACAAATCAATCATCTGCTAAAGTCTTACTGCAATGCTATTCTAGCAGAAACTCAAACCAAAATATATATATAGCATAGTTTTCACTACTTCAAAATTACAATTGAAATTGAATTTGAAATAATAACATTGAAATTAAAATAAATGAAAATAAAGAATGCAACATTGATGAAAGTCTTTATGCCACATTAATAAAATTAATGATTATTTAAGTTTTCAACCTCTTTGTCATATGTAGCATCTCCTATCAGAACCAATGTCCATTTATCTAAATCTAGTTCTTTGGTTCTATTGTAATTTAGTGGGCAGACATCTAACTGTCATTGATTGCTTCATGCTCTATTAATATGTTTCCAATAACTATAATTAACAGATACATTAACAATCACTACTTAGGTGAAGTGGCCCCACAGTACTCCAAATGGTTAGGCATTTGCCTGATGCTGCTCTCCTTGTCAGCCACAGATTCAGTAATCCAAGTTCTCTGAGGTATTTCCAGCACTCAGCTCAAAGAAGTTAATTATGTGTACCCTAACTGATGATGGTGTTCACTAAAGAACAACTTGACTTAAACTCTAATTTAATGTGTGCTGTTGTGTTTTTATTGCAATAAATAAGTTTTATGCAACCTGACTTGACACTAGCTGCTTTGTTACCAAGTTAGATTAATTAATAGATTGCCATTTAAATTACTTAGTAAATAAATAGCAGTTTCCTAACCCACATGTAAGATAATTAATATAACAAACAGTCTCATTATTGGTTACTTAATAGTCAACAATTTGGATCTAGAAAAAGAGGTAATATATAACTTACATGGCTAACTAGCCATTTATCAGGTTTATTATGAGATACATGCTTGAATGCAATTAATAGTCAGCTAAATGGGTAATCAAAAACTCCTAGTTATACAACTAATTTAAGTGCATTTTGTGATCAGGGGCAAAGAACCTAGAATCATTCCCATCATGGGATCCTGACCACTACTCAACATAAACTGTTTAGTGAAATATGATTTCAAAAGAATATACTTCAACAATTCTTCCAATGTTTTAATCCTATTTACACTCTAAATCAAAATAGTAACTGTCAATTTGAATATAGCTAGATACTTCTGCCTAGTTTGCTAAAAATAACAAGAAGCAGTTTCACCCCCAGATTTTGCCAAATTGTTTGTCAACAAGCACTTGCTTTACAATTTTGTATTTATTTTATAAATCTTGGTTTGCACAATTCATCATCTAAATTGCTTAATTATTTTTAATCATCTTCTTTCTTCTTTCTTCATTTGATCTTAGTTCTCAGCAACTTATTTAATGGATTATGCTACACATAGCTTTTAGGATAATTATTTTTGATTAATAGCTCAAGTAAAAAGAAAGATTTTTATATAGTCTCTGGGCTGGACTTGGTGACAGTTTTCATGTTTAATCTTTACTCATAGCAAAATATGGATAGAACATTTACTTGTTTAACTGAGAATTTAATGTTTTGTTCAAGTAAAAATTTATTACAGCTCTTAACCTAATTGTGTAAGTATAGTAAATGAAGGTTTTTTAATACAAACAACATTGATTTAGCTTGAGTTTTGCTTTTGTCAAATATATTAATTTAATAGGACAATAACATAGAGTTGATTATTCAATATTCTATCTATTTAAATACAGTACCAGACATAAGTATTGAACCACTCATCTCCAGAAATTAATTCTGCAATAAAGAATACAATAACTTTGATTTTTATCACAAGGCTCAATTTCAGCATTGTGAATTCACATTTTCCTGTAGTTTTTTAATGAAAAATATAGCTTTCATCAAATGCCCCTGTGAAGGTCATCCTAAAAACTATCTACATAAATATACAGGCTATGTAAATTGGTGGAAAAACCAAATTCAGTGTAATAATATTGGTTATTCCTAAACAATGAGTGTCCATTCTTTTTAGGACTTTCACCTCACCTTCTTTGGTCTTTACTTTAATTATGCCTGGTATTGGCTTCCTTTCCAGGTCTGATTTATTTTGGCATTTCAGTTTTTATGAATGATGGTTTGACTACTGTTCTCTGTATTTTTGTAGTCACCCTGTCTTGTATTGTGTCATTGTTCTCCAATGTAATACTTAATGACAATGCTTTGTTGCTCAGTGTTTCCAGATAATCTTCTATAATAACTTTAAGTTTGAATTCCCACCTCAATTCATCAGGTAAACTATTGCAAATATGAGAGAACAGGTTATTTTTGTTGTATGAATTCTCTCTGGAGCTTAATTTCAGCATTCACTCAACTTTTTGCATATAGAACTGTAGATCATCAAATTTTCACTTCTTAGTTTTTGTAAAATTAGATTGTATTGGCTCTTGAAACTCTCACCCCCATAGTATGATTCAAAGTCCCCAATTAGTAATTACTTTTAACTGTGTTTTCTAACATCAAATAGTGCTGATATGTTGCTCCATCAAGGTATAGAGGTTGTCTCACCAATGCTTTCTCCTGACTAACATGTTGTTCCTGTGTGCTTAATTTGAATATTAAGAGCCATTCATTAAAGTTAAGTGCAAAAGAATATATTTATCCTTTGAACTTTGTCAGTGCCATATAATGATGCCTCTCAATATCAATTCAATGAATCTTGGTCTCTCCTCTACTTTTGTTGTGGGTCTTAATTTTTTACCATTCATTTTGTTTAACCATTATAACCATTCTGTTTCTTCTTCTTCTATTTCCATGTGGTCATAACTATATTTGGGCCTATGTTTACATGCCCCCTATAACTGTGATTCCAGTTCCTCCCATATTGTTCATTCAATGATTTCAGTTTGTGGTTTTTTGTCATTCAGCTTGTGAACTCATGTTCACTCTTGATTTTCTTCTTCCTCTAGATTTGCTAATCATATTCTATCCCTGAGGAGTTTGTTCACTAGAATCAACACATTGGTTTTGCTCTGTAATGTTTCTATTTTGGCAATCAGTTTCTTTTCTTTCAACTTCTGAATATTATATCATTCTCTCAGTTTGCAGATTTCTCCATCTCTTGCTTTTATTTTGCATTTGTGTACTTCTTGCATCTGTTGTATTTGCTTTTAGACAACCTCATTGTGTTCCATTAACATCAACTGCATCTATAATCTGATTTGTGATTTCATCAATTCTCATTCACTTTCAAATTGAGTTTTCAACAATGATATTTTGAATTTTAGTCTCTTTTCAGTGTCTTACAGTTCTGATAAGTTTATGGAATCTACAGATACTACTGATGGTTGAGCTCTCAATGTGAACATAACTTCAACTGGGAATTGGGTCATTGGTGCTGGGGTTGGCAATTCTGGTGATGCTGCAGTACCATTCCTTTATGGTACTGATAGTGGGCATTTCTTCTGTGGTTTCTACATTGGTGGGGTTTTTCATTTTTGATTTCTTGCATTTTAATTTCTGGTATAAACCATGTTTATCAACATTCCTTGGTGGTAGTAGTGTTGTTTTATAATCTGCTTCAGGTGTTTATTTTGTTGCATTTTAGGGAATACAATAATGCCTTTACATTTGCATTACTTATGATTTGAGAATCTTCACATTTATTCCCTGTCGCCCTATCTGCCTCTGCTTTAGGTGATTTCACATTCTGTTTGACAAATGAATCTTTACAGTTATTCCCTAATGTCATCAATTTTCTAAAAGAGTCTCCTGTTCAATTTTCAGTGATTGTAGCATTTTCATGGTACATCCATTCTTTGTGAGCACGTCACAGTTTGCATGTTAAATCCTATACTCTTAATGATAGACATTGCATTTCTGTTATAATCCAGTATCATTGACAGTAACTGCTTCATCAATTTAGTTGTCAGTGTTGTTAGCTTCTAAACTGTTGATCCCTACATGTAATACTGAATATATCTGTAATGTATCTGCAAGTATTAATAGCAATTAACAATCATGTGTTTAGGTCCTTCATGCACAGCTTATGCTGACCCAATGTTTTATTTGCAGATGAATCACTCTCATGCAAAGAATTTTGTTTTCATTGTACATCAAACTAATATATTTGTAATAACAATTCCAGTGTAAATGAATAGAGAATAACTTAACCATTAGATTTAGTTTACTAATTATCCAGTTATTAATAATTCAATATTTAATTATCATATAACTGCAGCTCTCTTCTTTGATCATTGGTGCTGATGAGTTCCTCCTTTGAACAGATTGGGCATCAGAGATATAATCAATTGAGTTATTAAATATTTAGTAATTAACAGTTAATTCTGATTTTGGACAAGCCTTAGATAATCACAAATCTCTCTTGATGTAAAACATCTCTTTGCAACTTCAATTAAATAAACAGTAATGTATAACATTTAATTAGATGACTTAATAAATATATTGATTGATCTTGTTAGGCACCATCAACTTCCATCAGCAACTTCACCACCACCAGTGCCATGTAGGAATTTAGCTAAGTTGAATTATGCACAAATCCAATTAATTAGATATGGTTAAAAAACAACTGAGCCTCAGTAAAAGTTTATTGATAATGACCTTTGTTACAATTTAGTAATTCATTATAACAATAGCTGGTATACAATACAAAGCTAAAATTACTTACAGATCTTTTTAATTAAAATTTCCTCTAATCTGACAACTGATATTAATTCACATTTCTGTTTTGGCTTTTATTGGTCAAAATCCAAATGATTGACTTTTAGCTGAACTCAATTTCTTTCAAGTTTACTGAAGCAGTTGCCAAACAACCATGTCACTGGAAGTGAGTTGTAGTCACCACTGAAAGCAAGTATACAGGTGACATCATGGTTGAAAGGCAGGAGGGAAAGTATTTCCATGGCATCAATTTTTTGCCCAACCTGTTCCATGTCAAAGATGGCAAGACATGTGTTACCATTTTAAACAGCTCAACCTCTCTGGTGTGATTGGACCTTACTCATTTGGAAATTATTGCTGCACCAGTTTGATTGGAGCACAGAACTGCTGCTTTTTTGCCAATTTTTACAGCCATCCATGATCTAAGTGAGCCCTCCAAAACTGTCCAGATCCCTACTGTTTCCACCAAGTTGCATCCACACCTCAGTCCTGAGGAAAATGAGTCACTGATTAAGATACTGTTTTTAACTATGGATCAATCAGAGTTTGTCAAGCTGTTGTTGAACAGCACACAATCAAAAGCAAGCATGAAAGACCTATATACTGGTCAGTCTGGAGAGTGCCCATCAAAATTTCAAGGATGATTACAAGCAAATGCTCATCAATCTGATCAAGAAAGGAATTATTCAGAGCAGCAATAGTCCTTACACTGTACCTACCATTTTGATCAAACAAGGTGAAAAGTACTGCTTATATGTTGACTTCCTGAAGCTAAACAATATAACTATCAAGGATGTGCATCTGCTTCCCCAGATCAAGGATTTGTTATAAAATGCAAGCCACTACAAGCTTTTCTCCTGCCTAGACCTTTTTAAGGCCTACTGGCATGTCATGATGAAGCTGGCTGACATTTTGAAAACAGCTTTCATTATGCCATATGGCCTGTTTGAATGGAAATACATGGCTTTTGGGCTTTGTAATGCCCCTGCTATGTCACCCATGTTCTAAAGAATGGAGCTAACATGTTGGAACCTGGTATTTTGGCTTATATGGACAATATACTTGTTGCAAGCAACACATTTGGTGAACACGCCAAGAAGTTGAACAGGACACTTACCATCCTTCACAAAGCTGTTCTGTATGTCAATGGCAACAAATGTGTCTAGTGCAGCAATGAGTAACCTTTCTTGGAAGGGTCATAGAACCTGGTAAGATCTAAATTAAGAAGGATGCCAAAAATTATTTAGACCAAATAGAGACACTAAGGTCCCAAAAGGATGTGCATAGGCTCATGGGCTTCTTAAATTATTACAGAGCTTTTATCCCTGAGCTTGCCAACAAGACAAAGCATATCTCATACCTGCTGAAGTGAAACATCAAATTGACAGTACCACTACCCAAATTTTGCCCAAACATAGGGCTTGTGATAAAGATTATTTAAACCCACAGGTGTGGGACTTAAATTTCATCTCTTTGTTTAGTAACCAAGCTCAAATAGATTAAATGTCAAGAGAATCAACTGCTGACACAGAGATGAGTGAGACAGTAGCCTAAAGAACCATTCTCAGATCAATCAAGATGCAAGAGATCCCCAATATCAGAAGAGGAGAGCCACACAACAAATTGAGGGAGACAAGGAGAGGACACTACATCCAGTTCTAGTGACTATGTGTGGAGACAATGCTCACCATGTGAACAAGAGGAGTGAATTTTGAGAGACTTTTGTGTACCTTCCTCTAACATTGTAAACATTAAACTGTTCCAGAGTGATTTGAAAATCTCCTTGAGCCCTGGCCCTTCTTCAGTTGATTCAGCTAGTGTCTGGTCCAGCAGGGACAAAGATCAGAAGAAGAAAATATCTAAAGTTGGAAATGAGATTCTCCACCCTTATTTTATCACTATGCAAAAGGCAGTTCAATTCATATGAGATAATATTTCTGAGGAAACTCAAAATAAGCTCTGGTGGACCTTTAATACAAAAAAGCTCATTAGTTCAGTGGATATTATACCATTTGTTATTGACGCCAAGAGATGCCCCAAGATCAATACCGTCATCTATTATGACTTGAAAATGGGGTAGGATTGAGCTGGCAGTACTGGAGTAGCACTGTAAACACTATGTTTGATGAGGCCTTTAATCTCAACCACCTCTGTCTGTTCATCAATAATTGGTGGTTGATACAGAAATTTGAGTGTGTCAACAATGATTTTACCAGTTTGCTGATTATCTACTTTTTAAACATCAACAAAGTCAGCCAGCTGAATACCTTTAAACAATTAGAAATTGCCTACAGAATGGCCAAAGTCAAGAACATCTGGTTTGGGATTTTCCTCAAGGAGTAGTACTAGAACAATATACCCAAAGCAGTTGAGAGCCTGCACTTCTGCATGGAGAACTTAACAATACTTTACAAGAATGCCTATATTCCAATCAGCATGTATTATGTGAACATAATTTTGGTGTAGAATCATGTTTACAAAGACTTGCTCATGTCTAAGAAGATCCTGACTCACCATTTGGCAGTCAATACCAGGCTCAATTTTGATTCCATCATCTAGTTGCAAACACTGGAATACATCAACATCAACATGCCAGGCCTTACCACAGTTACTGACCTCCATGTCTGTGGTGCCTTAGCCCAGAGTGGTGCTACATTACATGAGATTGATGAGGTTTGGACAACACTTAAGGCTGATCAAATCCTGGAAATCAAATGGCCTGTCATTAACATCAAAAGTCCAATGTCACAGTTTGTCACATCAGTTGAACATCTCTTAACCAAACTCTGATTACACACATGACATGCAAGGCAGGCAGAATTTTGCAAACCATAGGTTTTCAGAGAAAAACCTGCCAGTAATACAGTTGAGAGGAGCCATCTGGATTCTCGCCATTTTCTTAACTTAAGAACCACAGTTACAGTTGACCTTGGGTAGAGCAGCTTGGTAAAAGCTAGCCAAGCACTGTGTGAATGAGATTGCCATCTGCCCAGCCTACTGGAATGTAAAGAATTGGTTGCTACATTCTTGTTATCTTCCTGCTTTGCCTGAAAAGTCCAAAAAGCAATTGAAAGGTTTGAAAAATACTATGCCAGAGTAGTGGGGACCAGTAGCCCCATGGGACGTCTATCACCTGCTATGATCACAAACAAGCTTGGAATTGCTTTCTCTGACTGAACATCTTTTTTGATACCTTATGCAAGTACATATGTGGAGCCATGGCAGACACCAAGTTTCCATACTTTGAGTCTGAGTATGCACCAGTTTGCACTAGTCACTTAATGGAATGTAGGCATGGGTCCACAACACAGTTCCTGGAACTGTTGCAACATCATAATGTGCCAAACAAGACAGAGATCTTCTTCAAATTAGAATGAGTCAATTATCCTGAATTTGGGTATAGCTGCCTTGTTGAGACACAATATCAAGCTACTAGAGATGGCAAGATCATCCCTCTTCTAGTTCTCAAACAGACCATGTGCTCTCTAGAGCAGTTTTACGATAAAGAAGAGCTTCTATCATCATCAGCTGTCAAAGTATTACTGACCACCAAAGCCCTGATTGAAGCTGTCAACCTTGAAAAGTTTTCAGGCTCTATGACACCACCATTACCAATGCCAACTTGGTTGATCACAGAGAATGAATGAATTCTTACCATTGAACACAAACCTGTGGAGTTTGCTAAAAAGCCAACTATTGCCAAGCAAGTGATTGAAGCAAACAAAGAGAATGATTCCTAAGACTGATGAAGTGGTGTATAAAGGAGATGTTCTCCAAGGAAGAGTTGGTGCTCCTACAATCGCCTAGGTGTCAACTAGCCTTGGACGTAGAGTGCACCACTGCCTGCATCAAGATTACCTCCAACCAAATCAACAAACTATGTAACCATGGCCTATGTAATACATTCTGGGATATGATAAAGGATGCTAAGATCAACTACCCAGTTACCATCAGAACTGCAGTGTTAAGTAAGAAGGTAGAGCTCAGTCAATTTGAGACTAATGCCAAGAAAACCAATTTTTTAAGCATCCCACCACAGTGCATAATGACCCTGCTCATCCAACTGTCATGGAGAGTTTGCAAAGCCCGACAAACTTAACAATGCCTCTACTGCTGCGGAAATGATAAAAGCAATGCAGTCTGCTGAATACAAGTAAGTTAGAAACAAACTGCTAGCAGGCGGAAATCCGGAACAAGTTTTTATCAATGACAAGTTAATGCTAAGGGACATTTTTCAAAAGGGACAACCCCTTCATATCCAGATAAAGAAGATACACAATAAGATTATGCAGCTGGATCCTTGATTTTTAATATTATTTAAAGCTTCAGAAGACTTAATTTGGATCACCCACTATTATGACGTCACTAAACATATAGAGAGTATTACTATGCTGTGAGCTAAAGTGTCAGACCCAGAGGAAATGACATTGCAACAGGTTATGGAGCTCTATTCTTTATTCATGGATCATGACACATGAATGGGATTGTTATGAGAGGTCTTCACCCACTTTTACCTGACAATGCAGATTAGTCCAGATAATGCATATACTTCAGATACCAACATGCTCATGATGCTCATGGTTGCTCTAAAGGGACTCCATCTCTACGAATGCTTCTGTGATGCCTTCACTCAATGGCTGAACAACTTAAGATACAACTGCCTTCTCAGCTCACTGTTGCCTGAGATTTGATTCTTCCATCTTTTCAATGAGACAGTTATGCAATGTGAGGCACTGATGCAGATTACAAAACGATCTCAATATGCCAAAATCACCAATTAATTCTGTAATTTCAAGCTAAATATTGCTCTAATTTTCGATAATGATGTCCCATTGACATAGGTGATCTTAACATTTATTTTTCAAGTGTAGTAATACGATCTTATATTTGTCTGTCCTTTCGAAATTGTGCGTGTATAGGATAGTTCTATGAATTGGAATTTTTCTCTATTTAGCTTTCCTATTTATTCTATTCATTTTATAACTTTTGTAATCAAACAGCTAGATAGCTGACTATAGGTTAACCATCTATTTTAGATCCAAATTCGTGTATGGTGTTATAAATAATAAGATTTATTACACATACATGGCTATGAGCACCCTATTAATTATGTTACAATTTATACTAATTAATTGAGGACTTTCCACTGTCATCTTTCTCGCAGGACACATTGGTTGTTCTCATGTATACAGGATTATGTAGTTATTATATTTAGGGCTATTTATATGTAGGCTACATAAGAAGTGAAAACAGCCAGGTTGCCTCATTTCATTTATTACTGTTTCAAATAACAAGAGCAATCAATGTACAAATTCATTAAAGGTAAGCAACACTCGGATGCATTGCATCACATGACATAAACCACAACCTTTGAGAGAGCTTTGTGAGTCATAGCCATTTGTGCAGTAACTAGTGATCACTGCTTGATACAAATCCTTCTTGATTTCATGGTTCAGCTTCAGGTTTTGTCCCTGTCATCTACTACTGTCAATGATCTAAATGGAAGTTGGTTGACTAATTTGAAGCAATGTAGCTGTAATTGTAATTTATAACCTAAATAATGGTAATGACTTGTGTGGCATAGATGTATTGGAATCTTACTAGTCACAGAGAAATACATATTGACAAAGAAAAGCAATAGTTAAAGCTAATTATGGTCAAACTCTAGCAAGTGGGGATTCTATACAAAATTATTATTCTCCCATCACGGAAAAAGCCAAAGTGTGAGAAGAAAGAATTAGCTAGATACATTTAAATTTCTTCACATTTTAGTTTTTTATTTTGCATGGCAGAGTTATACATAATTTGAGGATTTCATGCTTATATTTTTGAGAATTTCTTTATCTTTCCTGCTGTGAAGTTCTTTTGTTCACTTAAATGTGTACTGCCTAATTATTTATGAATTGTAATGTTTGTTACATTCCCCTTTAACTAGTTTATTTTGTAACTGTTTTCAGGAATTAAAGTGCATAGGCCTAATTGTTATTACTAATAACTACAGGAAGCAATCAAACAAAAATACCTTACAATAACAGTGCTATATACACATTATAATATTACCTTGCTATTAATGGTGATGCTAATATTACTATCTTATGATGAATTCATTGCAATATAATACAAAATCATATTGTGTAAGACACACTACATATGTTACATGGAATGGCCCTAAAGTAGTTTCTCTATTGGAATAATTTATGTCTAATAATTATTCGAATTTCGCATAGATAAAATTATATTTGATTTAGATTAATCTGAATTTGGCTTAGATTCATTTCAAATTGCTTTTAAATAATTTAAATTAATTTGTATTTGGGATAGATTAAACTGAAATTGAATTATTGAAGCTAAAATAGTGTGATTGTCGACCAGAGCTGATGTAAAACTTAGTACTTCCTGTCTCAGCAAAGTATAACATGCAAAATTGTCACTTAAACAATGCTTTTGTCAAGAGAGGCAGCTGAGCATTACTATGACTATGGCAGTGCAATAATGCACTGGCAGAAGGAACCCTCAACTAAACTCTTTCCCTAATTAATGTAATATTGTAGCTTACATGTATGTATCACATATGCAATTATAAGTTCTTTGATTTCATTAAAAATTAACTAATGAAATATAAATCAGATGAATATTACCTTGTTGATAGTAGCCTTCAAGATTTGAAGTTTCTTAGTAATAAAAATTAGTTAATAAAATGGAAAAATCGTAATGTCATTAGAAATCTAACTAGAAACTGGACTCCACAAAATTATCAAAAATACTTTTCTCTTCTGAAAATTTTGTTTAAATGAATGTTTGATTAATACTTATAGTTGTTTTTGAGTTCCTGCAAAATCCTAATTGCTCATTTGATAAAAATCAAAAATCATGTCAAACTGTACATTCTGGTATGTATTCTTGATAAACATTACATTATTTTTCATTAATATATACTTTGCTTTTATATAGATTTCTACAATAAAAGGTAAGCATTATTTGTTTCACCTTATGTTATTTCTGCAAAGATTTCTTGTAATGCCTTTAAATATATTTGCTAATAAATTGAGATTTCTATGTTTGGCTTTGTAAGTCTTTGCCAACTTTATATTTTCATTTTCAAATTTATTTATTTTCATATTTTGTTAAATATTCTGGATTTTATAAAATTATTATGAAAAATAAGTAATTGTGTAATATTAAATGGCCTATAACTGGCTAGGCATTCTCTTAAAAGGGAAGGTGAATTGAAATTCAGTTTCTATGATGTTGAAAGTATGAAAATGATTAAATTTTCACAGCTCCTCTCTAACTCAAATAACTATGCTTCACTGTAAGTTTTCACATTTAATTATTTTCTTACCTAAAAACGACAATGCCATCAATTTTATTGGATTGCAACAAGAAAAGCATTTTTGCTAAATCAAAAATTAAAATTTCAGTATCAACATATGTAGCTATATATAAAACATCAAAACATCAACATAGGTACTATAGACATATTGTTTTCAAAGTAACTATCTTCAAGATTTATTGTTTCAAAGCTGTGAAACAAAGCAAAAATTTATAACATAAATATAAAATAAATATTTATATTAATACATATATATATATATATATATATATATTGAAGTATGTGATCATTAGTCTAAATACTGGAATATGAGATGGTTTTGTTTACCAATTCTCCCTCAAAGAACATGTCAACTCAATTAAAAAAATCTTCATGTTTTGCATCCAAGAACTAAGTGAAGAACAATGAATTATGCTTTTCATGTGCATTTGTAATACTAAATAGCATTTACCCTCAAAAATTGTTTGGGTTTTATTGCTTCTCAGATACAGATGTTAACAAAACTAAACAATCAACTAATAAGAATTTGCCATTCTTGCACAGATGCAAAGAATAAATTTATGCTACATCCATCAATGCTTCATAAATGATAGCTGAGCAACACAAAATAATTATGAAGTAGATAGGTTAAATACTGATGTAAAAGTATTAAGACTAGCCTTAACAATCAGAAGAACAATATAATAACAAGTCATGAATGGATTCCACAGCAAACAGCTCCTCAGCAGTCACATGTGAATGATGACATTCAATTTAACTCATTGGTTTTCTCCTGACTGAAAAACTGAATGCACAAATCCAATTGACAAACTAAATGCTTATCATAAGGCACTTACGGAATTGTTTAAATATAAACTCAGTATTGATTGCAAATTTAATTACTGTTATCAACAAGGTAAGTTTGCTCATTCTCACACTGCTCACACTGCACTATGGCAACTGGTGGTCAAATTCCAGTTTTTGGAATGTTAAAAAATTAAATTAGCATCTTATACCTGAAAGGTTTTCATTCAATTTGCTGAAAGTGAGATATGAATTAGCAAAAATGATTTAAGCAATATTACATTCCTTTCACTTGTGCAATCAGATAAATTTATAATTGATGAAATTTATGCTCAGATGTCTGCCATTGCATTTCCAGTAGTTTTAATGGTAGTTAAAAAACATTTGTCTTATGATTTGAATACTAGCACTGTGACCCTACCTGGTTGCATCACAAACAGAAATGATTTAACTAAGACTGCTACTAATAGAATTAAGGAGGAATAATTATCCAAATTAAATCACATATCAATATTGTGTTTTCCACCCCAATGTTGATGATGATCTCCTTGACATAGAAGCTTTGTGTGTAAATCTTAATATTAAAAAGTCTCCTCAAGGAATTAGTGGATATATGATAAGGGTATTACATCATCCACATTGAAACAAGGAGGAAGAACTTTTGCCTACACAATTACTTATGAGTGGTTTTAGATCAGATTAATGAAAATTATGCCAATTACATTATTATTGGCAGTGACTTTAATAGAGTAGGATAAATTTTCTCACAACAGAGTTTCAACTGCAGCAGATATTTTTGCATACAAAAAAGTAGAATACTACTATAAATAGTAGTGCCTCCTAAGAAATTTTTTCTCCTTGATAATTCCAGTTTCTCCAATAGTTGCTTCCATACTTTCAGCTAATTTCTAAATAAACTTACTACAATTCTTTCAAAAGTAAATCGTATAGATTTTCTTTGGGCGCATATTTCATTTGACAAGTTTAAGGAAGCTAAAGGGTAAGGGTAACCATGATTTGCTATTTTTATCCAGCTTTGCGTTTTGTGTGATTTGAGGGGTTTGAAACTTGTAGAATATAAATCTGAAGTCAAATTTTTGTATTTATGCCTCAGGATCTAATAAATGGTTTCTAAGAAAATTCCCTAACTTTAGCAACATTGAAAGGCCAAGAGTTGTTCAAATTTTTTTCACACATCAATTTGGAAATTTTATCCTTGAGTGAATCATCAATGCTTCTTTCACTATCTGATTTAATGATAATTACTGAGTTGTTATATTAGCTTATGTGTTATTTACAATGAGTCAATTTTTAGTAGCTTTAGTATTTATGGGAGGTAGCTTAATAGTTATTGTCTATACGCGTATGATTGTATCTTACTTTGCCACGAATAAATAAAGATATTTTCCTCAAAAAGTAATATTTATTAAATAAGTATTTAACTCATCATTAATCTAAATTGTAATAGGATTTAAATTAGAAAGTATTATACAAGTGAAACATAAAAAGTAATATTCTCAAATATTGTAACAAAGAGACTCAAGAAAACAGCCAACAAAAATAAGCTAAAATTGGTTCATTAATTCTACTACTAATGTATCTTTTTTAAGGTCAGAATTTGCTAATATCTTTCTTTCTCCATGTTCATCTGAGAGTTTTCCAAGATTTGATGGAAGAAAGTCTTAATGGCATTTTAGCATGTGAAGCTTTAAATTCATGCGGACTCCAATCTTTTCAAAGCTTTTCAGCAGATCTGCTACACGTTCAATATAATTCTCACTTCGATTTTTTTACAGAAAGCCATAATAACTGTTCTCAAATTCTTAAAGGCCTGTATTTGATCATCATTTAAGCAAAGGTTAAATTTCGTGATCATTAAGTATAACTTTCTTTTGTCAGATCCATTAAAGATGGCAGCATATATTTTTGATTCGGAGATTTTTGGGAAAATAATGATAAACGCAGTATTGTCAAAGCATTTTGATCAAAGTTTTCAACAATTTGCAGCTTTAAAATTAATGGGGCAAGAGAACCCTCTGGAGACAATCAATGACTCCCGGGTAATATTGAACTCACCGGGATTTCTTGTATTGAGCAAAGGCCATTTATCTATTGAATATTGTTCTTTAGTTTTTGCATAGAAAACATTTTTACTGTGGATAACCAAGTTGCATGCCAGTCAAAATTGTAATCATTTTAAAGTCTGCACTTATGGACCACTGGCTGTCAGTGTATTTTATAAGTTCCAATATTTTGGTCACAAACTCATGTTTCTTTGGAAGCTTTGGCAAAAGCCAATGGAATCGGTTGGATAGTTTCTTTGTGGATTAAAACAGCTTTAAAATTTTGTAAGTTATCATCTAAGAATAGTTACCAATTTTCTTGATCTACGGACAACTTCATTTTGGAGAGCAAACCAGGTATATTTGAACAGAAACTAAGATTATTAATAAAAAAGAAAAAATCAAATTATTTTCTTTCACGATGTTGGTAAGAAGCGTATTTGCAATCAGAATCAAGTAAATTCTTCTTTTTTAGAAGTGATCCCAAACAGTTGGCATTTTGCTTTGTCAGCTTTATATCTGTCACTAGGTCATTTAAATCATTTTGACATATAAGTTGAGGATAGTCATTAAGTGGAATAGTAAAGCTTTCATCACTTCAACAACAATGTTGGGACGAATCAGAGCATGAAGCACCATCTATTAATTGGAGAACAATATTTCCACTGCCTTCGAGTAATGTTACAAATTGAACAATGGGCTGATATACTGTTTTCAAACGCTTAACTGGTACGCCTGATATAGAAGAAAGACAAAAGAAACAATAATTTGCATGATTCCTTTGCTCACGCCTTACTGCTGGCATATCAAAAGGAAAACCTCTCTTTGAACCTTTAGACTATAAACAGAAAATGCTTGCACATGATCTGCAAAATCAATGATGCTCCCATGTTTGTCTTAATCACCAATTTTTTCTTGCTTAAGGTACGCATTGTACCGTTTAACCAATCTGTCTGAAATTGACAAAGACATTTTAGAAGGTGTGCATTTGGCACACCAGTAGTAAAATTTGTTTGGATGACTTCAAAAAGACCAACGCATTACAAAAGTATAGAAGCTTAAATCAATGAGATAGATAAAATATCAGGAACGTGATCACTAAAATTAATAAAATCAATTAGTTACATGTT
>CABFPE010000126.1:1438033-1464121 GCA_900660155.1 Hofstenia miamia | reverse complement strand
AATAGCATTTCACTACATGCAGGGGCTCCTACGTCGGCGGGTGTCCGGTTGGGAGATATATTTGGTATATTGTATGATGTATATGCATTATTGTATGGTATACGCATTTTAATGGTATACTGTAAGGTATATTTAATCAAAATCGAATGAAATCACGCTTATTTATTAAGTTTCCAAAACTAACGTTTTTCCGTATATTTATTCATTATAATTTCTTAGTACTTTTATGTATATATATATATATACGAATTAAGGCTTGGCTCGAGCCCGCAAAACACTAATAGAGATGAGTGTACCTTTTGCTTTTACGTAATCAAAATATTCAAGTCTGGAGTTCGAACTATGTTCTAAAGCAAATCAATGTTTCGCTAACGTATCTAAATATCTGTTTTCTGCTTATGGTTGACATTAATGCAAATTTAAATGATAATGATTCCGTTGTACTTCTGCATTTTACCGCATATGCAAGCAAAAATGGACTGTATCTTGAAAATAAAATTGCGTGACACCACAGAAAACCGCCAGTATTCGAAATCTCTGGAAAGACTTCCACTTCCAATTTAAAATAGTCCACGTAACCAACTACTGGTGTACCACCATTGGCGCAATCATAGATCCACAAGTGACCATTGGCCGTTGACCCAATTGTGGAACGTTGGTTGGCAATCAGCCCAACTAGATGCTAAATGGTGACATACAGTAGGTTTACGCTGCCGGGCAGTGTCTTAACAGTAAAAAAACAATTTTATTTTGCTAATTAGTTCAAAAATTGGAGGTAACTATAGCCCAATAATTAACTGAAGGAAATATTTAAAAGCCCATCAGTCATATACATTAAAATTACTTAATTAATAATTGAAGAAGTGAATTAATTATAAACTAATGGCGAAATCTGTAAACAAATGTGCAAAATTTTATATTTATTTATAATTATAAAAGTAAGTGCAAATTGGAGAAAGCATCTGTTTACTCAATTTTCATAAATCGATTAAGGTCAATCTAAAATTTTTAATAATATTTAATTTCGGGGTCCTCAAATATTATTAAATTTCACTACGCAAATAATAGTGTAATTTTTTACAAGAAAAATATATAAAGAAAGCTTCTTGCAAAGTTATTTCACACATAAGAGATCTAAGAACCATAATAAGGAAAAATGTTCCACCTACAAGCATCACCTCATATGTAGACTATTAATAACTAAGAGTTTCGCTGTGATCACTAGTGATCCATCAGTGGCCAGTGGACCATTGGTTTGGAACAGTAGCCACCAGTGCTTCTCGTTACCATTGGTTTGGAACAGTAGCCACCAGTGCTTCTCGTTTCACACCTACGGTCCTCTCCAGATGAGTTCTTGTGGATTTATCTATTGCAGTAAATGCAAATCAATTCGCTGAAGTAAAATACAAAGCTTTTATTGTCAGAATTAAGAAATACCTAGGAAACGGTTATGCTGCACGCGTGTACCCATTTGAAAATATTGCTTTCATTTTTTGGGTGAATGGCAATTAAATTCATTAGAACTTTCCTATGACATGCCATGTACACTAAATTATGAGGAAAATTTAGATTGGGCCATTTCAAAGTTCTTTAAATGACTTCCTCATTTATGTGGGTTAAATAAGCCCAATCTAGTGCCGACCAGGGCCCGCTGAATATACATATATATTAAGTGGGCCCTGTGCCGACCTAAGCAAGGCCTGCTAAATAATAGTTCGTCAATCTGCTCTCTGTTTTTGAGAGCTAAGCTCAAAATTGCCTCTGTAAAGCACTCATATTAGCTTAACCAAATTTCTTTGAGTGCATCAAATTGTTATCACCTAAAGAAAATATCACATTGAAATCACCTGTTTTTCCTGATACTGAAAGTGCCTATAATTTCAATAATTGTCTTACCATTGTTTCTAGAAACAAATTTCTTCTAATCTTCTTTGTGTTGCGAAACGGCATTTTTCCTATTTCTCTCGATGATGTAAAAAAATTCAGAGTGCTTTCAGTTATTCACATTCCATATTTTGGTTATCGTTATTAATTTTTGAATTGTAGGCACTTAAGATTTTTTCAAGAATTATGAAAAATATCATTAAATTCCTGTGCTCTTTAACCTCATATTCCGCTAGGAATTTTTCAAAATCTGTGATGGTTTCCTTAAAAAATTTTAGAAGCTCATAACTCACGAACTGATGAAGATATTAAAATCTGAAAACACCACAAGATAGAAAAAATTGGCTCTTCTTTCTTTTTCAAATTCAATTCGTGAAGTGGTGTGGTTCTGTCCGGGCGTACGTACGACGCCATGACCTCGGATTTTGTACACGGCGCGTCTGAACAGGGCTTAGACTTTTTTTTCCAAAAAGAAAAATATTTTAGAGTAGTTGTTGCTTCAATGGGCATTTGACAGAATCATTATCTGAACATTAGGCATGGTAAGAATTTGAATGTTTTTTTGTAGGCATCGGATTTCTCTTGGAAAAAAAATATATATTTTTATATATTTCAGCACATGAGTGTGCACAGACCCATAGATACGCCCATATCAAGGCTTTGAATATTTTTAAACAGGCTTGGATTAAATTGGTTAAAAATGTGGAAAAGCGGTTTCTTTCTTTTAAGTAACGCAGGTGGATATAGGTGGGAAGGGAGTGGTTGCGGTCCAATTTGATCGCTTTTATTGGTCATTTTCTGAATTATTATATTGTCTGAACAAAACCTTAAATGTACGTCAAAATCGTAGATGTAAGTATAGCATAGTTTTTAATTCTGATTGATAGAAGCATTAAATTTGTTATAAGTGCTCTCCTGTGGTTCCCTATTGGTGCTTTATTTCATATTTGTTTTTCTAATATCAAACCATGAATAGCATTCTCATTAATCATGCATGATATTTGCAAAGTACTGACATTAGAAGGGGAGGGGGCAACGAGAGAGGCAGTTGCCGTAGGCTAAGCATTGAGCAGTGTCCCCTGAAGGTAGATAGGAGTTCAATAAAATATTAGTTAAATAGCTCATATCATTTACTTCATTATATCGTAGTTTGTATTTCATATTCATTATAGACAATACTTTCCTAAGCATAAGAGAGATTAATGTGATCGGGCAATGTTGTCAATCAAAAATGATGTAGCGAAAAGTTTGGAGTATTCAAAACTAATCGATGAGTTTAGAAAAAGACAACAACAAATTTAATAGACTGATATTTTACATAGACTAGTGATTTATTAATATTTTATGGTTTTTCCCAGTACTTTCAAGTCACTAACTAATAAAGCTGTCCGCGCTCGGTAGCGGTCCCATTGAAGTGCCACGAACGCGCTTCTATAGAATGCCTTCAGAATTCTGCAACACTAGGAATGGAGAGAATTGGAACCTTTTTTCAAAATCTTATATTGCATTTAACAATAGTTATTTTCTCTCAGTATATCAGTTAAAATAATACACTTTAGAAAATTTTTTAATCTAACAGTTTCCAAATTTGCTATTAGGGTTAGAAACATTATTTGAAAATGTGAAAGAAGCGCTTTGTTCATGTAATTGGATATAAGGTGATTTAAGGTATTGCAAATATTTAAACACAACCGCTAAGACCCAAACCTACCTATCACCTACTTTTGAAAATTCGACAAAATTGACCAGACCGGCAGACCCTTTTACGCTTTTTAAACATTATAGAATCTATGCATCTCAGCTCTGAGAACGTAATTGGCATTATTTCTGCTGCTCCATCCCAAAAGTACCTTCTCTAAGTCATTGTGCAAAAATAGTTAGCATAGATATACGTACATATGATTTGTGTCGTAAAGATCCAAACTGAGAATTTAGTTGGATGGGGATCAAAGTTGGGCCCTATTGACAAGCCTGCAAATATTTGATTTAGAACATTTATGAAATGGGCGATTTTCGTCAAAATGCGTGAATGTGNCTTTGTTCATGTAATTGGATATAAGGTGATTTAAGGTATTGCAAATATTTAAACACAACCGCTAAGACCCAAACCTACCTATCACCTACTTTTGAAAATTGGGCCCTATTGACAAGCCTGCAAATATTTGATTTAGAACATTTATGAAATGGGCGATTTTCGTCAAAATGCGTGAATGTGAATTCCTGTAAGAAAAGACACTCAAAAAGCCATATTGATTTTCGCTATTACAATTCGTTACTTTTTTTATTTGAGTTTAATAGGAGTTAAATATTATCTTAAGGTTCTACTGCATCTAAGAAAATTCAACTTTGCTAAACCATTCTGCAATTAATGTTGGAGTGCTTAGCCTTTATTATCCTATTGTAACCATATGGTGAAATTCGGTTTTGTTCTCATTGTCAATCACTTGTCTCTAATCCTTTAAGTACTATCAAAATCCTTAAATATGAACACATGTATGGGTAAATGCTCTCCCTGTTATGGTGAACCTTTGTGCTGATAATTATTCCTGTGCTGGAAGTAATTGCGAGTGTAAACTATCAATGAAACATCCGATATTTTAAAAGCTTTCAAATTCTTCCCATAGCTAGTGTTCAAATTGTAAGGTGGTTTAAACCCATGGTAGCAACAACTGACAGCAACAATTCTGTTTTCTGTAAATAGACAACTCGACCATTCAAGTTCGGTGCAAACGTGTAGTGCTATATGCATCTAAGAAATTTTTAAAGGAGAAAATTTTGTAAAAAGGTCTAGGATAATTTGGTTTAAGGAAAAATCGATGATATCAGATAAATTTACGTAGAATTTATAAATTCATATATGTGAAGTCACAGTGCACTGCTTTATAATTTCCATTCAATATGATGCGTTAATGCAAATCCTTGTACTCAATAAAAAATTTGCATTTAATAAAATTTATTAACAAAAATTGAAGAAATAATTTTGTCCTTAAAAGTTGCAAAGAATGTAAGAAACTAAAACTATACAGCGTTATGAGATTTACATATGTCTCAATGCTCAAACATAAATTGAGTTTTACATTTTGCAAGTTATTTACAAAATTCAATCCTCCTAATTCTCAAATCTGTATATTGAAATATCGATATTTTAAACATATCTCGTTCCTATTTGTGAAAATTATCTATGTTTTATACTATTTATTGTCTATATGCTTCTCAGGAAAGCCATTAACGCATGAGAATATACTTGAATGCTACAACGTAATAAATAAATGGCGAAAGATATTATGTCCAATCACAAATCAACAGTATTGTTTATTTAATATATAAATAAAGATGAGTTTTCTTTGCTTCATTGGCATGCTGATATCGAAGATTGTAACAATAATAATAATAATTTATGTGCTATGTGAATCCAGTGAAATAAATGGCGAATTTTTGGTAGTTGTAATTTCGAGTAATCAAAATACTTCGTTTGGCTCTCGCAAAGCTGAAGAATTTCTACGTGAGTTCTACAACATCAGCGATTTAATTAAAGTTGAATATCGCTACGATGATGGAAATCCAGGTCTCGCTGTCAAGCACATTGTTGACATTCTAAAAGAAAATCGGCGAATAGTTGCAGTAGTTGGTTCTGGGAAAAGCGCATGTTCAATGGCCTTGGGTATGTTTAAATTCAAAAAAGAACTTTATAATTATATCTATAATTGAATAATTTTTTTAAACACATGTTATACAAAACAAAGCTTTAAATAGCCCTGGAATTTTTACAAATTGCGATGGTTTCTTTAAAAATGTCTAAGCGCTCCAAGTCAAACGTTATTTCTTCACCAGGGTCTCTGAGATTGCGCATGACGCACCTGAACAAGGCTTAAGCGGTTTGCCTAGAAAAATAAATCATTTTATGAAACTAAAATCTTGCATATTTTATGTTAATTGCCCCAGATGGTCACTGCAATTTTCGTACTTCAGTAGTGACAATCTAGGAATTTGGTACATTTCTAGAATCCCTTGATGTTGGTGTTATTTTAAAGATTGGATTCATGACTAGAGAACCACATTTTCATTTTTTTGATTTATTAATTTCATTTTGAGAAACTTGTCATTTTTTCTAAAAAAATATATTTCCCTCTAATACCCATTCATTATAAATAGGACAAAATTGAAATGTCTTACTCTAGATAAACAATTGTTGAAAATTTCAGATAATTATCTGCAAAAATTAGCGTGCTATAGGGATGTGTAGGTAGAGCCTTTTTAATACAGCACCCGCCCGACAAAAAATACTATACCACCCGTACCCATCCGTACCGAAACTTCTCACCCGTACCCGAGAATATAATTATCTTTGCTGCTATTAAACAATTCGAAGTTTTCAACAGCATTTCGGACGCAAAGCACATTCAGTGATCCTAATATTTTCCAAAAGTAATGTAAAATTTATGTTTTTGAAAATATCATTATTAACTCTGAGTTGTCAATTGCATCCATTAAGATTGTCCACAATTTCGGACAATTATCTCCCAACATATTATGAAATTTGGAAATATCTTGAAATAAATACATCTATGAGTAAGCGTGGTTTCCTGTAATGGTGAAGATACTTGATAACGATTATTCCTATGTTTGACGTACATAAAATATTTATATTTTCACTGGAAATTACCATTTTTGCTAAAGCTTTCGAATTCCTCCCATATCTGGTGTTCACATAAAAAATATTCAAAACACTGCAAAAACTTCAACTATTTTGTTTTCTGCGAATAGATCCCCTAATTTCCCTGATTTGGGTGTGATTTAAGAAGTGTAAGAGAAGACGTCTTCTTCGCTATCCAGTGGTGTTTTCATATTTTATGACAGTTAAAAAAATTTTTATATAGACCATCACAACTTGTAAAATGCCTTTTGTTTGTGGTTAAAATACACACTATATGGAATGAAACGCGTATCCGTACGCGCCCGTACCCAATAATAATTGTGGAAACCCCCGTACCTGCAAACATATATATATATATATATATATCCCTGGGATTCCGCATTTCCATTTTGCCATTCAACTCTGTTAAACTGCTCTCTAAACTGTTCTCTATTTATAACATTATCATCATATTTACAAAAACCTGAAAACACTAGACTGCCCGTTACAACAACCAGCACCAAGGTTACATTTAGTTCATCTTTGTGATAAACTGGTGGCATACATGTATTAAATGTTAGTTTTAGAAAATTAATTTGTTAAAATTACAATGCAATTTTTGAAAATTATAATTTTTTCTAGATAGTACCACCTTACAGATGCAATGCGCTGTGTAAGGTTAATATACGAAATTAACATAAAAATTCGTTAAAATTTTGTTGTGCTGCCATTAGCATTTGATCAAAAACATTTTCTGAAGTCATGATTTCTTAGGCCAATATTTTTTCGGCCCTGCGACCTCTGACTTTCCACACGGCACGCCTCAATGTGTTTGGAATATCTTTGCAAATATCAAGAAACAGTCAATGTTCTTTGTTGTTCCATGGGCTCAAAACCTTAAAAATACATGAACATTAGACATTTTCAAAATTGTATTAACGTATATGTTCCCCAATAGACCTACAAATGCCCAAAGATTTTAAAAAAAGCCTTTGTATATGTGGAAAAACTGTTTGCCAAATTTTTTACTGAATAAAAAATCTGATAATAATTAGTTTATGTATTATGTACTAACTTACAAATATTCAGTTCATGCTTGAACTCAAGTAAACGGCGATTGCACTACTTATAAGATGCTTGTAATATACGATGGTAATGAATGATTTTACTACCCGTGTGGTTCAAAGACATTTCGTACTAGATTAAAAATTTATGAGTTACGTTTCAACCAGATGCATTGAATTTTATCAGTTAGCTACTGTTTTTTAATAAAATGTCAAATGAAGCACAATGATAATCGACTATTCAAAATCTTCTCCAGTATCATAATTATAATCGATTGGAGGTTTTGGAATTTGGCTACAAAATTATATTTTCGAATCTTAAATTACAAATAATTCATTTGTTTGTCATTAAAAACAATTAGAAAGCTTTGTGATAAAAGCAAGTAATTTGAAAGGTATTTGTACTACTATTTGCAAAATGTGACCTCAGATGTTTTTATTGAAAGACCTAATCACAGACCGTTCGTTGGCTCTATATATGAAGCAAGTCAGATTATGATTGCTTCCTTGATGCTTGAGCTGAAAAATTGACATTTTTATGTGCTTCAAGCACAAGATTAAAGGTTAGCACAAACCTCCACATATATGTTCATATAAAAGGCTTTCAATATTTCTTGGCTCATTCTTCGATGCAATTCCCAAAAATGTGGACAAGGCGATTTACCTTAAAATAATGCTATAGTTGGCTGCAAAAAAATGAGACTGAACACCTATTTTTTCACGCTTTGTGGTAACGTATTGAGACGTTTTAGAGGAAAACTATAAAAATAAAAGACAACGAGAATTTTGTGAACTTTAAAATTGTCAAACAAAAAAGTTAATTAATTAAACTGGTACTTCGTAATTATTTGAAAACACTTACCAAACAAATTGTTTTGCTTTGCAAAGTTTCTACTTGATTTCTTCGGAATGGAAACGTTGGAACAGCTTGAAAACGCCTTTGCGACATCGCAAATTTCTCGATCAACTTATTTTCGAAAGCTGAAAAAAATTCGACAAGGAGAATCTCTCAAAAGAAGAAAAGGAAGTGGACGCCCTCGAAAAATTATTGGAAAATTCATTCAGAAAACAGTCGCAATTGCTCTCAAAAATCCCTATATTTCTGGGAAAAAAATTGCAAACCGACTTCAAACTGAAGCCGACATCTCTGTGCATGAAACCACAGTTCAGAGAACACTGAAAAAAAGTGGAGTTACAAAAATCGACTTCTGATTACAAAAGAACATCAAGAAAAAAGATTAAATTTCGTGAAAGATTGGAAAGACTACACTTTTGAAGATGTTTGGATAACTGATGAGTGCGTATTTCAACTACACAGAAACAAAGTACAAGTGTGGTCGTCAAAGAAATGTCCAAGACCAACAAAAGCGGTTCCAAAGTTCGACCAAAAAATTATGGTTTGGGGAGCACTTTCCTATCGTGGGTTTTATTTGAAAATTTTAGACGGAAAAGCCACAATCGACAGTCAAAGATATTGCCAAATTATAGCTGAATTTATGCCTTATGCTGATGCTTTATATGATGATGGATGGATACTCCAACAGGACGGAACAACCCCGCACACGTCAGCATAGACAAAAAATTGATTTTCTGAAAATAATATCCAGTTTTTGCAATGGCCACCAAGTTCTGCTGATCTTTCTCCAATCGAAAACGTGTGGCAGATATTGAAAAATGACGTTGAGAAGAAAAATCCGAAAAATATATCCGATTTAAAAGAAAAAATCCAAGAAAGTCAACACATTTTGACATCTGAAATGAAGTCCAATTTAATGAAATCAGTTTCAGTTCGTTTGAATGAAGTTATTTCTACAGGAGGAAAACAAATTAGACTTTGATGCTTTTTACTTATAGTCCTTTAATGTATATTTAAAATCTTATCTTTCTTGAGTTGTTACGTTCCGTAGTTCAAAAGTAATATGCCTTTTTTCTAGTCTCATTTTTTTGCAGCCAACTATATTATAATTAGCAATAAGTGCGAAAGATAAACATTTTTGCTAAATAATTAGGGAAATATATTGGATTTTAGCTGTAGGTATAAAACTTTTGCACATTCAAAAGAGTCTACACCGATTAAATTGTTGTATGTACAAGTAGAATGCAGCGAAAAAAAGTTTTGGGGATCAAAACCGTGCCCTAGAAATATTTCAGGAAGAATTTTTTTTCATTTTTAGCATAGTGTAATTTTATACATTGTTATTCAAAAGTCCAAGCAAAATAGAAAATGCATTGTAATAGCAAAATGATTAATATACATGAAGCTTTAATATAAATTACACCAGTTAAATTTTAAGAAGTAATTTCAATAAAGCTATCACGCGTTATTGCAAAATCAATTTTTTTCAGGCCAATCAAAACATGATTGTTTTTAATGTTGGCTGGCGATCAACGACAAGTGATTACAGCTTTCAACAGAAGCACATGAGGCTATTGCATTGCTATATTTTGTAAATATTTTAAACAAATACTCATTTTACTTTTATCACAAAATTTCCAAGTGTTTTTAAGGTAAACTGAATTATATGCACTCTAGCATTTTTTCATTTAATTTTGTATCCAAATTGACAAAATCGGATTACAGCTATGATTATTATGTCAACTAAAATCTTGAATTTATTTAAAGATCTTTGTAAAGTATAATTTCCTCTAAATATAATTGCTTGTATTTAAGGGAAATTAAACCCCTAAAATTATTTTGTGCAGTTGCATAGCTCTTTCATTTATTTAATATTAAAGTTCAAATGCAAAAGTAAATTTAGTGCAAATTTGAGCATTCAATAAGCAATGTGTAATTGACGTCTTTCTTTTAAAATAGGAAATTTCCTGACAAATAGATTATTCAAGTGTATTTATTTATTGAATTTTACGAATTAATTAATTTATGTTCCAAATCGAAAAATAAATTCTTTGAAAGTTGTCTCAGCTCTTAAAATTTAGTAGGTTTTATTAATTTTATCATAAAATTGAGCCTGAATGAGGTCTTTGTGCAGCAATAGAAAATCAAAAATGTAGGTAAAATTTGAAAATTTGTTGCAGACAATTTAGAAGAAAATATTATCTCATGTATGCTAATAATATTTTGTTCATCATAAAATTGAGCCTGAATGANGAAAACAAATTAGACTTTGATGCTTTTTACTTATAGTCCTTTAATGTATATTTAAAATCTTATCTTTCTTGAGTTGTTACGTTCAGTAGTTCAAAAGTAATATGCCTTTTTTCTAGTCTCATTTTTTTGCAGCCAACTATAGTATAATTAGCAATAAGTGCGAAAGATAAACATTTTTGCTAAANATTTAGAAGAAAATATTATCTCATGTATGCTAATAATATTTTGTTCATCATAAAATTGAGCCTGAATGAGGACTTTGTTCACCAATAGACAATTAAAAATGTAGGAAAAAATTGAAAGTTTGTTGCATACAATTTAGAAGAAAATATTATCTCATGTATGCTAATAATATTTTGTTCATCATAAAATTGAGCCTGAATGAGGACTTTGTTCACCAATAGACAATTAAAAATGTAGGAAAAAATTGAAAGTTTGTTGCATACAATTTAGAGGAAAATATTATCTCATGTATGCTAATAATATTTTTGTTCATAATGTATCAGATATAGGAGAATTAAAATTATTAAGGCATTTTGTCAACATAGAAATACTTGCAAATTTTGATGTTGAATAGGATAAAATAATTGGATATCAAGTATGTAATGCTTGGTTTAAGCTCAGTGATATAATTACGAAAATGGTTACTTTCAATTTCAATACAAAACACAGATTATGCTCCGACTATTTGTAAAGTAAATGTTTTTACCATTATATATGTTGATAATCTTGTCGAAGTGTATTCTCAAAAAAGGAATTTAATTCTTTCTTCTCCAAATTATTCAAAAAAATGCAAAAATGTTAAAAGTTTTCAAAGTTGTAACAAACACTACAGTTTTAGCTATTGTAAATTTAATTTATGCGGAAACTAACAATTATTTTAGGTGAGTTAACTATATATATATATATATATATATATATATATATATTAGAGTAACAAAAAATTAAATCATTTAGATATTTTAAATTTTTATTGAAAATTGAATGCATCCAATGTTATCCTATGCAATATATAATTATGGTTGCATAAAGTAATATTAACTTAATATATTTGCATGGCCTGAGGTTTACATATATTTGTCTAGAATTATTTGACCATATTTTTTACGTTAGTAATGGACAATCATATATCAGCAAAATGCTTTATACGAATTTATTTAGATAAATATTTTAAGCCCGAGACATATTTCAGGTTTGTTTAGTAGAAATATTTACATAAAAACCCATTACAAAAATTAATTTTAAGAATTATCTCTTGTAAATATTTAATGCTATTTATTAAGATGGCATTATTTTAAATTTGATTAATGTTTCGTTAGTAGAAATATACGGATAATGTTATTAAAATAATTATGTCAAACTTACCAAGTCATTAATTTACTGGGATGTAATTCATTAAAGCAATCCAAATTAAATGAATTTAATCATATTATTCACTAAATCTAATAATATTCTTATGAGTATTAGAAATTTTTATAATTAGTTTGATCGAAGTTTTTAGGTCAGCTTCTGAAGCATTACAGTATACCCCAGCTAAGCCCAAATTCAGCATCTCCGCTACTTTCAGACAAAAGTGAATACCCATTTTTTCTAAGAATGACCACTTCCGCCTTTGAAAGAAATTTTGCACGCATTAAATTGATAAGGTATTTTGGTTGGAGAAAAATTTTCGTTGTTACAGAGGCGATTGAATTCTTTTATGACATCTATAAACATTTCCATGAAAATGCAGAAAAACACAACATTAGCATTATTGAAAACTTTCTGGTTCACGGAAAAGAAGAATTAGGGTCGATAGTAAAAAACCTCCTAAAATATGATGCAAGAATTGTGTTAATCTTTTCGTACAGTTCAATTGCCCAAAGTTTCTTATGTCAAGCATATTTCCATGGGTTTTACGGATCACGATATCAACTAATATTCTCATCAAGTGTTGGAAAAGGTTTTGTAGCTAGTGATTTTGTAGACCTAGGCTGTCTTCAAGAACAGGCCGGTTTAGCTTTGGAAGGTAGTCTTCGTGAGGTTGCTAACAATGTTGAAAGCGATATGTTTATGCATCCCTATGAATCGGTTTACAATATAACCGATGTGATAAAGTTTATGTACGATAAAGATGTTCCACTTTCTGGGTTAGGTGTCGCCGGTGCCGCTTTTGATGCAGTTATGATAACTGTGTTAAATATCAACGAAATGATTCAGAAAAATAGTTCAATGATGTTATTCGGTGGCAGTAATCACGTAGGAACAACATTATTAAACAAAATGCGAAATTCCGATTTCCAAGGAATGCTTGGGAAAATTGAGTTTGACGAAAATGGAAATTTTAAACGTCAGGTATTTATAGAGCAATTTTCAAAAGCATCATCATATTTTCCAGAGTCAATTGGTTTATATGACGCTACATCAGGAAATCTCATTTTAATGCGATCTCCCTTTGATCAAACTCCGAGAGATGGAAGGCTAAATCAAGACGTCTTGGTATCGATTTCAAACTTTCGTTTTTACTTAATTATTTCGTTTTCATGCTTTGGAATGCTAACTTCATTTTTTGGTATATACATTAATGTGAAGTACAGAAACATTAAACTAATCAAAATGTCCTCGCCTGCTTTTAATAATGTCATATGTATAGGATGTATCCTCGCACATGCAGCATCTGTAGTCATTGTTTTCCCAAGATTTGTTATTTTCCAAGACTTCACTAAACTCTTTAAATCAACGATAGTTTCTCTATCATTTTTGATAATTTCTTATTCATTCTCTGTTGTATTTGGCGGACTATTCCTAAAAACCTACCGCATTCATGTCATTTTTACCCAGAGATTAATGCAATCCTCGAAAAAACTTTTGCTCATGCAAGACAGGGTGCTTTTATCTTTTATTCTCATCCTTATTGTTGTCGATTCCTTCTTGGTGTTCTCGTCTGTCATGCTTACAAACCCATATTTTGAGACTGTTGAATTTGGAATCCCACTGTACAATAAACGTATAGATCTTGAGACACGATTTGTTGTTCTCCAGGTTTTTGACTCAATCAATCCGCAAATTCTTTACCTAATGTTAGGATATAAAGTTCTAAAGCTGATTATTGGTGCGTTTTTGGCTGTAATGACTAAAGACATCAAGATAGAAGAGATGAATGATAGCAAAATTATCGGAATTCTTATATACAATGTCTGCATTGTGTCAATATTTTGTTTTTTGCTGCAGTACTTTCTTCAAGATGCTCAGCCTATTACTGGTGATTTCTTGATTTCGTTGTCAATCACTGTGGCTTCTACAACTGTTGTTGTTCTGCTAATGATTTCAAAATATATCCAAATGTATAAATCAAAAATCTAAAAATATTTTTTGTGTATTGTTGGTCCTTACAGTTTTTGAAAATTGAAGTATTTTTTTGAAATTGTTTTTATCTATCATGTATTCATAGTTAGGCTTAAAATTCAATACAACTAGAAATGTTGGCAGAATTTGATTCGAAAGATGGAGAATTTGATGCAAAATATAAACAATTTTGAAGTAAAATGTCAACATATTTGCTACTTTAATACGTCGATGTCAGTCCATGCAGAGTTGTTTTAAATCTTATGGATTCTATGTTTTTTACATAAATGATTGCCTCAAGCTGCCTTCTTGGATTTGACTTGTATTTGACAATAAACTGATTAGACATCAGTGGTAGCGCATATTTGCGTGCAAGTTAAATCCATCTTTATAAATGCAATATTGAGTAAAAATGCGAATTTTAATTTAATAACTCAATTTAAGCAAACAGAATATTTATGACATCATTAGCAATGTAGGTAGCTAATTTATCTAAAATTGAACAAATATTAATAAATAAAAGGAAATATTACAGCAGCAAGTACAAATTATTTTTTTTTATTGTATGGCATTGAGCTCAAAATCTACGAATTTATCAAATCAGAATAGTTTAGAAACACATTGCTAGTGTAACAATAATTGAGAGAACATGGCGTAGGCATATGCTCACTCCATCATTGTTTTTATAAGTTAATGAACTAGAATAATAGTTGTTTCAACTTACTGAGGGCCATTGTTCTCTTTTTAATATCTATTGAGAGGTATTTTATATAGACTCCTTTTTCCCTAGAAAAATTTGAGTAACCTAATGTGGACACTCTTTTACAAGAAATATTGTGGTCCGACTCCCCCTTCTCTGAAATGTTATAAATGCTAGTAATTGATGAAATAAACAAAGTTTTTGATTCTATTATTTTTAGTCGTATTAGATATGGTATTCTGTGTCTGGGGCTGATCTTCGAAATATGCAAAGAATAAATAAATTTTTTACACGATATTATGTAAAGGGTTTCTGTAAAAACCTAGTAGATGTGCTTAAAGTTAGAGAAAAAAGAAGACCTAAAACTCGCCAACAACATCTTAAACAATAAAAACATCATTTGAATACCTATTTCAATCAAAATACAAATACTAACAACTGCCATCTTAGAAATAATGCCAGATTCAACAATCCATTAGTACGCAGTGATACGTTTAAAAATATATTTGCTCATCGTGCAATGAAGTTTCTAAACTCATGAATTGGTATTTATTATATTTTACTCTTTTCTGTTAAAATGATATAATGTTATAATCACTAACTAGTTTTTATCGCATACCTATTTATGTTCGTCAGTACAGAACTTACAATGAAATATCTGCATACCAACTCTTATTAATTGCAATAAATTTTTGGCCTACCAATCAATTTTAAATTTAGGAAGCACTTGTCATTCAATAATTTGACCCAATTTATTGCAAGTTAGGTGCGTTTTCAGGATGTTCTTCATAGGCTTTGTTCTCAGCTACTGATGCCATTTTAATATAATATACAGTGATACATAGAAAACCCAAAATCAAACTCTTTTTAATAATAATTTTATAAAACAGAATTATAAAACATACGCAAAAAATTTCTGGGAGTTAATTCTTAATCTGAAAACTTAAATATAAATATAGAACATAGTTTATTGGGAAATATTTTTAATGCGATTTACATATAAAACACAATTTGTAGTTTGTTAAAGTAAATAATCAATTTAATAAATGCCACGCTGGTCTTATATTACTTAAAACGTCCATTAACTAATTTATATTTAAAATACATTAAAACCTTTTACGATAGACAGAAGAAATCTCTTAAAATTTCACCATTTGCTTAAACAACGTAAATTGCCCTTTATATCTTTTGAAAAATTAGTTAGTAGTGACAATGACACTCGCTTAAGCTCTCATGTTAACATATATGTAGGATTCAGGAAATAGAATGCTTACTGTACTTGAATGCTCTACTTGCACTATGCGGAGTAAATGTTTCCAATCAATGAACTTTATCAGATACCAATGTATCACCAATGATAACGATATTTTCTAAATTGATACAGATTAAAATACTTGTAGACACTTAGAAAATTGTACTGATGAGGATTAAAATATTTTCATATTTATAATAAACGATATTGCTTCAAGTTGCTAGCCATTTGTACTCAGTTAATTCATATTAACATCCAATTTTACATATTAGAATTCACTTGTCAAACAAAACTTAATTTGGAGTTATAGCAAAAATGCGCAGTAATTAGCAAAGGGTTCATCTACATAAAGATTAGATTCAGTTAGTTAGTCATTGTAGTTTTATTGCTTTCTATCTTCTTTTCAATCTGAGAAAAACCATTTCTTTTACCAACTAAATAGCCATCACATTTGCCATTTAGAAATTTAGCTAATTATAAACATTTTGACAATTCAACATTATAGTCAATATAAGAAAAATAAAACTAAACTCCACTAAGAATTTATTCATACTGAAATTATTCTGACACGATTTTTTTTCAATAACAATTTACAGATAAATATAAAATCACTACCAATTCCTTTTTATGATGGATTAGAAAATCACTGTAATGTCAAATTATAATTTTGGCTTACATTGGTCAAAAGTCAAGGAATCAAATACTTTTTGCCATATTATTTTCTGACCTGTTTTGTAACAAAATTACCAATAAGTACACATTTAAAAAATCACTGATCATTATTCTAATTAAAATTGACTAAAATGCACTTGAGTAGAAGAGGTGCCTTTATGTTTGCACCTTCTGATCAGAAAATGAGTCTGACAGGAATGCCTTTACGTTTGCATTGTGTCACATGCCCCTTTTAGCTTGGCTTTTTATTTGAGAAGCTCCACTCTTTGTCCATGGACCAACATATACACCTCCTCTATCAATGTCTTCCATTGCAATGCTCTATATTCCTGCTTCTTTGTTTATTTTAATATGATTTTCATTTCAGTGGACTCAATCTCTTTATATTGCAGGAATTTAATCTCCTTCAAGGCTGTACCTAACATTATCCTTTTCCACAGTTTGTTGTGAACAGGTCAAAGTACTTTTGCATAACCATATTCCTTTTAGCACAATCATCATTGTCATATATGCATCAACTGCTGCCAAGTGTGCTGTTGGAACAAAAGCACTTAAAAACCTTCACCAGTGTGAGGGGGACAGTAACATCCTTGAAGAAGCTCAAGTTGTCTCTTACATCTTTCTCTGTCATTATGTTCAGGTCATTTATATTTGCACTGATCATTGTAATAATTTCAATCCTTTTCGAGATGTCATAGCACTTTGGTTGTCTTCCAACATGTCTAACCACACTATGTTGTTTATTCCAGAATGTAGGATCATTGTTTTTTGTAGTTGATTTTTCTGCCTTAATTTGTTCATGTATCTCTTCCCATTCTTCATCAGATAGAATGGGGTTATCTCACTTTCTATGTATATTCTTTCAGAGTTCTCACCCTCTACCACAAGCTTACTGGATTTTGCATATGCAAGATCATTCATTATCTCTTCAGCTTTTTGTAAATTTGCTGTGCATGAATTTTCCTCTGACATCAGTAGCTTTATCAGTGGCTTGTCCTTGAGATTCCATTTTGGCATCACCACTGGGATCTTTATTGTCAGAAGCAGTTTGCCAATAAATTATTAATTCTTCATCATGATTTCCTTTTCAGTTCCTGTCCTCTTGTCACTCTGGCTCCTGTTATGCAGATAGTTGCTGGGTAGTTGGCTTTATGTTGTTTTGCCCCATCTCAGAATTTTGAGGACAATCAAACTTGTTTAAGTCAGATATTTTATCATATCTTAACTGTTATGCATTCTACATCAATTGCCACCTGATTTTCCAGTTTTACCAATTCATCAAGTTCCTTTCCAGTGAATGTCTCTGTGTATATATACTTCTGTACTGACTTTCACAGTGATTCTTTTAGTGACTTGTAGTGTAGAATCTGCACTTGGTTGAGATTAACTAGAGTTAGCTTTACTTTCATTATTTTTAGTCTTAATATTAATCTTGGTTACTAGTGAAATTCCATATTAAGTTCTGCTTCCCAAATTCTTGGTGCTTTTGAGAATATCTAACAATTATCCACAACTTGATTGTATGGCTTATGTAAATAAAATTTCCATTTAGATTGGTGGCAGCAGAGGACAGGGACAAAACCTGAAGCAATATCATGAAACAAAGAACTGGTTGATATCCTTTGGCAATCACCAATATTACACAAATGGTTATGACTCATGGAGTTTGTTCAGTGACAGTGGTTTAGGTTGTGTAGTCTGATGTTCCCTATTATTGATTACCTCCAATAGTTTTGTACATTGATTGCTTTTGTTATATTTATCAATAAAGTAATTCATGCAACCTGAATGCATTTGCTTATTATTTGCTTTACATGTAAGTAACACTAAATATAAATAGCTACATGATCCTGGGTACATGTGAACAGTCAATATGGCCAGAAAAAAGATGAAAGCCAATGGTCAACACACCATTAAGTTAATAATTAACATGTAACTTAATAAACAGAGTAGAGTATTTGTAGACTCTTCTTAGGTATAATAATGTTTGTTATGCCCTAGGAATTTTGATCTAATATAAGATAATAACCTAGTAGCTATCCAGCTGCTTTGTGGCATTTCTTATAATTATCAATTTAATTGATAGTAAAGCTAAACAGAGAAAAACCCCAATTCATATACCTACCCTAAAGACACACTTTCATAAACAGGTCAAAGCTAGATGACAAAGATATAGGAAGTTCTAGGCTGACAGTGATAGCCACCCAATAGTCTGGCTAATTGTCCTTGGGGTCCTTGAATACTACTCATGTCCCTGAACATTTTGCTTTCTCTGTACATAAGTTATTAAACATGATACAATACAAAGATAACTCCAAAATAATTTAATTTACTATCTGTTTAAAATTTTACTGCAATTTCATATTAAAATCTACAACCAAACAACATGTACCTGTTTTTTAGATGATTTCTTATTTAATAACATAAAACTCATCTGCTAATTATCTGCAACATGTCTATTAATTGGCTTAGCATTTTCAGTTATTATTTTTTGTCAAATGCTTTTGGTGAAAGGCACTAATACCATATTAATAATTAGTTTACATAAGTAATTGATAAATAAGCATATTCAAAAATATTTAAACTTAAATCACAAAAGTATTTTCCTCTTTTTTTCTTTTTTTATCACTATATATATTGATATTTATTTAATTAATTGAAACCAATATATTTTGGTAATGGCTAAATATAGATTTTATTAAGCAGCTAGTGACAATCAAGGTTACAAGTATATAGTACACTTTACAAATCAAGACTAAGTTTAGTTGTGCCAATCCTTGAGTATGCACAGAGCTAGGATTGGGTACACATAAGTTACATAATTGAGCATAGAAGCATGGTTGTTACCTGGTTAGGAGATCAGCCTTTGGTGGATGGCCACTTGTCAACAACTGGAAATGATGCTGTGAAACTTTGTCACCTAAATAATTATTGTTATATCATCTATTAATTAAAGTTAATGGAATTAATAATGCAGAAGTCAAGCAGTATAAAACTAGTACATCCCTACCTGCTAGTGTATCATTCTAATTATAACAGTATAATAGAAAAATCAAACGTCAAAGCCTGGTAGAGGATGCTACATTAATTTACATCATCTAAAATCATTGGCAAAGTCAGTACCACCATTACCAATTTAGAAATTAGCAATAACTTTCATTCAATAACTCTGATAACAAAAGGAGATCTGATCTCTACTAAAAGTTTATTAATAATGAACTCTATTACAACTGTTTCTTTCTTTGATACTTTACCAGTATACTAAAAAGACTAAAATCACTTACAGGTTTTGTTAAACAAATTTTTGATTAATCAGATGATCAATGTAAAATTTAAATTTTTGTTTTGGCTTGTTTTGGTCAAAAGCAAAATGAATGACTTTCAGCTAAACCAGTTTTTGCTATATTCTTTTTTGTGCCCTGTATTATTACAATGATTGATAATTAAGGTTTTTTAGAAATAATTTTGTAATTTATTACACAGTTTACACTTGGTCAGAATGGGTGCCTTTATGTTTGCACCTTTCTACATTAGATGAGGCTGACAAGAATGCCTTAAAGGTTGCAGCCTGTCACACTATATCTATCCCTTGCAGTGCTTGGGTTGGTATTACTACATTCCACTTTTCCATGTTGACCTTATCAATTGTTCACCACATCTATGAGGACATTTCTATTACAGAGAAACTCAGCAAAATGTCATTCTTCATTTATATCCTTTTTTAGCTATGACTTCAATAATGTCCACAATTTTGTCTTTGTTATCTCTTTTAATCTTTTGTTGAGTATTTTCATCAACAAGCACTGAGGATAGTCCATTAGGAGTTTCTCCATTGACAATTGGGTTTTCACTGTATCCTGCATCTGTTGGGTTCTATGGACTATTTCTCTTGTATTTGCCTTCAGGCATTTGATTATCATTGTTGTTGTTAGCCAGGGTTGCTTTTTGAACTCTTATAGATGCAAATCTGCTGTTGCTCCCCACATTTATTTTCACATCCTTTCTAAAAGCATTTATGTTTCTTTTAGGCAAATGCTAATTTGCTTGCAATTTGGATTATTCACATTTTTCTTATTGGGGGACTTGTTGTTCACTATCACATTAAACAGCTTTTCATACTGAGCCAGCCAAACATTTGCCAGTAGCCAGTTTTTTGTTTAGTACAATCAGTGATTTTGTGATTTCATTGCACTTGTTGTTGGATATTCTTATTGTATTTCTGTCTATTGGAGCTCTCAGTTCATTGTCTTCTGTAAAAATATTTATATAATAAATGCTGCACTCATACATTTCATTTTGGGATAGTTGAGTTCTTAAAATATATTTCTAAATATTACTTATGTTTTTAGTTTACAGCTAAATTCAATGTGCTTGAGTATCTTTTCTATTGATTCATGATATCTCCCATCAGTGATTTAATTTCTAATTTGGCCAATCTTCTTCCATTGGCTTATATATGCCCTCATACCTTAACATACTTCCTGTAGTTTTTGAGGAAATCCTTTCTTTGGTTTAAGCTACATCTTATATTCACATCTGTTATGTCTTCTAGATCTTCTGTGAATCTGAAGTCTTCCAACATTTGGGCCTGAATAAACATATCCATCTCTATTTTTGGTTCTATAATTTATCAGTGTGTTGATGTAACATCCTCTACCAGGCTTTGTTATTTGATTTCTTTGTTATACTGTTATAATTAGAATGATACATTAGTGGGTAGGGATGTACTATTCTTATACTGCTTGACTTTTACATTGTTAACTCCATTAACTGTAATTTATAGATGGTATAATGAACACTATTTAAGTGATAGTTTAGTAACAACTGCTCTTCTACATTCCAAGTGAATAGTTCCACTGCTCAGCTCAGCAATATAACTTATGTGTACCCTATTCTAGCTCAGTGCTTACTCAAGAAAAGAAACAACTTGACTTAGTCTTGATTTGTAAAATGTACTGTATGTCTGCAACCTGAATTGTTACTAGCTGGTTACTTAATATTGTATTTAGCCATTACTGCAATATATTGGCTCTAGCAAATTAATTAAATATCTAGCAGCTTCCTACCCTACATGTAATAATCAATACATGCTCAGTCACATTATCAGTCACATTATACTCAATAATTTGGATCTAAAATAATGTAGATATAATTTCCTAAGCTTGGCTTACTAGCCATATCTCAAATTGATTATCATTATACATGTAAGAGAATGATTGATAGTCAGCTAAACAGAAATAAAAACTCCTAACCATAGTCCTAGCATAATTGCACTTTCATGGCTTGAGACAAGGAGCCTTGAATTGTTCCTGAGGTGGATCCTCACCACTACTAAACACCAATTGTTTAGCTTGACATTCTATTTAATAATCAAACCACAGCAGAAAACAAGTAAAAGAATTCCTAAGAAATTTCTTTATTAATTGTTACAATGAATTTGAATCTATTTATAGTTAACTTGAAAAAGTAAATGTTGATTTCAAAATTTGAATTGTTCATCTGCTAATATGGCTAAAAATAATGGAAGTGAATTCACCCCCTTTGTTTTGCCAAATTAGTAGGATCAACAAATATTAATTCTAATCAATTACACTGATGTTTCTTGGTTGCATAATACAAACAAATTTTAAGTTGATAATAAGTTTTATAATATATTTCTAATCACATTTTAAATTTGAACTTAAGTTTCTTTGACAGACTTTCTTTCTTAGCAGCTTCAATTGTTGGATGATGCTACATTGGTGCCCAGTGATCTAGGTTCAAATTCATTGGTATCAGTCTTGGCATTGTTTCCTACAACCAGCTATTGTCTATTGTGAACATATTTTTTGTTTTGTTTTGCCATTTCTTGAAGGAATTCTGGTGGAGCTCTGTCTTCTCTGCTACTGATTATAATCAAATATTCTCCTTCTATGTTGGTGACCATAACTGTCTTGTTGATTACTTTTGATAGGTTTTCATATATTCACTCTCCTTTAGAAAGTGCATAATGAGAAGACTGTTCACTTCCAGATTTACCTATTCTGACTTTGCTAGTATCTTTGTAATGAAAACTGGTTGTCAAACTGATCATACCCATTAAGCAAAAGAAAATGTCCACAATATTCCAATAAACATTTTTGATTGCAGAAACAATTTACCAACTTTGATTTTGTGACATAAAGGCTTTGCACAGGCATTGCAGGAATGTTGTATTTGAAATGAATTGGTTACATGGACATGTTAATATCTATCACAACAATATTGCAGCAATGTTGAATTTACAACATTATTTGTAACTGCAAAACACAATATGTCCATGTATTTCAAGTGCATATAACAGTTTATCATTAGCCAATTCAATCAAATAGCAATGAATAAATTAATGTAAAGCCACAGAATTATAACAGAACATTTTAGAATTTACAGACTGAACAGCTTTACACAGATGCCTATAAAAATGTGCACACAAGACAATATGCATAGTCAAGAATATCAATTGCCAAGAAAACTGCTAATATTAATAAAGCATTACATTACAAACATGTTGTTACAAATTTATTCAGTATGATCAATTGCTATAATGGCATCCTATATATTCTTTAGCAATTTGGTTATAATATTGGTAATTATAATTTTAAATTAAACATATCAATTTTGAAAAGAATTAGAAGTAATTTTTTGATGCAATATAAAAGATTATATAGTAAAAAGGAGTTTTACTAATTTTCAAACAATTATAAGTTAGTGCTGACATTTTGCATAAATTATTCTTACATTGCCTTGAGTAGTTGCAAGTAAAATTATTTGTAAGTTGACATTGTTTTAAACAAATTGCTATAAAGTAATATAATTTCTTAATTTTCTTGTACTTAGCCCCAAATATATGTATTAATACATACTTAATTTTCATTTTTATGTTGTTGAATACTAATCACATTTAGTTGAATATTGGTTACAAATTCATTGTGTAATGTGTTCATTGCAAATTGAACAAAATTCAATGTGGCTGCAACCAAATGTTTTTAGTGGAATATAATCAATTTATTGATAATAAAATATATTTTAAAATAATTTCATTAAGCAGATTTGGCATGATGCTAATCTGTAATCTTTAGTATGCTGAACTGTTGTCATCTTATATTATGAGTTTGTTTAACCAACTTTTGAACAATATATTACTTTAATATAATTTAAAATTAAGGATAGAGCTTTCCAATAACATTTATGCATGTTCAGTTTTCAGAGCATATTTCATCCCACATCTCATACCACTGTTTAACACTTTAATGCTCATAAGAAAACTGAAGCAGATTTAGCAGTAATGTTGCATACTCAGCAGAAAAATGACAAAAAAATAAGAAAGGGGAAGAAAATATTTTTAGTGAATTTTATTTGCTAAATTATACAACCATTTAATAGATTAAACAATTTGTAAAAATAGTGATTAATTTGCATATGATTGTATCTGTAGTCAAACTGCATTTTGACAAATTATAGAGGGCAAAAATCATTTGATCAATTTAAGTATCATATGGTGGTAAATAAGGCAGAAATCCATACAAGCAAGATCTGACAATATAACAGGCACATTTCAATTGCATATTTCTAATATGAATATTATGCAAGATTTAATACCAGGTGATGAAGTAAATCTCTTTGTAGATATTTTTTATTGATTAGGTTTGATTATTTATGCTAATTGAAAGCTAAGTATTAAGGCCTATGAGTATTTGTCATAACCTGCAAAGCTAATTGCTAGACTTCACATAGGCTACCCACTAACATCTTTTTAGTTCCAGCTGATGTTCAGTTTACAAAAAAGATGCTGCTAAGCAGGGTTTTCGAGTTGAGTTCGAGTTACTCNGAGTTCAATCGAGTTTTTTTTCTAATTCCGAGTTTTTTAGTGTAAAAAACATTTATTTTACAATAATTCTAAGATAATTGTGATTGGTAAGAAAATTGATATTTAAAGAAATTTAATTCTTACGCTATTTTCGAGTGGATTTTCGAGCGAGTTCGAGTTCGAGTTTTGATGATTTCTCTTCCAAGTTTTTCCGATCGAGTTTTGCGAGCTTATTCGAGTTTGAGTTCTTAACATTCCGAGTACTCGAAAACCCTGCTGCTAAGTTAATTATAGGAATAGGGATTTTAATTATTTAAGCTTTCCTATTGTTTATTTGGAATTAATTAGCAATGCACTTAACAGCTGGACATCTACTCTTAGATTAAACCTTTATTTTAGATTAACATTTGTAGGAAATATGAATTATTGCACATACAAGCACTCTTACAATTATTGTATTATTTATTAATGTCATAATTTCAAATTATTAAAACTGCACTAATAAACACTGAGTATCTTCCTTGAGCCAATTTCATTGTATCAATAACTGGTGATCAGCACAATCCACTGATTCTTCCTCCTCTGCAATGGTTCTTCTTCAGGCTTCAGCATTGTGAGCTGCTGTTGATTTAAATTAACTATTGTATGATGTCTATTCCACAGTTATAATACAGTTGTAGATAATGAGGATTTAATTACATAGAGTTGTTAATTGACAAGCAGAGACTTAAGCAAAAGCTGTGCCCACTAAAAACACAAGCAACACATCTAAGCAACTGAGGTAGAGACAGTATCAGTAAACTTTAGTCAGATTCAGCTTGGTACAGACTCTACATGGCAACAGTGACAGGACACCCAATGAGTGCTGTTGATTATTAAAATGAAAGAATTTGACTTGAGGTAGATTTCTTCATGGAAAATTGTTTTAATTTAACAAATCAATGAAAAATGAATTAATGGAAGGAATCAATGAAAAGAAGCAGGAAAAACAATTGAACAGAAAAACAAAGAGCAAAATGATAAGAACTAAATTAGCAGCACAAGCAGTAAAGAAAAGTAAAGGTCATAAACGTGAGAGAAGAAAATTATTCAAACAAAGTAATAACAACAGCAAATTTAAAAGATGAAAATTAAATAGACAACCCATCAATAGCCACAATTAGTCAAATTCCCCCACTCCCCCCTCCCCTCCCCAGTTGCAAGAGATGACATCATTATCTGATAGTGAAGCATCCCCACAGATTTACTGTTACAAACCATACCAATTGAAAATCAATACACAATTGCAGAATTGTACAAATTAATTCAAATGAAAACTAAGAATGAAATCAAACTAAAGCCACAAGTAGAAGAGTTGAATGAAGAAGTAATAGAGTTTGAATCAACAAATGTAGACAGAGAAAGATTAATAGTAGAAATGAAAAATGATACTAGCTTAAAACTCAGCAAGCAATCCAATATTTTTCAAAGAGAAATTGAAAGTCTAACAAAACAACTAAGTGAAGCAAATAATGCCATACAAAATGTGAGTAAGAAGAGGCAGGTGATTACAAAAAACTGCAAGAAGAAAACATGCAATTAAGAGAGACTAAACAGATTAAAATCAATCAGCTAAATATATATAT
>CABFPE010000126.1:1375967-1419945 GCA_900660155.1 Hofstenia miamia | reverse complement strand
TAATACGGTATATATTAACATGGCATAATGCAAACAAATGTGATATTATCAAAAATTACTCATACCAAAAAGTGTAAACTAAATTTGAACATGAATCATGCAAATAGGCCCGAATATGGTACACTAATTAAAAGCTATTAGCAAGCTGTCAGCCAGTTACCCCCGAGCTGTCAAAAAGCACTTTGTGAGTTATCGCAATCTGTCAGAAATTCATTAGTCATCTGTCAATCAAATGGTGAGTCACTCAAAAACACTCATCAATATCGCAGAGGTCAAAATGTCAGTTTGTGACTTTTCCTATGTTTATCCTACACTACTGAAATTGCTTACAGTTTAAAATTTTATTGGGGTCTTTTATGTTAAAAATTAAATACCTGGTATATGACTTTTCCAAGTTTGTAGACTTACATTTTTTCTGACGTTTTTTCACATTTGTGACTTACATTTTTTCTGACGTTTTTTACTTTTGCGACTTACATTAAAAAACTTTTCCTCAACGACGACATGGGGATTGGGAACAGTGCTATTGCAAACCGTATTGTATTAGTTTAGTAAATAGAAAATGTATAGTTTTGCTTTCACTCTTTTTTCTACACGTACTAGTTTTATGTTAATATGTTTGATAAATTATTACATTTCATAAACATTAGTTTTAATATAAAAAATTACACTACTACATCTTTGTAAATAGGTAAACTGATAAATGTCAATGTTTTACCTAGCTATTAATTTAACATACAATTGACATTCAAATTTAGTGTGAAAGAAGGATGATTGAAATAAAGTGATCGCTAGTTTAGTAAATGTAATAATACTATTTATTATACAATGAGAATGTAGACATAATTTGTACGTGTTTCATTAATGATAGATTTCTAGATACATCTCATCACCTAAGTTAAATAAGTGTAATATTAGATGCATTTTATGTATAATAATATAATTAGAATGTCCTATGACTTTTCTGCGTTTATAGATTTACATTTTTTTCGACGTAAATCCTTTGTTTCAGTACCCTCGACCAATCAGAATCAAAAGGGCACAGGATTCTGCCCACCTCTCGACCAATCAGAAAAAAGTGGCACGGGCTTCTGCCCAAATCATACTCCTGTCTACCCTGATGTTGCCTGAACTTTTTCTTTTGTTCTGATAATCTTTTGTTTGATTATTCTGTTGTTTCTTTCAATAAATTAGTGTTAAATTTCCCCTCAATTTTCTATACCTTAATATCGTAATTGAAAGAAGGGTTGGTGGTGCCTAGGACAGCTCGATCCATCATCTACATACTAAATGGGAGCCAAATAAAAAAATCTTTTTTGGGATAATGTGCGATTTTAAATGGTAAAAATGAGTTAATTATTATCCCTACAATTCAATTTCCACTTTGGAACGCAATCCCTCCTAATTGGTAAAGGTCTCCATGATAAAAAGTTAATTGAAGTCTTTCAAAATCGCTTAAACAACCTAGGATGCCATTTGTTGCGAAATTATTGACCATTTGATTGAATCATTCGTCTTCAGAATTATTAAAAATTATATTTTCGTAGATTAATAATCCGAACTTGCACAAACATAGTCTTTGCAAAGAATTGCTTTGAAATATGGTTTTCACAATTTCCTTGATAAACTGAAATTTGGGATAGGTCCATTTTTCAGGCAGAAAAATTTAAATAGTTGAAAATATTTTTTAATATCGCATATTGTATGTATTTTTTAATTAATACTCTTTTTAAAGACAAATACTTAAAATAATTCATTCACTTACAGTGAAACATTGATAATTATCCGTTTTGGAAATAGTAAAAATGCAGACGCAATGCAATACTTTACAAATCTTTTGTAATGTTAAATTTCAAAAATGGACCAAATCCTTAAAATACCAAATAATGTGCTAAAGTTTCCGTATTTAAACATGAAAATAAGAATGCCCTTGCAGTATCAGTGAGTTGGAGTTCATATTTAACCTAGTGGTTTCATAAAATTTTTCTCAATGAGTATTTTAGAAACATTTGAATTCATTTTTTAAACAAAACATTTTTATATCATAACGTAAAATTAACATAATATTGCTTAAGTTTTTAGTAAACTTAATATATTTGCGATTTTATATCAGCAGTGCAAAAAAACTGCCAGTGACGTATTTTAAAGAAACTCTTATTTCAATACAACAAAGCCGATATATGTGATTTTCATCTAAAAAGACAGTTAATATTGCGTACAGCTACTTTTTGTATCTTGAGTGCATTCTTGAATAAGATCTAGAATTCTAGGAACTACTTGTTTCAATTTATTGTTATTTTTTAGGACACAGTTTGGGAACTATTGATTTAACCAATACTGTTTAAGATTAGCCAAATTCGCATTGCTCTTTTGAATTCTCTTGTGTGCAATTTGTATGTAAAGATTTCACAAATGAAAAAAACAATTGAGTTTCCATTCCATAAGATGAATTTCATTTCTACAATCTGGAAAAGGAATGGAAATTTTCATTTCCATATATTACCCTGATTAAATTAAACTAGTTAATATTTACTACTAGAGGCAATGTGCCAACCACTGAACCTCTACGAAAAGTGAAATTATTTGAAACATGCTCTTCGATAGGCCAATTAATGTACCGTATGAACACCAATATAATAACCATACACATTATTGTTTCAGAAATCAAGAAAATGTTAAATGTTCACAATCAATAAGCATCCATACGCTGCCATTAAGCAATAAGCTGTCTCGTTTGAAGGACAATATAAATACCAAAATATTTATTTGAATTCAACATAAGAGCTCTTGTTGTCAGGGAATTCATAACCACGAACTGATTCCTGCAACAAGTAGGATTCTACAATGGCTCGATCTGAATCTTTCGTAGAATCTAGCCTAGTAAATTCATAGTGCTCTGCATCTACATTCCAATCCTCATCAAGCTAAATGTATTATACGTTAGCATATTATTTTAACTATTGCAATAATAGGTGCGATAAACACTAATAAATATCAATCAATCAGAAGAATAATAAGATGCAGAATTATATAACTGAATTTTGATAAACTTCAACAGTTTTTACGTCAATAATAAGCTTCCTAAACAATTGGATATATCAGAAAACCGTTAAAGTGATTTAAATAATGGAATTATAGCATTTGCCACTTGCATGCAGGTGGTAATGAAAAAAATTCTACACAATTATTATAAATGTATATGAAAGCAAGTTAGACAAAAACTAGTCATATCTTGCAAAAATTGATATGATTAATGAGGTTATCCACAAAAACATTAAGGTTGATATTCATGCACATAATATTTTATGAAAACCAAAAAATATTTTTATCATATTCATATTAAAGATTAGCAATTTCATTTTTATATAGTTTTTAATGTAGCAAATGTTTTTGAAAACCTTCAATTTTATTAATAAAAAACTTTTGATACGTAATGCATAGATTTCTGAATACAAAATATAAGCACATTTAAATTTGATAAATAAACCGTTACTAACATTCGAATGTTTCACAATAAGGCGACTACTTAAACACAGGACGTACTATGATATATTTGAATTAAAAGGCAAAGTCGGAAAGTGATTAAAAAATCTTTGTATGCACTAATATTAATTTTTAGCATCATCGTAAAATAGATTCATTCTTTCTGCCCAAACGCCGAACTTGTTGAATACCAAATTGCAAACATGGATATTATGAGAAAAGTAATTGCAGACTTGAATACTAGCCCTGCAGCAAAAATTATTGACAAAATTATTGAGGGCTGGTGATAGCTTTGATAAAATTAAATTCCAGTTTCTCCCAAATGACGACGTTTGCAAATACTTGCAAATGCTAGCATCTAATTCGACAATCTATATTCCCTTGCTTTTGCCCATGCTTCTTAGTGAGTAACTAATTAATTCATTAGTCTACACACGATCGATTATAATCGTTTAATAATTATTAAACACAACTTTAATACATTGAATGTCTAAGAAGTGCTCTGTGGGTTAATGCTGCACCAATTATGACAGCAGAAATGACTTTGTCCAAAATACCAGTTTATTGTTTCCCAAAGAATGATGAAACAAGACAAAATGGATTTTGCTTTACCAAATTGCATATAACGTGTTTCTAAATGGATGGGCATTTGTACTAACCATTGCCTTCTGACTGTAAAGCGAAATCAGTACAAGGCGGATGTAAGGCATATTTTATAGTTTATATTATGCTAAAATTTTTATGAATAATTTTCAGTTACTTGTTTTATTTATTGTAACTCTTATCTTAAACATTCATCTCAATTCTCATTAGCAGCAATTCTTTATAAACTTTAGGCTTTTACATCTATAAATGCATAATATAATTTTAGGTGCTAATTGAAATGCCTTTTTTTCCTGATGCAGCCACCAGTTCTAAAATTCCCTTCGTTTAAATTCCAAAATCTAGGTCTAAATCAAAGCCTTTTGTTAGAACTGTTTTACCAGATGAACTTAATGATCTTTAGGATGATTGCATTACTTTTCCAAGTTTTGTATACAAAATGAAGGTAAAGTATCCTGAATTTGACTGCATTCATCATTTGTCTTCTGATGAGTGTATTTGCATGAATCCTTTTTGTTTTTTGTTATAACTGTTTTGACATATTTTTAAAGTGACTATTGGAAATTTATTTTGGCCATTTGCGTCAATCCCGTGGCGGAAATTATATTTCAGGAAATTCAGCCACTGACAAGAGTCGGTTAGTGGCTTACTTGAGCTCATTGATATCTCCACCTACCTAGGGACACTTCTGCAGTTTATATGAACAGGAAATTGCCAAAACTTAATTTGCCGTGATTCTACTATTGTATATTGCGGAATTTTTATTCCATAAGCATGAATCGGATTTAGATGAAAGCGTAGAAGATCAGATATATTGATCTGCGAATTACACAAAATATTTTGACTTTATAAATCGTGCCATCTGATAAACTTACATTCGCTTAATAAATTCAAAGAATTGTATCAGTGCAGAAGACTGACCAAGATTTTCGACAGAACATCTCAAATATTTAACTTCAATGATAGTATATCTTAATACTTTCTTTAATATTGTTCTTAATTATTCTAAAGCATTTTCTAATGATTATTCTTAAGCTAGAAAGAAATTAAAGTTTTTGAATTAAAGTTTTTACATTATTATTATTAAAATTTTATCTAATATTTTCCAGCCCTAGATAATTTTGTAAAATATTGGGCCTGTATTCAAGTACGCCTTGCAAGTAGATAAAGAATTACAAATCTCTAAGCAGGTTATTCTTTGAAATTAATGCAACATAACTATCTCTAAATATATGGTTGTTTGTTTCTGTCATTGACCGAGCAAATATTCCAAAATATCTAAGAAAGGTGCAGTTCGATCCCTAAATCCAATAGCTTGTTAACAACTTCTAATAAGTCACGTTATATACGACCTAATAAACCATTAGCTGAAAAACGTGTTGAAAATTTTGATGCTGAACAAATGAAAGTTGTTTAGTGAAAAAGATGCTATTCATTTTCGAAGTAACTATTCAATGCATAAAATTTCAAACAAATTTAAGAATGCAACATGAATATATCTGAATCTACTTCTTTAGATGTGAAATGGAGCATTACTATTGATCCAATGCTGTGTTTGTTGCATGCACATTGGTTGAACAATAAAAAATATCGATTGGTTAAACAAAACGCTAAATCGATGGTCTAGTTTTTGACAATTTCGTGGCTTTTCTAGATAATTATGACATTTCAGAAGAACATTTTGTTGAATTAAAGTTTTTAAAATCACAAATGTCAAAATTACAAAACCTAATTAATTTCAAACATAGCTGCGAAGATTTTACGTTCGGTTTAAGCTGTTTTCGCACTCATGAAATGCGAATTATTTAAGAAAATATTTACACATTCCCTCAATATCGACTTCGCAACGTCATATAGGTCCAATTAAGATAAATGATCATGTAATTAATGAGGTTGCAAAAAGTTCTTTCTCAGTATACTAACCGTGCTTGTTCTAGTCTCATAGATGAAATATAGATTAATTCTACCGTTCAATACAATGGCAGCACATGTTTGGAAAAATTGACAATCAAGATCAATTTAAAACTGTTCATTGCATTATGTTGAAAGACCTCAAAGATGGCCCTTTGTGGTCAGAATATTTTCAACTCAGCAGTGTTTCAAAGACGAATGACTTTTCGCCTAAACTTCATTACTGTTAAAATACCTTAATGATCTAATGCATATAGTGGGTATTGTAACTCACAATCGTGTTAATCAGAAATTTGATGATAGATTTCCATGGCTTGTTTCTAATCCTGTGGATTCAAGTCGACACAATTTGGCTGACAGATTTCGTTCATTTATTAAAAAAATCACAAATAATTGGATATCGCGAGAGAACTTGGATTATCTCTTAAATTGTGTGATAAAAACTGCGAAATTTAAAGATATATTTGATATTTATAAAAAAGGGAAAAATATCATTCGTAGCAGCGGACTTACCAGACAAGATGTTTTCCCAAGCAAATTGACCTCCAAAAAATGCATTGTGGCGATGCAAATTTTTAATGAAAACGTAATTGCTTGTTTTGAAACTAGAAGGCCAAGGAGACAATGTTGATTTTGTTGTAACTGCTACCAATCCTTTCAAATTACTAAATGCTAAATCGAAGTTTTCAGAAAAAAATCTACGTGATCCATTTCGACGAGTTTTAAGAGTTACAGATACAAATATTGATTTTATCAAGAATTCTGCTAAAAGGATCTTAGGAATGGGGGCAAAAAAAAATCTGTCGATTGATACAGCAATTGCCAGGTAAAATTGTTTGAATGGACATAGATCTCATGAACACACTAGAAAATCAGTTTGGATTGGAATACACACTTCCTTCAGAACTGCACAAGAAAAACGCAAAAAGGAAGTCACTAAACTACCTGTTATGCAAGCTAAGCTCAATTTTGCGGTATCTAAACTACTATCTGACAATGACAAACGGCTATTTGAAGACGACGTTCTTGATTTTATTCTCGTAGATGGTCGCCCGTTAGAGAATTGTCGGGAAAGGTTTCAAAAAACTGTGCTGCTTGCTTACTAAAGGAACTGGACAGTACCAACCACCACATCCAACCATATTAAGCAGAAAATTGGACAAAAAACGTGATGAGATAGTAAGAGCCATACAGTCCACGTTAAATGGACGAAAGATGCCGAGAGATCCTTCAGCCAAGCAAAAAATGTTTACACCTCTCAGAAAGTCGATGTCACCAATGTATCTCGAATCTGCAATGTTTCTCAAACTGAATCGTCATTACTGGGATGCAGCAACTGTTTCGTCTTTGTTTTAGAAAGAAAGTGCTAGATTTGTTAAGAATTTTTGAGAATTTACGTTACAGATAAAATCAGTTTTCCAGGAGAAATATTCCAGCAATTACGGCAATAATCCCATTATTTATTTTTCAGATTTGAAAATACTCATTATTTATTTTTGATATTTTTCCATCTCAAAAATAAAAATAATTTATTTTAGTCGAAATAATATGGCCCTAAAATATTACTGTTCGTCTGAGCGTTTCAACTCAAATTCAAACATCTTGACAGCAAAATATACTTTCACTTCCAGCCAGAAATGCAGAGATAATGGTTCTCATCAAACGTAATAAAGACTTACGCGCACAATAAATCGTTTAAACGTTTGATTTGGAAAATTTAACATTTTAATCGACTGTTTATTTCAGTTTGTTCAACTCGACTCGAATTTTTTCGAGTTTGTTTTTTTCCCGAGTCGAGTCGAGTTCAAAAGTTGAACTCGACTCGAAATATCGAGTGACTCGAAAGGGCCTACTAAGTGGTCATTTCAATGCTTTATGGTTAAAGATTTTAGAAGGCCTCAAAAATCAATTAACAATTTTTACTAATGAAAACGTTTATTTCAGACAACCTAAAATCGGGCCTGTATTTAAACCATTTTGTTGCCAAAATTGTATGTTAGTTGATTTTTTTAAATATGACCATTTCTCTAGATAAATATAAGTCAAAAGCATGTTGATAATTAAAAAAATTAATGTAAACTTATTTAGTGTGAAAATTGCTATGGTCATTGTGATGAACCCTGGCCAGCGCCTCATTTTTATGAATGTTTATGTTCACTGGAATGAACAAATCCCATAGATTTTTGGTCATTATAATGTATATTAAAAGATACATAATGCTAATGAAACTATTTGAGAACAAATATAGCAATACCTTATAGCATTTCTAAAAAAAAATTTTGAAATTGAAACTTTTCAGCCTAGACTAAACAAAAATCAAATGTTTAACAACATATAAATCGCAACAACAAACAGTAAGAGAAAGTATTTCATTTTTGGCATAGACGCAACAACAACCCACTAAAACACATTTTCCCTAAAATTTGACTTAGCTTTTTAAGTTTTTTGTTTTGTTCATTGCAATAAACAGTGGCTAGAAAAGGGGTTAACTGAGCAATTGCATTGATATTTTTCCAATCTAATGAATAGACAAAATAAATAGTTACTAATAAAAACCAGAAATGAACAATGGAATTTAATATAACGATGTATTTTATAAAATGATTAATAGGATTTTTGGTAACTTCAATCGAAAGTGCGGTTATATGAAAGATTGAACTAAACAAATTTAGTAAATTATATAACAAACTTACAGGGAAAAGTAGCTCTGTACCCTTCATTATCCAAAGACCCTCGATATTATTTTTATTATCGACGCCAAACACAAAACTAACTGCAAACGCAATCTTGCGAAGATTATCAATCCGTTGAAGCATTCCTAAAAATTGTTTTGTAAGTTTTTATATTAGCTTAAATAAAAACGCTAGTCTCTTCAAAATGTCAATTAACCGTTTTCCACTGTTAAATAGAATTCTGTTACTGACGTAACATATATATTTAACCATTGAAATATCTTTCAGAATTGTGTGTATAATTTGGTTTTGAAACGGTTTATTAAATAAGAAAAATCGTTCTTTACTTAAAGCTCTTACTCAATGAATGCGGCAGCACATGGGCAGAAGCCTGGTTGCACTTCTTTATTTGGCCAACCCAAACAAGATGGCCAGAATTGCACTAAAAAGCAATGACAAACTTTTCTATAAATTGGATCAAGACCCGATTTGGTGCGATTAAACTCTAAAAATGAGCAATGTCATATGTTGAAAACTGCTAATGGTGTATTACAATGAAAGCTGCAAAAACTGGGATTGTTGTTCTTTCCCAATTTGATATAAGTGCATAGCCTTTTTCATCACAGAAATTGTTGCTACGCATTGTTCAAATGTAGGTTGTATTGTTTTCTTAAGGACGTGATCGGACTCCATACTGCTGAACCAACTCTCGCCAGTCAGGTATCATCTACCCGATGCTTTTATCGAATGTATTGTAACCACCAATTAATAAGATTTTCTTAAGCAACTATAGTTACTATCCCACTTAATAATCTATTGTAAACATCTGGAACTTTGAGCTTATGTATTGCAGAAACGTTACCCTTCAGGTAACTGCTCTTCAATTGAGGGATATGGGATTGGAATATACTGTATTGAATGTCGAATATGAAAAGAGTATGAATCAAATGTAAAAAGTAATCGTAACAACGGAATGAAAAGGCAGAGATATTCAGATTTCATAAAATTGATTAAATCTATACGATGGCGAAAAGTAAATACCACGTATTGATAAATAGTAAATCCTCATTGGGATAACAATTTAAAAACCGAATCTGCGCATTTTTGAAACAAGTGAATTATTCAGATGGCGAATGATAAATATCGCGCAATCATATTAAACGACATCAAGAAAATTAATTAACGATAAAATATATAAATTCGTAAATCAGAAGCAAATTCTTCAGATGGCGAATGGTAAAATATCATGAATCATAAGTAGAAAACTCATCATAAGAACGAAATCAAAAGGCAGATAGAGAATAACTTTTCATAAAATTGACTAAACCTCTCGGATGGCGAATAGTAAATATCATGTAATTACAATCATTTTTGAATAAAAATATAAATTTTTATGTGCGAATTTCTGAAACGCAAGTGAATGATTCACATGGCGAAAGCAAATCTCACGCAACCAAGTTATAAATCATAAAGAAAATAAAATTAATTAACGCTAAAACATAAATTTGTAATTGAGAAGCCAATTCTTCAGATGGCGAATGGTAAAATATCATAAATCATAAGGAGAAAACTCATCATAAGAACGAAATCAAAAGGCAGATAGAGAATCAGTTTTCATAAAATTGACTAAATCTCTCGAATGGCGAATAGTAAATATCACATAATCACAAGTAGATAATCATCGTTTGGATAAAATAAAAGTCTGTGTTCTTTTCTGAAACGCCCATGAATGTATCAGATGGCGAAAAGCAAATTTCAAGCAATCAAGTTAGAAATCATCAATAAAATAAAATTAATTAACGCTAAAACATAATATTGTAATTCAGAAGCCAATTCTTCAGATGGCGAATGGTAAAATATCATAAATCATAAGGAGAAAACTCATCATAAGAACGAAATCAAAAGGCAGATAGAGAATCAGTTTTCATAAAATTGACTAAATCTCTCGAATGGCGAATAGTAAATATCACATAATCACAAGTAGATAATCATCGTTTGGATAAAATAAAAGTCTGTGTTCTTTTCTGAAACGCCCATGAATGTATCAGATGGCGAAAAGCAAATTTCAAGCAATCAAGTTAGAAATCATCAATAAAATAAAATTAATTAACGCTAAAACATAATATTGTAATTCAGAAGCCAATTCTTCAGATGGCGAATGGTAAAATATCATAAATCATAAGGAGAAAACTCATCATAAGAACGAAATCAAAAGGCAGATAGAGAATCAGTTTTCATAAAATTGACTAAATCTCTCGAATGGCGAATAGTAAATATCACATAATCACAAGTAGATAATCATCGTTTGGATAAAATAAAAGTCTGTGTTCTTTTCTGAAACGCCCATGAATGTATCAGATGGCGAAAAGCAAATTTCAAGCAATCAAGTTAGAAATCATCAATAAAATAAAATTAATTAACGCTAAAACATAATATTGTAATTCAGAAGCCAATTCTTCAGATGGCGAATGGTAAAATATCATAAATCATAAGGAGAAAACTCATCATAAGAACGAAATCAAAAGGCAGATAGAGAATCAGTTTTCATAAAATTGACTAAATCTCTCGAATGGCGAATAGTAAATATCACATAATCACAAGTAGATAATCATCGTTTGGATAAAATAAAAGTCTGTGTTCTTTTCTGAAACGCCCATGAATGTATCAGATGGCGAAAAGCAAATTTCAAGCAATCAAGTTAGAAATCATCAATAAAATAAAATTAATTAACGCTAAAACATAATATTGTAATTCAGAAGCCAATTCTTCAGATGGCGAATGGTAAAATATCATAAATCATAAGGAGAAAACTCATCATAAGAACGAAATCAAAAGGCAGATAGAGAATCAGTTTTCATAAAATTGACTAAATCTCTCGAATGGCGAATAGTAAATATCACATAATCACAAGTAGATAATCATCGTTTGGATAAAATAAAAGTCTGTGTTCTTTTCTGAAACGCCCATGAATGTATCAGATGGCGAAAAGCAAATTTCAAGCAATCAAGTTAGAAATCATCAATAAAATAAAATTAATTAACGCTAAAACATAATATTGTAATTCAGAAGCCAATTCTTCAGATGGCGAATGGTAAAATATCATAAATCATAAGGAGAAAACTCATCATAAGAACGAAATCAAAAGGCAGATAGAGAATCAGTTTTCATAAAATTGACTAAATCTCTCGAATGGCGAATAGTAAATATCACATAATCACAAGTAGATAATCATCGTTTGGATAAAATAAAAGTCTGTGTTCTTTTCTGAAACGCCCATGAATGTATCAGATGGCGAAAAGCAAATTTCAAGCAATCAAGTTAGAAATCATCAATAAAATAAAATTAATTAACGCTAAAACATAATATTGTAATTCAGAAGCCAATTCTTCAGATGGCGAATGGTAAAATATCATGAATCATAAGTAGAAAACTCATCATAAGAACGAAATCGAAAGGGAGATATAGAATCAGTTTTCATAAAATTGACTAAATCTCTCGGATGGCGAATAGAAAATATATTGCAATTACAATCATTTTTGGAATAAAACTATAAATCTTTGTGTGCGTATTTCTGAAACGCAAGCTAATGATTCAGATGGTGAAAAAATCAAGTTAGAAATCATCAAAAAAATAAAATTAATTAACGCTAAAACATAAATTTGTAATTCAGAAGCCAATTCTTCAGATGGCGAATGGTAAAATATCATAAATCATAAGTAGAAAACTCATCATAAGAACGAAATCAAAAGGCAGATAGAGAATCAGTTTTCATAAAATTGACTAAATCTCTCGAATGGCGAATAGTAAATATCACATAATCACAAGTAGATAATCATCGTTTGGATAAAATAAAAGTCTGTGTTCTTTTCTGAAACGCCCATGAATGTATCAGATGGCGAAAAGCAAATTTCAAGCAATCAAGTTAGAAATCATCAATAAAATAAAATTAATTAACGCTAAAACATAATATTGTAATTCAGAAGCCAATTCTTCAGATGGCGAATGGTAAAATATCATAAATCATAAGGAGAAAACTCATCATAAGAACGAAATCAAAAGGCAGATAGAGAATCAGTTTTCATAAAATTGACTAAATCTCTCGAATGGCGAATAGTAAATATCACATAATCACAAGTAGATAATCATCGTTTGGATAAAATAAAAGTCTGTGTTCTTTTCTGAAACGCCCATGAATGTATCAGATGGCGAAAAGCAAATTTCAAGCAATCAAGTTAGAAATCATCAATAAAATAAAATTAATTAACGCTAAAACATAATATTGTAATTCAGAAGCCAATTCTTCAGATGGCGAATGGTAAAATATCATAAATCATAAGGAGAAAACTCATCATAAGAACGAAATCAAAAGGCAGATAGAGAATCAGTTTTCATAAAATTGACTAAATCTCTCGAATGGCGAATAGTAAATATCACATAATCACAAGTAGATAATCATCGTTTGGATAAAATAAAAGTCTGTGTTCTTTTCTGAAACGCCCATGAATGTATCAGATGGCGAAAAGCAAATTTCAAGCAATCAAGTTAGAAATCATCAATAAAATAAAATTAATTAACGCTAAAACATAATATTGTAATTCAGAAGCCAATTCTTCAGATGGCGAATGGTAAAATATCATGAATCATAAGTAGAAAACTCATCATAAGAACGAAATCGAAAGGGAGATATAGAATCAGTTTTCATAAAATTGACTAAATCTCTCGGATGGCGAATAGAAAATATATTGCAATTACAATCATTTTTGAATAAAAATATAAATTTTTATGTGCGAATTTCTGAAACGCACATGAATGATTCAGATGGTGAATATTAATTCAATAACTTTCCAATATGTGAAGCATCACATGATACTTTCTCGGAACAAGTGTGAGCAAGAAAACTTTTGCTCATCTATAAGAAGAAAATTTGGTAGATAATTGCGCTAATTTAGGCAATTTATGAGGCAATAAAATATGTTCCCCTCTAGCTGAAAACTCTTGAAAGGCTTACGTTTAAACTTTGTACAACACCTGTGTAACCATTTAAATTTTTCATGAGGATTAACTGTCAGGTGACTTAACGGACATAAGATTACATTTAATTTGGAAATATTTGAACATAAGCTATAAAATTTTGTAATTCATAACAAACAATTTTCATTCCTAAACATGAGCTTAAAATTACTATACTTTTAGAGTTTCGGATTTGTTGTGTTAACAAAAATTTTAGATTATATATTATTGCTCATGACTTCGAACACTTTGAAGGTAACTGCGGAGAAAAATTTCGGGTTTTTTTTACTACTTATATTATTCGCAAAACATTAGAATACTAAATACCTTTCATTAAATTTGAAGACATGAATATTTGTTCAAGTTCATCATTATACTTGTAATCCATTTTCCAAATTGAAAAGTAGTTTGGATCAAATGTTTCCCACAACAGGGGAATGGCCACTGTTTTTGTATCCTCATTACTGAATGCTCTTTTAAACGCGTCAAAATCAAATGTTCTAAATAAATTTGAATAATTAGTGGTAAATCCAGTTGAGATTTAAGTATTAAATGACAAACGAATTTGGCGTATAAGAATATTGAGCGGAACCGAATATTCCTATTGACAATTTCGATATAAGAATATTTTTCAAAAAATTGGTATTTTATTGTTATACATTTGCCTGATTTTTTATAGCGAACGGCGTGATTTTGCAATTTTTTTCAGGAATACATTCTTCATATCTCGAATAATATCTCGGCAAAATATGCGTTTATTGTAAACAGCACGTGTGGTTATAATCGGTTTTTTCCATTCTTCATCGTGCTGATATTTATAAAAATCTGGGGTGTTGGGCGGTTAAACCGTAAAACATCCGCGTCAATGTATTCCCTCGAAACCAATTTTCGATATTCAACGAACTGTTCCAACTGGTAATTTGCTATCACTGGAGGAACCAGATTTTCGACTACATTGTAATGTAAAAGTCCACAGTGGATGAATCAATTTCGAATAGCATCACATTTGTAACTTTTTTCATGCCCGGTTTATGTATTGTATGCCATCAAACAAAGAATAATGAAGTTTTAGTACCCCTGTACGTACCAGAAAAGCGCGGTGATGATGCTTCAAATACCTCATAAAGCAGCCTCAATCTATAGGATGCCGGAAGAAAATTAATGATAGTATTAGTTAATTTGCAATCTTTGGATGAGCAGGGAAATTGTCAACTAACGCTATTTTCCTGTTCAACTTTGTATCACATCAGATGTCATCTAAGCTATTTTTCTTAAATTTGTATGTGATTTCAAGAAGCAAAACCATGTTTTGAAACTGAGTATGTTTGAACTTGCCAATAAGCAATAGTGGTAGCCGCTTGCCATTCATGGATCCACTAACTAAATAATAGAGGCGTCGAGATAACAAGGAAACACATTTTTGAATAAACAGATGACAACATAATTCCCTCAGCGTGACCAAATACTTCAATCACTACATTTGAAATATTCATATACGCGATATTCTTATAAACAATTGAAAACATGTATGGTTTGAAATACATGGTATTCGATAAGTTTATACGCGAAGTTGACTGTACCACTGTTTAAGAAAAATAATGTTGGATTCAACAAAACCACTATTTTAAATTATGTATTAACATTATTTTATTTAACGGTCGTTGTTAAGCCGAAAAAATGATGACCGAATTATAGAAACTTAACAAAAACTGAAAATCCAACCCGCATTCTAAAGCAATTATTTCTTTTTCAACATTCCGAGGTACTATCGGTTTTTCAGTTTTCTCAGTTGGAATTTCCTCAGCAGCTTTTTCTTCCACTTCGACATGTTTTTCCTCTTTTTCCACGCTCGGCGATTTCTTACCATGCTTCTTTTTATGGCTGTCACGTCTGTGTGAATCTCGTTTTTGACCACCATGAAGTTCAGCGAATTTTTTCCCATCTGGCTGAGCCGTTTTAGAACAAAATTCAAATTTGTCTCCTAAAGGTAATTAAGAATTTTTGTGTATCGAAACATATACCTATAACTGAAACAAAAACGGGATTGTTCAATAAAGTAGAAAACCATCTATTGACATTTACAAATTCATTTCTAAATGAAGGTTCAAACACGGACTGATAAGCCATCATGAGATCACAAAACAATGTAATATCAGCCAGAGAAATGCGTTCCCCAACCAAATATGTTTTGTTGAGAAAATGGCTATTGAGATAAGCAAGGCAACGTTGAAGATGCTCTTTAGCAGCATCATTATCCTAAAAAATATACGAATTATGTTATGATAAATATTTTTTACGGGTTTGTGAAACTGTGTAATTCCTAAAGTTGGATAAACCCATTTGCAAACGGAAGGAAGAATTTCAAAATCAGCGAAATTTATCCACTGCTGAATTAGCGATTGACTTTCCGTATCGTTTCCCCGCAATTCCTGTGAAGATACTAAATACACTATAAAAAAGCAAAACTGCATATTTCATACCGTAATAAGCTATTGCGTTGCTTTCAAATAAATGGAATCCTGCGGATGTTGTTAATGCAGGGACTTTACCCAATGGAAATTTTTTAAGAAAGTCTTCTGATTTGTTGGTTTCACCAAAAACGAAATTAGGTGCACTAGAATGAACAGTCAAACTGTGGTGAGATAGCTTTGCAGCGATTTCAATTTTTTGTGCACGGAAGTTTCCAGGGTAAGTATACAGAATCTAAAATTTAAAAATTAAATTGACAAGGTCATACACTATAAATGTACACTGTTTTACTAGTCATTGCTAAATAGTAAATCTGAAGGCGCTCTTTGATAAAAATTTAACCAATATTATTTTTAATGGTTTCTGATTGGTTATTTCAATTACCAAGCAGCTTGAGACCATATCAACCCTTTAATAGTTCATCCCAAGTATACTCACGGAGAGAGAAATGCAAAAATAATGATTTTTTAAAATGTTCAGTTTTTCAAAGAGGCCATCGATAATTTACTGTATAATTAACAAATATTTCTACGCTTTCAAGATTCATCTTATTAAGGGGGGTGTGGCGAGTGCTTGCCCGAATTTTCAGAAGAACCATCTATTAGGACTAGAGTTGTTCGTAAATCGAGTTACTAGAGTCAATTACTAACATGCTACTTCAATTATCAATTAATCAATTAAGTTGAAAATTAAGAAAAAACATTTTGCAAAGAAATATCGCAAACAAAAAGAAATATCATCATGGAGAAATACAACCCAACTATCGCCTTTTGGTCTAAAGATTAAGTTTAGGCTTCAGGCTTGGACTGAGCGCATTTTCGTAAACTGTTGCTGAACGGTTGTTTCAAACAAAAACCTTCCGTGTTTAGTGTTAGTATTGCAAGCAATATTGACAATAACTGCTAATTGATAATTGAATCGAATTTGGCTGATGTATCAATTAATTATCAACTAAATTCTAGATCAATTATCAATCAATTAATCTTACAGCCCTATTTAATCGCGTGTTTGAAAAGTCTAAAGCGGATGTTACACGATGAGCTTTTGCTCTAGAGCAAAACACTAAAGCTAAATGCACTCCGTGTACCACCTGTTCCCACGCAAGATAGTGTGCTCGGACACAAACTATGAAATAAAAATGTTCTATTTCAAATGGACAGATGACAACTCAGTAAACATGGAACTGTTGTAATGACGTCGTTTTTGAGGTGTATTGGCGTTTAATAGGCGTTTATAGTGCGGATTTGTCTAGCAAAAAATATTTAAAAATAGGAATAATTTTAGTATGATGATAATTTGAAGATAAATTTTTTAAAAACTGCATTTTTATTGATAGTTTGTCGTTTTATTGTGAAAAGACGTTGTTTTGCAAATGTCGTTTTAGTGCCGTTATTATGTCGTTCAGCGACGTCGTTACGACAGTTCTACGTTTACTGGGAAAGCCCTCCGAGTATTTTGATTAATTCCTCACTGCTTAGCGGTTGAAATAAGTTTGTTTCAAGATGAATTTAACGTTTCAAACTATCAGATACCCGAGGTGCCAAACATTGAGACAAAATGTTTAAAAACAGCTTACTTATCAGAAAATGAGTGGGTTCAAGAATGCTTCATAAATATATTATTTCAAAATATTAATATTTTAAAAACTAGAAAATGATGTAATACCGAATTGAAGATTAGAAATTTTTCGACAGTTTTCTACAATTTTTTAGTAAGTTATCTATTATTGTGCTAAAACAAATCTTTAGAAATCCTTTTAAAAATTTCACAGTGTTAAAAATTTAATACTTGAAAAATATGTGCAGTAAAATAATTAAAACGGTTGTTTTAGAAAGACCCATTCTTTTCAAACTATGATACGAACTGTAATTCATTATATTTATCACAAAATTAATTAATGCGTTTAGAATGGGAGATAATTATATTTCGAAAACCCAGTAGAAAAAATAATGTAAAAAATTCGATCATATTAGTACATACGTAAAAATCGTCATACCTAAGTTATAAATCCGTTTATGTCAATTTTTTAACAAAATGTACCGTTATATTTAATGTACCAACCAGGGATCCAACATGATTAATCGTCAACGCGATTAATCGAGATTAATCGGATGGATTAATCTATCGTGCTGGTCAAATACATTAATCGTAAACAGCGTGCTCGATTAATCTAGATTATTCTAATTAAGTTGATGCTTATGCATTCAGTTACGTGTTGTCATTTTCGGTTCGATCTTATCTATGGCCACTATTCTTGTGTCATGTTTTACAAAAGAAAACCTTAACACCAGACATAGAAGAGTGTGATGATTAGGTATCTAACATACTTAAGAGGCGTCGGATGTCGCCTAATTCTATATATATATAAGGATCCTCGATTCTATCACGCCAACTTCTAATCAGGTTGAGAGACTGTTCAGCAAAGCTGGTTATGCTCTATCTGATTACCAAAATCGTTGATTACCCCTCAACTTAGAGATCCAAATATTTGTTTACCCTAACAAGCACATGTGGAGTAAAATGACTTCAGGAAATAATCTCAAATAATAAAAGTTGATATTTTCTATTTGGAATATCTTTCAATTGATATATTGTATTTTGAATATTTTTAATCAGAAGTAGATTAATCGCGATTATTAATCTCCTGGCAGCAGCGATTACGATTAACCTATCGCCAAAATTTTTTTTCATACGATTAATCGCGATTAAAATGTAACGATCCCTGGTACCAACCACTAAATTACTATTTTCGTTTTAGTCTACTTGATTGCATATTATTTTCAAGAGAAATTAGTGGAATTGTGTTAAATTACTATTTTAAAATATTTACAGTACAAGTCGTGTAATAACACTTCGATTTATAACAATCTTCGCTTAATAACAACACGAACGCAATGCCGGTCATCAGCCAATAGTAATTTAGTACGCTTATTGACAACTCGTTTAGAAACAACCAATAACAGGTCAATTAAATCTCTTCAAAGTCGGTTAATAGTAACTTTCGTAATAATAATAAATTCCTCTCTTTGACCGTCCAAAAGTAGTGCATCAATGCCCCTGGTGCACCAATTTGGATTAAACTATAACGACTTATATCTATTATTAAAGATCCGATACAAAATAGTGCATTTAGTATATTTGGATGACTTTCTGATATAATATTAGTTTGGCATCTGTCTAAAAATACTATATAATAATAATAATAATAATAATAATAATAATAATAATAATAATAATAATAATAATAATNCACAATAAAAAATAAAAAGCAAGTCAGGTTTTACGGCAGTGAGGATAATCACAGGAGATGAAATAGGAGCAAATGGAGAAGGGCTCAGCAAAGAGGAAATTCATCAAAGATTTCTTGAAGCTCGGTGGCGGGGAAAAGAAATCAATCGCCATGCTGAGAAGCGGAGAAGAGGTGGCGAATTTTAGGGAACACATAACGAAAGACAAGACCCTCAAAGATGATTGACAGCTTAGAAAGAATAGCTATTAGACGATAAGAAGTGACTTGAGAGGAGGGAAGCTGATTTGATTTTAATAGTGGAGAGATTCAAGATGTTTTCCAGCAAGGCGGAAAACGTTTAGAGGAGTAAATGTAGGAGAAAAGATGCTTTAAATGAATGGAAAGAGTTGAGGAAGTTTTATGGATAACAAAGGATGGGACGCCATCAGGATAGCAAGGACCAAACAATTTGCAGGATCAGAAAAATTCGGAAATATCATGGGCGTTGAAGACGATGTCACATAGGCGAATCAGAGAGGAGGTGACAGGAGGACCAGGTCAGAGAGAGACAGGATCAGAAAAATTCGAAGAGAAATAGGCATTGAAGAGTCTACCGCTGTTATTCATGACTACTTCACTGAAGGGCAGTAAAGCAAACTACAAGCCAGCTGTGGACGTATTTACGTACTAAGCACCCGAAGTTAATTTTGGAAGAGGAGAAAAAGAAGCCAAGCGAAAGTGATCAGAAATTGCAACAGTATCGTCTTCTGAGCCTGCTGTTAGTTCTACTTCTATCTCTTCACTTTATCTAAATCTGACTGAATCACTCCAAAAGAAAAAGTTCGACGCTGCAGTAATGGAATTTATTGTAGCCGATGGACGACCTCTAGAGATTTTCACTGGTGATGGATTCAAACGGCTCTGCACCGTATTGACAGGCAACTCATACGCCCCAGCTCATCCAACAACTGTATCTCGACATATAGACGATATGCTTACTACAGTGGAGAAAAAATTAGCTAATGAATTGAAACGTGATCCAGCTCAAGTTCATTTTGTGAGATCTTTGACCACTGGAAGGCGAAGAATGGCAATAATTTTATGGTTGTCACTGTTCATTTCGTCAACGCCGATTTCAATGTAATGTCATTTTTGCTAGGTATAGCGATGTCCATATTATTAATTGGAATTGAATATCAGTATACATACCTAATATGCAGGTCTAAACAGTTGAGGCCCATGCGCACCCATTGATAGCCCCGAGGAAAAACCCGGCACGGTAACAACTTTAGGGCTATCTCTGAACAAGGGATCCCATTATATATTGAACTACAATAGTATTGCCAAACAAAACAATAATTACGATTAGCAACAATCAGTATTTGTGTAATTTTATTACAATTTTGAGCAATTCGGTGCTAGAAGACGCGCTCTTACATATGCTCCGCACTAGATTACCGATAGTCTCCATATTCGTAAACGTCTGCTAACATCGCATAAATCTGTACTGAATCTAGGCAAAATATTTGTTTTATTTTTCTATTTTTTTCAATTATTATGGACATCAGTGACTAGGGGTGCATTACTTGGAAATTTGTAGATACGGACATACGGCTGTTGATAATATCGCCATACATCAAAAAGTTTCCGATAAATATGGCTTACTGTTTGAAAAATTTTTTATGGATTTACTACAGGTACCACGAACGTTATGCCTCGCACATTACGCGAGGCTCTCAAGAACGTTTAAGTCCGATGGAACAGTACTTATAAGCTTATATCGTGGATCTTATCAAATAGAGCGATTAACTTGGCTCTAAGTGAATGTGCTGAAGCTAAATGAACAGAACACCGAAACCTTCATTTTTGCTAAGAAAAACAAAACTATTCTTTAAATAATAGTGTTCTATTAGTTTCACATATTTGCTATAGTTTCATAATTTTTATATATTTTTCATACTTTCATTTATCGAATTAGCCTATTGGCTTTTTTTCAGTAGCCGTATATGTACCAAATCGAATTCGCGAAGTTGCAGCTCTTAAATTCGAAATCGAATTTGAAAAGTAAATTCGCAGGGCCCTAATAAAAATATATTAGTCAATATAACAACATAAGCAGTCAGCTGTACATTTTTACATATATTCAGAACCGTCAGTTGTACTATGGGATTTTTTTCTATAGTACTACAATTGACTGATATATTTTTAAAAAAAAAATTTTTGATTAAAATAAATTTCAATGCAGTTAAAATAAACATAGAAACAGTTTTTAATAAAAAAATCGAAAAAAATATGAAGAAATGGGTAAACTAAGAATCCGTCAGTTGAACTATGGGATTTTAGGAAAATCCGTCACCTGTACACTCCCACCCCGGATTCCCATAGTACAACTGACGAATATATCCAACCACTTCTAGATCACCCACAAGCTAATTAGCACTTACACACTTTAGGTCTACTAAGTGAATTAAAACACTATAATCAGCCAGGGTATTTTGCAGCAAGGTCCGACCTACTAAATGTTTGCACACGTGTTTATCTCTTTCAATGCATGCGCCAATAATTTCATGAGTATTTCCAACATGTTATGGCTTATCAAAGTCAACAGCTCGCATCTCTGCTAACTAGGTGACAATTTCTTTTAAGTGATATTCATTACTTGTTTTTTGCAGAGTATGGCTTTGAAAGGAGACCAAGCATTATGCTCAATATTTGGCGCTCCATGTTCTATCCCAACTAATGTTTTACCAACAGGTACTGATGTGATGAAAGGATTTCTAAAACACCGGCATCAGCAGAGAACAGCAAATGGTAAATATCCGCCATTCTTGCAGATTTCTCATCAACTGTTATGAAATTGGACAGTATGGGGTATGGCTTCGTTTTCTACCGTTTCACATGCTGCAGTAATTGAAAAGTTGAGAAATTTTCACAAGCATAAAACATGCTTGAAATTATCAAAAACCAGACCGAATTATCAAACAGAGCGCGAAGAATTTCGCACATATGCAGCCACTTGTTTGACATTAGCAAGTGCCAATGCTTTGACATATTTAGCAACTGCAACTGTACAAAGGATGAAAAGATGTCGTCAAAGGAACGGGAATTTCTTTTGGATCGGCGAAGACAGAGAAAAATGATAACAACCATTAACCAGGCTGAAACCGCAAAATTGAAAAGAAAGGCTGACCGAGAAAATGCTCAACAGAAGCGAATAAAGAAGAGCAAGAATACTGCTTGTACAAAATCAAATGCTTCATCATACGTTGAGACTGATCATGAAATGAACACCAATGCTAGAGGATGAAAACGATAGCGAATATCAGGTTCCACAATATCTCAAACCGCCGAGAACCCCAAAATCAGCTTAAAAATCAACTCAGCATATGAAAATAGCTTTACCTTCTCTTGCTGAGGCTTGTGATCGAACAGTGTATCCGACAGATCAGCTGCAGTTTTGGCATCGTCAGTTTTCAATGATCTTGGTATCATATCTCCGTAGGATCAGTCAAAGTTAGATATTGTGGAGTCCATACAAGGAATGTATTTTGATGGTAGAAAAGATAAAACAATGAAACAATTACTAGAAACAGATGGGAATTACCACCGCAAGAATATGATTGAGGAACACATTGTCATGGTAGCTGAGCCAGGAGCAGCATACTTTTCTCATACAACACCAACTTATGGATCTAAAAAAGACATCGTAGAATTATTGATTGGGATTCTAAACGATCATAGTATTCAAACAAGGGACATTAAAGTAGCAGGGTGTGAGGGAAATGTCATCAATACCGGACATACTGCTGGAGTTATACGCCGCTTGGAGGAAGCATTCAAACACCCATTGCAGAGGCTAGTGTGCCTTTTCCATGCCAATGAGCTTCCTTTACGCCATCTGTTCGAAACTCTTGATGGATCAACCACAGGCCCAAGAAGATTCTCTGGGCCAATTGGGAAACGCCATTTTGTGTTGAAAAGCATGTGACTTCATTTGAACGGGTTGAACTGATAAATGCATTACCAGACACCAATGCAACTGAATTGAGCACTGATCAAAGGTATGTGCATAAGCACCAGCCAAGGAAATTGCAATGATCTGGCCTCAAGAAATCTCGGCTGTCTAAATCATGCCAAATGGTTGACAACTGCAAATCGCATTCTACGATTATACATTAGTGAGAAGGCGCCGTCTTGTAAATTGAAAACCTTTGTGACATTTATTATTAGAGCATATGCACCACTCTGGTTTCAGATCAAATCAAACTCATCCTGTAAGGATGGGGCTCGCCACTTTCACAAGATGATCGTCTTGTCAAGATATCAAAGTGACAAGTACAAAAAGATTGTTGATCCCGTGATCTGTCGTAATGCATACTTCGCACATCCAGAAAATCTGCTCACAATAACTGAGAATCGTCCTCATATCATAAATTGGGATTACAACATGTGATGAAGGCAAGAGCAACAAAGTGTGATAACAAAATTCGACAATTCAGATTTCCAGTTCAACTCAACTTCGATGCTCATGAATACTACGATTTGATTGACTGGAAAACATGTCTTGTGTCAGAGCCATCAGTGATAGCCGACATGACTTACTGTGAACTCAAAGACATTGCTCGATCTGATAATACATCACGCATTCTGTTCCCGAAATTTCCGTGTCACACTCAAGCCGTAGAACGACACATCAAGCTTATGACAAAAGCATCTCAATCAGTTTGTGGACAGATATCACGAAATAGTTTATCCTCATCTCGACAAATAATGGCTTCATTTGAAACAAAAAGGTATTTCACTCACATTAAGCAACTTATCTGATGTACAATAGACTACAAATATTATCATTTTGGAATGTAAAATGATATCTTTTTTTTACAGATTTCTTATCTACCCCGGCCCGAGATAATTAAGCGGATGTTACACGATGGGCTTTGTCCCGGGGAAAATGAACTAAGTTGAATGCTCCTTGGAGTGATACGCAATGAACCACGCCCCGTCACATGAACTGAGAGTAATTATCTTGTGCCGGGGAGATAAGAAATATGTAAGAAAAGATATCATTTTAAAACATGGATCGAAGAAAATTAGCTGCATTTTTGTTGTTGACACACAAATACATGCAAAGCAATGGTAAAAAGAAACGAAATAGGGAGATTTTTATGAAAATTTACATCGTTCTTTTTTTTTGTGTTAAAAATTTTCACATGAACAACATAAATCTTGAATTATAGTTCTTGTTCGAATGATTGAAGACCAACTTAAGCTTCATTTCATGTCTCTTTGATGAAGTCGGAACAATTTCATTACAGTAAAATTTTATTTTCAGTCAATATATATATATAAAGAAATATCTTATTTATGGTGTTTTGTACATATGCGTATTGCCCTCATTATTTAAAGCAACGGCTACCCCTGTAAAAAAATATCTGAATTAAATCAATCTTAGACTATTGCACTTCTTTGTGGAAAGTGTTGATTAAAGCACAATAAACAAGCTAGTTAAATGTCAAAACGAGATCTACTAAGCAATGAGGATTTGTTTAGTAAATCATAAACGGAGCTGTAGTCAAGGGTATGCGCAGGTATACGCCGTATAACTTTTATTTAGCATGATCTATTAGCGTATATCCGCAGAAAACGTCAATTTTTGTATGAATATGCACTTCTCTTCTCCTATACGCTTTTTTTGAATTGGCAATTAACGTATACTTCTGTAACTTTTAAGATTACACCCTTACAAATTAATTGACAAAATTGCCAAATCGATTGCCTTATAATTATTTGAAGAGGAACTACATGATGTTAGATGTAAGACAAATGAAATGTCCGTACTTTTTGATAGCTTTATGAAGAATCACTTAACCGAGATAAAACGTAAACTAAAAAAGCTAATTTTTTCGTTTTGAATCAATTATAAAAGGACCTATGCATATATAAGCTGAATTTCCCACATAAATTCCTGAATTTTTGTAGGACGTAGTCTTTTAGTAGTCACTACCTTCATGCAAAATATTTAAGGGATCGATAAATTTTTTAGCGAGTAATAGCCAAAAATTAAACTTTCGGCCAAAAACCCAAAATCCCTCTATGTAGTATGGACAATTTTCCTCGCCGCCCTCTATGTAGCACTTTTTTGCAAAAACCATACTACGGAGGGAGGTATTAGTATATATATATTTATATCTCCCGCTAAATGTTTTTTAAAAACCTCATCTTAACCGCGTTTGCAAACATAAATCTTTAAATTTACCCACCCCCATGGTAAATATATTTAAGATCGAGAGAATACTGCGGGAGCAATGGCCAAAAAATAGGTTTTTTGGGGAAAAAATGTGATTCCCGCTCTATGTCTTAGAAATTTCGGAACGTTTCCCGCCAAAAGCAAGGTTTTTGCATTTTCCATAGCAAAAAGCGGGAATATATATATATATATATATAATGTCCCGTATTTCGTGATATGTTTCAACTTGGATAATCAAAATATTAACGTCCTCATGCGACCAACTCATTTTAATAAATAGCTGGTAAGAATTGAGTTAAAATGCACGGCACAAGCTGTTACACGGAGGGCTTTGTGCCATTTGTCCCCTTTGAAATAGAACATTGTTGTATTTCATAGTTTGTCCCCGAGCAAGCAATTATCTTGCGCGGGAATAGATGATACACAGAGTGCAATCAACTCAAGTGTTTTGCATTAAGTCAAAAGTCCATCGTGTAACATCCGCTTTACTCTCGGAGTTTGGGCCGAGGCATGTCCATCGTGTAACATCCGCTTAAGTTTTTGAGTTGAATGATATTCGGGGTCCAAATGCACAATTTTTTAAATTTTAGAACTTAAACGAGCTACATCGGACGTCACATACCATATTACACCAAACGCGCAGGTTTTTCAACTTGAAAAAATTTCAATGAATTCTCAAAGCTAAAAGGGCTCATTTTTACATCAGTGTACTTACAGCAGCTAAAATTTACGCATATTGAATATATAAATTTGCTCGTAGCCCTGAATCTACCATTTTCCAAATATCTAAATACAATGAAAAGAGGAATAAATACAATAAGTATTTTTTATTTGATCTATTTGGCCATCTAATTTATATGCCTGCAATGAAATCTTAAATTGACCATTATGGCCAAATTTACTTTCAATATATACTATTGCACAGCATTTGTTTCTTTTAGCAAAAGTGAAAATAGTAAATATTGACCTGTTGACTACCACATTAATAAGACCAACTATTGTTAATTTAATTCCAAGTTATTTATATAATCCACCATTATAGCTTTGCTTACTACTTGAAAATACAAGAGTGCCTTTTTACACATCCTTAATAAACTAGGGATGAATATTGATATATGCTCACATCGACAGATAGACAAATTTCTGTTGATGAATACTAAAAAGCCAAAATGAAGACTGAAAAATGCAAAAAATAAATACTCTAAACTAAAATAACGCACAATTAGTAACCTTCCTGCACAAGCACGCCCTCCATTAATATTGCGCTTGTTACCAGTAGGTTGAATGATTAAATATACATTTGAGTGAAGGGTGTGATGCTTTTTGGGACGACGAATGGAGAAAGTGACAACATCACCAGAGCGAGTAGAGAAGGAACTAGAGAACTCTTTGAAATCAAAAGGATCAACGTCCATTTGCAAGAGAGCAGGAGATCACAGGCATGGAAAAAGAGCGACAGCGGGAGAGTGGAGACTTGCAGAAGAGCATCTTTGTATGGCAAGGGTGAGATCCATTTGAAAACGCACTTCTGGAACCGGTCCATGGAGTGGAACAAAGACGAAGAGCGCCACCAACAGGGAGAAGCGGAGAAGAATGGCGTGAGGAATGGAATTGAACAAAGAGTTTCACAGCAGCCGTGGAACATTGCTGAAGAGGGCAAAGAGTGAGCAATTAGCTTTGCGGAGACGTAAGGACACATGACCAGACCAATTTAATTTTGCAGCAAGTTGAACTCCAAGATGAGTATGATGAGGAGAAAAGTTCACAGGAAGAGGAAGATCAGGAGGGAGAGATACAGAAAAGGAAATGGCACATGTCTCCGTTGGGATGACCAAAAGCTCAAGATCAGAGGTAATATTGGAGGCAAAAGAACTACCAATCTTTATATCAGATGCTCACTTATAATACTATCAGAAAAGAAACGTTGAGTACATGCCCCTATATTTTTCCCCATTGACAATTAAATTGAAATTATTGAACTGCTCTCCTAAAACATTGAGATTAACCTGAGCATTATTAAAAAGTTTACATTCCGTAGAAGCCATAATTGCAGAAATTATCCATGTTTGTATAAGGCTGTTGCGTATTTAGATGAATAATTAACATAAAGAATGAGAAGCTGGTAAAACAGAAGATTTTTGACAATTTATTAAATTTATTAAGAGAACTGGTTGTTGCCACCCATATAAATGAGAAGGCAGCGACTGAACAGTTTCTCGATTTCGACTAAATTACAAAAAACAATCGTTAATAATTTGTTGGCAAACATTGAATAACCCACCGGGCCCACTAGCCTATGAATTTTATATTGACAATACTTTAAGTACTTCAGAACAGGGAATTTTAAGTGGTTTGCGACATGATTTTGAAAAACATATCTTTGTAGGGAGTTATTGAATCTACTAAAAATGTTATTCAGTTCACGCGTTCTAACAAATGTCAAAATTTCATTTTTGTAAAAATCTTCATTAATTCCCAAAGTGTGTAACTACTGTTATGTGCGTCATTATTTCTTATAGCTTTAGTATTTTTTGAATAATTTTTTCAAGATATTGTCTGTTTACTGAAAAAGATATACCGATCTTTTTTTTAAGTACACAATTATCTATAATGATTAATCGCTTAGTGGCCAACTTTTCCTGATTGCAAATCCAATCTGTTCGTTACAGAATGCTTGAAGATGATCAAAGTTATCTTGTTCTGGTGGTTGTATTCATCTCCAGTTTTTGCGTTTACTTGAAGAATATTCAAGTAGCATGATTAGAATTGTTGAAATAGTTCACAGATTAAAACCGAGAATAGAAACATATTCAGTTGCAGTCAGTTACCATCTTCAGTCACATAAACACAAATCAAAAGGGATGTATAGTGCATATAATTCCAACCTATTTGAGAAAACGTTGCTTGCTTCATTGAGTTTTGGGTGCTGGTAAAAGCTAGGGTAAAAAATTAAAATCTGATACTGCACGCCCGAAGAACATAATTCCATAGTGATCCAATAAGGAACAATTATCACCAGAACAGTCTATAGGTTCCTCTTTCGTGTGAGTAGGTATAAAAGTACGGAATTAAATCGAATTCTAAGAGGATATCTATATACTCCTTTTCCGCTGTAATGTTTGAGTGGAATATATCCCATTTTACAACAAGCAAATTAAAGTCGCCAGCAACAAAGACACCCGCTTTATACACATGTTTATCACGACAAAATTCTAAATAACCTTCATGGCATTGTCTAAGTAAGGCATTCCGTTCCCTACTGGCAATATTTATGCCCTTCGGTGGCAAATACGAAACTAAGTAAATGAGCTGTTACATTATTTAATAATAGCAGTGCAAACTCACATTCATCGTTCAATATTTAAATATCTCAATCAGTGTTTACATTCAATCCAATCATAGTACCCCCATCATTACTGACGCTTGATTTTCCATTTATATCAATTGCTGCGAAGCAGCTTCACAGATCTTAGCAAGACAAATGATATTAATTGAATTGGATATTACTAAGACATTAGCGAGATGCAATCGTTTGTCTTGTGCATTAATACCGCGGCATTTAGAAACATTAAAATCTGCAATAAAAATTTCTGCATAGAGAACCAGATCTCCCATTTTTTCATTAATAGCTTTGTTAGAATCAATCTTTGTAATTAAATATTTCCGAACTCTGCAGTTACCTACACAGTTATAATACAGTTAGTGATACATTAGAGAAACCACTCAATTTGAAATAAAATGGTTTTATAGATAAATAAATTCAACGTCTAGACTTACATCAGATGACATTTCTTGATGGACTTTTTCAACTGAGGAAAATAATCACACGTAGTCTCACGTTAAGTAAATTTTTATTTGAGAAATCAGATACTCAATTCTCTTACAAAAATTCTTATTAAAATATAAATTTGTTATTTTTTAATTTTTAAATTAAATTTAAAATTATAAAAGAATTTCTACAAATCTTTTTCGGCATAATTTTTTTGTTGTATTCTAAATGTTTGGATTCTGTTTAGGCGTTTCAAAGATGGCGAATTTCTAATTTTTTTTAACATGGAATTAGTAAAAAAAATTGTCCTTCAAATATACTGAATTATTTTAGAATTTGACATTTAGAGCGTCTTTAAGAGTATTTTTTATAGCTATTTCCTAAAAGCTATCAGCTTTATGTATTTGCCGTATTATACATATTTTTCATTTTTTTGTTATATTATTTTATACTTTATTTGATTTACATATTTTATTGATTTTTAGTCCTGAAATTTCATTATTGATGTTGAATGATTGGAGAAGCCTTGCCTTCTCGCGCATATTGTGACGGCAAGAGGAAGACTCATCACATCTCGTCAGCAGGAGAGAACACTTGGCTTTTCGCCATGGCCTGCTGTCAGAGTGAAGAGGCTAAGGAGCAAAAACGCATCAATCAAGAAATTGAGAGACAACTGAAAAAAGATAAACGTGATGCTAGAAGAGAATTAAAGTTACTACTCTTGGGTACTGGTGAAAGCGGAAAAAGTACGTTCATTAAACAAATGAAGATTATTCATGGCGATGGTTATTCTGATAATGATAAAAGGCAATCAATTAAACTTGTTCATCAAAATATATTCATGGCTATTCAAACAATGGTTACTGCGATGGAGTGCTTAAATATTTCTTTTAAAAATTCCGAAAATATTCAAAATGCTTTAATTGCTAGAGAAGTTGATTTAGAGTCCCCTACTTTATGTTTAGAACCTAGTGACGCTGCTAAAATCAAGGATTTATGGGCTGATCCAGGAATACAGGAGTGCTATGAGCGTCGACGTGAGTACCAGTTGACTGATTCTGCTAAGTATTATTTATCTGACTTAGAGAGAATTAGTGCACCTGATTACTTACCTACATTGCAAGACATTTTACGTGCACGAGTTCCCACAACTGGTATAATTGAATATACATTCATTATAGAAAACATCACTTTTCGCATGGTAGATGTTGGTGGTCAGCGCTCAGAACGCAGAAAGTGGATTCATTGTTTTGAAAATGTAACTTCTATCATGTTTCTTGTAGCCTTAAGTGAGTATGATCAGGTTTTAGTTGAATCACACAATGAGAATCGCATGGAAGAGAGCAAAGCTTTATTCCGTACTATAATCACATACCCATGGTTTCAAAATTCATCCGTTATATTATTTTTAAATAAGAAAGATTTGTTAGAAGAAAAGATAATGTATTCACATTTAGTAGAATATTTCCCTGAATATGAAGGTCCTTCAAAAGATGCGCAAGCTGCGAGGGAGTTTATTTTAAAGATGTTTGTTGAGTTGAATCCTGATACAGATAAGATCATTTACTCTCACTTTACTTGTGCAACCGATACTGCGAATATTCGATTCGTTTTTGCCGCTGTGAAAGACACAATTCTTCAATTAAATTTGAAAGAATACAATCTTGTGTGAGTGCGTTAGGTCTTCGTTGCAATATGCTACTTGCAGTAATTTAAGTTGGCAGTTTGAATCATGCTATTTAAAAATTTATATAGTTCTATGAAATTCACATTGAGACTTTGTCTGACCCATCTGACGTATTGTCTCATATTGGGATGTTTAAATTTTGTTATAATCCTTTATTATATTTTAATAATTTATTCGCGATTTAGCTTTTATAAGTTTGTACAATTGTTCGTATTGCATCTCTTAAAACGTGTTAGAAGTTTTTTCATTTGTAGATTTTGGTTCAAATTCATTTTTAAACTATGGTGCAGAAATTCGTAAAGTGCAGATTAGTCTATGCTTATTGGTTTTTGATCACGCATTCAATTTGTAAACTAGGCTTTTTGTATAGACAGTTTTTGTGTCTAATGTATTTTTTCGGATTCTTAATGTTTATCAAACTTTTTTACTTTTGTACAAATGTATAACAGACAATGCTTTATTATTTTGATTTAATTAATTTAATTTGATTTTACCTGTTGTTATGTACAAAAACACATTTGTTAAATTTACAATAGCATTGTATTTTAGCATATAAATTCATTGTAATCAAAAATTTTATTTTTAAATATTGATCCCGTATTGCTACATGTATTTTTAAATATTTCCCTCAATTTTATGTTTACTGATGTTAGAAATCTGATCAGTTATAAAGAACTTGTACTATTTAAGTTGCTATTTACTCATTGTGTTGGTTTAACTTTGTATTTGTTACGAATAGTGAAATACAATGTTGTTTTACTAGTGAAATATAGGTGATTTTATGGATTCCGCATATTTAAGTGCATTCAAATATGATGCTTTATTATATCGAATTTACAAATTTTTCAAATTGTCTACAGCAGAAGTTGTTTATTTACATCAATGATACATGATAATCTTATTTTTCAATAACTAAGATAACACAATTTTTGATCGCTCAATCAACAAGTTTATAACTTCAAGTAAAAGTTTCCCTGAACTCATTAATCATAATTACACTAGCGAAATTCTTCATAAGTTTATTTTGAAATCTGGTGTAAGTTTCGAATTGCTTAGCTCGCAATTTTAAATTTTGATGTTCTAGTTAAATATGACTATTTCATTTGTTACTTTGAACAACATTCAGAAGTAATACAAGCGTCTAAAATTGTACTTTGATCTTAATTAGCTATGGTTTGAATGACACATTTTAGTTTCCTGCATTATGAATTGATAAAAAATGTAGCCTATAAATTTGCGATAATGAGGGTATTGAAATCAGTTTAACTCTTTCACTGCGAAATTCAACTTTAGTCACACGGCCAACATTATGTCTGACTGCGAAATTCGACTTCAGTCCACATCTCTGAAAAAACTTCTTTTTTTACTGCGATATTCGATCATAGTCACAGAGTGCATAAAATAATGGTGCCAGCTGTACGATAAGTTTTACTCTACAAAAACGATAATACATCACCCATTGAGAATTTCTGAAAATTCAGGAAACGCAGTGAAAGGGTTAATTTTCCGTTCCAATTTTAATTTGATGTTAATTTTTACGATACTGAAATTTTGATGCTGAAAATAGTGCTGACATTGACAATACCAATCAATTGAGACGACTTTTCCCATATCATTTCAATCAAGCTTGCCATGAAAATTAGTTTCATATGTTTAAGTTTGTTTGACAGCTTTCAGTTATCAATTCTTTTATAGTTATGAATAATTTAAAAGGGATGCTCTAATTTTCTTTAATACAAATATATTAATCATTTTCAAAAAATATGAAATAATTCATTTTTTACGCTTAAGTTTTTGGCAAGTCTGTGTGAAAGAAAATTGTTCCTTGGATATAATCTCTTTTGTTTATATGTTGCTGATAAATTCAATTTGTGCCATGTAAAATAGTTTGACCTTACTATGGACTCTACATAATTTTGTGATACTTATTTGATCATTATGCTAATGAGTGAAATGAAAAATATGGTTATAATAATCATTAATATCACATCTCAATGAAACACTGAAATATAAAATTGGAAAACAAATACTTTTTAATTCGCTTATTTATAGAATGATAGTTTGCTTAAAATCTGCAGCATAGTTTATAAAAGGTTAGGTTTACCAACTTTTCAAAACCTAAACACATTTAAATTAAATCTTGAGCTGGTAGAACAAAAACTTAACCCTATTAGTAGTTTTGGTACTTGAAATTTGAGCTCAACTATATTTGACTGGGGAAAAAATAATTTTTATAATTTTTAGGTATTTACAAGGATATACTATTTGCTTTGGAATACCCTCGACAACAGAATCAAATATGTGAAATATTATGGCAAACAATTGTAAAATGACGTTAAATTGGTGTTTCAACCAATACTTTCCGTTCAACAGTATTTAAGCAGAATCTAGAAAATTCTAAATTGATGTTGACCTATAAAGTATTTGTTCATCGGTTTCTCAAATATTGCGAACATTTTTCAATAAATGACTTGATTTTTAGTAACTGGTAATAATGCTGCACGTTTAAATTTTGTTGATGCACTCATAATAAACAATTTTAATAAATAATAAAATCATTCGAATATATTTCAGCTTGCAAAGCCGTCGTTGGTTTATTTTCAAATTATTCCCTTTAAATTTACTTTGTTTTATAATATTTAATTTCACTAAATATTAACAATAGTTTATAAATATAATGTTCTTATATTTAAATTGGTTGAAGTGATCTAATTAAAATGTTTTCAATGATTTTGAGATGTTTTGTTTTGGTATTCCTTTAATTTTTATGTCAACATAGTCCACAATCATTTAGATGTTTTGAAATGGTTGAATATGTTTCTAGATTTTTGTTCATCTACTTAGTTGCTGACTGCAATATCCAACAAACTTATTGCAATGGTCGAAAATTGACAACTAGCGTGTCTTATAAATCTAATGTAATTTATAAAGTTCAATGTATCTGTGATAATAATATAATATATTCACAAACTTGTTGCCAATTAAGATTTAGTGAAAAAAATATAGTTATTTGTACAGAAACTGATTATGGCTTTGTAAGTCTAAATATATATATATATATATGTGTGTGTGTTTTTAAAAATTCTCAACTATTGCATGACTAATGAATATATAATTACAAAGTGATATATGAGGTGCTAAAATAAAGATTAATTTCTAAACTTAAGAATTGAATTTCTAATTAAAACATTTCTAGTTGATATTTATGTAATGCTGCTATGAGAAACTAGAACTAAATTCAAATTAAAATCGACCGAAGAAACCAAATAAAATGCACATGTGGTGAAGACTATTGGTTTTTCTAGTAATAATAATAATAAACTTTAATTAAGCTTACAATACAGTAAACTACAAAACTAAAAGAAATATAAATAATTAATAACGTGAGGAATATCGATCTGGGAATATGGTCTTTGATGAGAATAATTTCGGTGGATTGTTTTTTCTTAATTTTAATGTTGTGTATTCAGTTCTTTTGCTAATGAATTGTTTTAGTGGATGTTTTTGAGAGTATTCAATGTGTTGATATAATGCTTTGTCTTTTGCTTTAATCTTGTTAAAAATATTTAATTTTTTAGTAATAAATTTATATTTAAATAAACTCTTGTATATGTTGTTAAGTTTAGATAAAGATGTTTCTGATTCACCTGCATATAGTTGTATGTCGTAAATTATAATAGAATTAACTAGAGAATTAAATAAAATTTCAGTTTCATCTTGATTTAAAAATCTTTTTACGTTTAATATTATATAGAAATTTCTCATTGATCTTTTATAAACTTGAGCAATGTTTTTTAAATGAGAGCTTGTTATTTATGGTACATCCAAGATATTTCATTGTTGTTACTGAGGAATAGCAATCAATTTTAGATAGTAGACATCTATCAAGAAGAATTAAAGAACAGAGACCAGTTTTACCATATTTTATCATCTAATTAAATGCGGACTAAAATTTGAAACAACAATATTACACCAGACATCAAGATATTTAACAATTGAGATCATTTTCATAAAATCAGTTCAACCAAGTTTGAACACAAAAGACGACTGTATTTATCAATTATAATACTATTTAAAAAATTATAATTATTGTAAAATCAAGTAAATTTAGAGGGAATAGTTTGTAAAGAAATTGACATTGACTTTGTAAGTCGACATTTATCTGCATGTTCTTAAGTTTAAAAATGAATTCAGTCGTATAAAAATGGAAATTGATATCAAGAAAGCCTTTGATAATGTAAATCACCACATTTTACTTAAAAAGTTCGTGCCTACCCGCTTTCTAAGTTATCGCTAATTTTCAATCTTCTGTAAAGCATCCAAAATTGAAGTTGATTCAAATTCAAGGCGTTTTACAAGTCAAATTCATTTAATAGCAATTTGTGGGTTGCACTAAATTTTCATGGCAGCCTCATTGATAGTACTTTTTGCTCTTTCAACAAGACACCTTTAGTAATGTCATTAGTTATGCCCTCGCTAACATATTGTTGTTCAGTTTGGGGAGGTTCCTCAAAATCCCTTATGCTGCTCTTAGATAAAGTTCAGAAAAAAGCATTACGCGTTAAAATTATATCAAATTATACCCCTATTGAAAAAATCATAACCAAAGTTGATAATAGGCTTCTTCAGCAGGTACTGACTTCTGAGAATCATGTACTGCAAGATATTCTGCCTCAACGCTTACATTATGGAGATATTCGACTGCGGGAGAGGCTCCCTGGAGTAATAAAAACCAACTCTGAACGAGAACTTTCTCTATTTCCATATCGGCTCCTTCGTGGAATGAAAATTTAGTGTTTCTCTAACTTAAATGGTTAAAAGTTTATTATTATTATCATTATTATTATTACAAAAATTGGCAAAATATTAAAATAACAATTAAAAGCTTGTTTTAGCTTATCTCTTTTTTAATAGCTAAGAATTGGGCAGTGATATTTTCGCATGTTTTGTAACCAAGTAATTTATACATTTAAAAACTAAAAAAATTTGAAATGAGGGTCTAGGGCGTATAGATAGAGGTTTCCTCCTCCTTAAGCTTTTGCTTACAATTTAGTCTAAAACTCATTAGTTTTCTCAAATAATCTGCTACTAAAAATGTTTAATTTTTGCATTAAACGGTTTTAAAGAGCTAGTTATGAAAATCATTCATACATTGTTTCTCTTCCAAAAAATGTGACCCTAAAGGAAATTTTAATTTTCCTAATTCCTAATTTTGTAAAATTTTGACTTTATTTTGACCTTAAAAATTTCAAAATATGCATGCATAGGCACTAAAACTATTAAATTTCTAACTATTTAGACAGAATTTACCTTTATTTACTGATGATCTCGAAATTACTAGTCCATCAAATGATTTACTAATTGAAAACTTAACTAAATTGTTCAATTTGAATAAAAAGAATTTTAATTTAGATAAATATGAGTTTATAATATTTGGAAAAAGTGAAATACTTAATAATTTTAAATTATTAAATCTTACAGCTAAAAATTCTGTTAAGGGTCTTCCAGTTTCAAAGCTAAGTCGGACTGATCACAGTCAGCAAAGAATTAGAAAATCTACAATAAAACTTGGACTTATTGAAAAGAATATTCCATATTCAACATCAATAAGTGCAAATTCAACCTTATACATGTATATGAATTTGATTTGTAATTGATTGTTGGATCTAATTTATCTTGTGCAATTCTAGCAAAAATATTAAGTCTTGAAAATTTTCAAAAAGATGTATTTGGTGGATAAATTGGAAAAGCACCTATGTATCTTCACTTGAAAAAATATATTACCAATATCCCAAAGAATTCATTTCAATGATATCTACTGTTTGAAAGATCTTCTTTGGAATGCTGATTTCGATGCATTACCACACATACCTTTTCATTAATCTTCTAAATTTAGAAGGCACGAGTTATTTAAGTTAAAAAGAATTATTAAAGTGAAAACTGATCATAAATTTATTCATAGATCATGTTTACTGGCAAATAATTTATGTTTACATATAACTTCAATATTTTAAGCAAAGAAAGGAAAACTATAAAAATAACTATTTATCATCAGTTCAATGAGTTTTATGTAATCAATATGCTGAAACTCTAACTTGCAAAAAATATTTTTGTTGTTTCTGCTCTCCTTGTATTTTACAACGTTAAAAAATTTTATTTACATATCTTTGTAACTCTTTTGATGACATAATTAGTCTTTCGATTATTATAATTAATCTTCAATAGTTGTATTTTATCTCTCTCTACATCATAATTGTTATTGGCATATTTACAATTAATATGTATATCATTTACAAATGTAAAATATGCACAACTGTAATACAGAAAACAGACGAGCTACATTAAAGTAACCAAAAATATTGAGAAGAGTATACAAATTTATAAAAAAAATATGCACTATTTTAGAAGTTAATTTAAATGATAACTTCGCCAGATATTTAATTTTATATTATTTCCTAATATGTTTTGTTCTTTTAACAATTTATGTTGAGTTTTTTTTTTAATTCTCTTAATGTAGATGCACTTCAAATGTCTTGAGGTAGATTATTGTATAATTTGCATGTTATTGTGATAAATGATTGTTTCCAAAATCTGTTTGTTATTTGTATTTTATTTATGCATTTATTAGTTCTGGTATTCAATTTAAAAAATCGTTCTAGAGTATTATTCTCTTTATTGGCACCGTTAAGATACTTGTACATATTTGGAAATGTATTATGGTGAGAGTATAAAATGCTTGTGTATTAGCTTTTCTTTTTCATATTTGCAGTTATTAAATAATAATCGAATCGACCAATTGAATATTCTATTTAACTTCTCCAGCTGCAAGTTGGACATGTGGTTTAATAATGCACAGCCATAATTATATTTACTTAATACTAATGCATTAGAAATGCTTTATCTTTTGTAATTTTACTAATGTGTTTTATATAGTGTGCACCAGTTGCCTTGTGCTTAATTTTTCTATGGATGAAATTTTGAAACATGGAAGTCCTATCAAACTCTACGCCCAAATATTTTATTTCTTCTGCTTGTTCTATTGGAGTATCAGTGTTTTTACTTTCAACCTTATTTTTTTGTAATTTGCTTAAATTTGTCGATATGAAATGTAATGAACTGTGTTTTGATGATGTTAATAGTTAATTTGTTAATTTGAAAATACTTGATGATTTCTTCACATAAATTAGGATTGGAGTAAGAGTTAAATATGAACGAAGTAAAACTTAGTGTATTGGAATTAGATAGTCAATTAATGAATTTTCCGTTTTGGCAAATTTTGTTGATGTGTTGAAATTGAATTTTATCACAAATTGAGTCATCCATGTACTCACTGCCCTACCATTCTTCTCCATCTTATGCCCTATACCTGTTTCCTTTAACTTCTCTGTGATAGGTATTAAGCTAACTACAAACTGTAGTGGTGCTAAGCTGTCTCCCTGGAATGTACCCAGTCTAAACCTCAACCTAGGCCCGTCTATCTCAGTCTACCACTAGCTCTCTCTCGCAGTTTCTATAGTCTTCCCCTTACCTACCCTGTATCTGTCCTGTACTGCCTTACTTGTTCTGATCTTCCCTATTTTCCCTATTCTCAATTATTTTCTCCCATGCTGGCTTTCTGTCTCTTTTATCTTCTTCTTGTCTTTTCTTTTTCATGTCCATTCCAACATTTTTCTGCACCTCACATGCACCTGCATACACTAAGCTATTTACTTCTGTGACACTCCTAGTATCTATCTTCCCTTTACCTACCCTGCAAATGCAGATCGCCATGGCAACATGATCCTTCCAATCCTTGTAAAAGAAGAAATCACTGAAGCAGAGATTTTGCACCACCAACAACATGATAACTTTCTAAGCAAGATCATAGCTAAATTGAAGAACACTAATTACATCCTCAGTTCTGTTGACAACAGATACTTCTGGCAATACAACTGGAAACAGACAGAGGCAGGTCTGCTTTGTGCTTGAAGTCAAAATAGCCAGTTAGCTGTCCCTGAGTATTTCTGAAGAGATCTGGTGCGAAAACTTAACAAAAAGGGCCACTTAGGCATTATACAAACAGAGTGCACGTTTAATGCGATGCATGTCACCATTGGCATTAGAACGGCATTACAGGATGTGATTGATAAATGTACTAATTGTTTATTACAAGGAACCAGGCACTTCCCAGTTGCTCTTGCCCAATCAGTGGGCTGAAACTGGAAATGCGTTATTGAAGCTGTAGAATATTTTTACAACACTGCAGTGCATTTTACTACAAAGGTCAGCCCTTTTAAGGCTATGTTCAGTTGTGAGGCAAGTACACCTCTTTCTATTATGTTTCCTGATTACAACAAACCTATATTGGAGAATTTTGTCAATCATATGTTACATGAGTTCCAAGAAGTACACTTAACTATTTGCAGAAATACTAATCAATCTGTCATCCACCAATGGCAGAATTTTAATCGCAAATTGTATGGCAAGCCTCATAAGCTTGGCAACAAAGTCTTCACCTATTTTCCTTGCCAAATCACTGACACTAATCAAGTACAGAAGCTTGCTACTAACTGGCAAGGCCTGTTCACTATAACCAAAGTGTTAGATCAGCATAAATATTTATTAAATAATGGGAGAGTCGCCTATTTTCAACAACTCAAGAGAACTGTTAAAGATATTAGTAATGTCGTCATCAACCCTAACAGTGAATTTTCACTTGTTAATGACAGAGTAAATGAACTTGAGACTTATGATAACCTCACTGAATGTGAGGAAAACAACCTCACTGAGGTCGAGTATGATAATAACCTTGGTAATAGTAGCAACATTACTGCTACTCGTATTTTGCCTAGATGTAGAGTTAGGGACCAAGAGTATTTAGATCATTTAAATACCCAAGATTGGTAACTTAATTAACCTTTATGTTTATCAACCAAGCCATATCAGATGAAAAAAACCAAGAACCAGCCACACACAAGGAGACAAGTGAGGCAAAGACACAATCTGAAAGATTAAAGGAGGTGAGATGACACCCCACATTGAGCAGAGGAGAGTGTATCCTGGAAACAAGGAAGGACGCAAGAGGACTCAAGTAGCAGAATGCATGACTACTTGGGACACCAAATAGCCCCCCGGGAGCATGATTCCTGCGACTACTTGGGGCGCCAAATAGCCCCTCAGGAATCTGAGGAGTCTAGTAAGTACAGAGTGCCTTTTGCTAATATTAGTGCTAACATACAACTGTTGCATAGTGACTTGAAAACCCTTCTAGCCCTGGTCCTTTGTCACATGCGTCCACTAGTGTCCAATCCCAGAGGAACAAAGAACACAGAAGAAAGACTTCCAAGGTAGGAAACAAAATATTACATTCTTATTTTATTGCTACCCCCAAGGCTGTCAGTTTTGTGCATGACAATTTGTCAGAGGAGATGAAAAACAAGTTATGGTGGACCTTCAACAGTAAGTCACTCAGTTGTTCCTTAGACTTAATCCCATTTGTTATTGATGCTGAGTGTAGGCCTAAGATTAATACTATTATCTGTTACAATTATAAGATGCATGCACGCTCAAGAGGCCCTATTGGCGTAGCACAGTCCACCCCATGTTCAATGAGAACTTTAACCTTACTAATCTTTGTCAGTTTTTAATGAATAAGAAGGAGATCAAGAAATTTGAGTGTGTAAACATTGAGTTTGACAACTTGGAAGTTATTTACTTTTTCCTTGTTGGTGAAGTGAATCACCCAAAGATAAAGGAGAAGATTGAAATTGCCTATAGGTTGGCAAAGGTTGAGCACATCAGACTAGCAATGTTTCTCAAGGAGGAATTCCAAGATTATATCCCTGACCCAGTCAAGAGCCTCCACTTCACGATGGAAAACTTCACAATTCTCCACACTGACTACTATCGTCTGCCTAGCATGTATCAGCAGGTATCTTTTCAGTTACCAAGCTCATTTACACAGACTTGCTTCTTTGCAAGAAGATCCCCACACACATTGTCTTGCTGTCAACACTAGACTCATAATTGACACAGCCATCCATGCGCAAACACTTGAATCTATCAACATCAACTTGCTGAGCCTTCTGTTAGTCACTGAAGTTTGGACAAACCTGAAGGCAGATAGAAACCCCAAATCTGTTTGGCCCACTATAAATATCTGCAGCCCAACATCGCAGTACTCCTAATCTGTTGAGCACCTCTTAATGGAATTAAGCATTTCTTATACTTTGCAGAATCAGCAAAATTATGCTGAAAAGCTTTTTGCAGAAAAGTTTGTGCTGCCTATACAGTCACACGGAGCAGTCTGGGTCTTAGCTATTTTTCTCATGCAAGATCACACTTACAGCTACCTCTCAATTGTAGCACAAGAGAATGGTTAGCCAGGAAATGCATGCACAAGATCACCATATGTCCAGCCATCTGGAAGATAAAAAATTGGCTACTGCACTCATGCACTCTACCATTGTCTCCAGGGAAAGCAAAGAAAGCAATGGAACACTTTGAGAAATATTACGCCAGACTCATTGGAGCAAGCAGCCCACTTGGCCACCTTCCACCTCAGATGTTCATAAACCATCTTGGCACCACATTTGCCAAATTAAACATATTTACCAAGATATTAAGGAAGTACATATGGGGAGCAACTTCTGAGACCAAGTTTCCTTCCATTGAATCAGAATATGCGCCACTCTGCACCAACCATCTAATTCACTGTGAACCCAGCTCCACCCAGCAATTTCTGGAGTTAGTCAATCATTATGATATTTACAGGAAAACAGAAATCCTTTTCAACTTGGAAAAGTTTAACTATCCTGAGAGTGGCTACAACAAGATTGCCAAGACTTGAAGACAAGCAGCAAGAGATGATGAGATAATTCCTATCACAGTCATTGAGCAGAGCATGAGAACTCTGGAGCAGTTTTACTGCAAGGAGGAACTTTTGTCATCTTCTGCCATTGAGGTGTCCCCAGGTATGCAAGCCCTCATCAAGGCTATCAATTTACAAAAGTTTGCAGGCACCACCAGCACTCCTGTGCATATGCCCACATGGTCTATCACCAAGGATGAACATATCCTAACCATCAAACACCACCCAGATAAGTTTGCTGACCAGCTCTCCATCACTAGCCATTTTATCAAGAGCAACCGTAATAAAGATGTGCTAGGCCTCATGAAATGGTGCCTCATGGAAATGTTCACCAAAGAAGAGTTGGCGCTCCTACAATCGCCAGGGCACCATATAGCCCTGGACATAGAGTGTACCACATCTTGCCTATGAATCTCCAATGCCAAGATTGACAAGCTCTGTCCACATGGATTATGAACCACGTTTTGGGATATGATTAAGGACGTGAAAATCAACTATACTGTCACTATCAGAACAGCCAAACTGAAGAAGAAGGTCAAGTTTGACCAGGTTGAGACAAACTTGGAGAAAAATATTCTGTTATGCATACCTCCACCATGCATCATGACTCCGTTGATCCTCCCTTTGGTGAGTGAAGAAAATGTGTAAAAAGGTCTCTACACACCTCTCTGAGAAAATCAATTATGTATCAACTGCCTCAGAAGTTACCTGAGCCATGCAAACCTCTGAGTACAAACAAACTAGAGATACTCTTATTGAGGGAGGTAATCCTGAGCATGTTTACATTGATGGCAAACTAATGATCAAGGATATTTTTCAAAAGGGACAGCCAATATCAGTCAAGTTACAGTAGGTTCACAACAAAATTGCAACCCTAGATCCATGAGTTCTTATTTTGTTCCAGGCATTGGGTGATCTAATGTGGATCAACAATGTTGAGACCCTCACCCACTACTATGACATTATTAAAAGGATTGAAATCATTACCATGTTACAAGCAGAGATCACAGATCCAGAGGAAATGACACTACAACAAGTCAATGAGTATTGTTCTTTGTTTATGGACCATGCTACTCACAAGGGGTCACTTCGAGAGGTATTTACGTACTTCTACCTGAACACCTGGATTAGTGCAGATGATGCCCACACTTCTGATACCAATGTGCTAATGACTTTAATGGTTGCCCTAAAAATTCTTTGACTTTATGAGGACTTTTATGATACTTTTACCAGAAGATTGAACAACCTCCGTCATAACTGTCCCATTAACTCCTGGCTACCAGAGATAGCATTCTTTCCCATAAAGAATGAAGCTGTAACTCAAAGGGAGGCTTTAATGCTAATTACTCAGCAACCCAGATATGCTGAAGTGTCATCCTAGCCTGCGAGATGATGGAGGAAACCCAGAAGCTAATGTGTGGTCCTACAGTCCAACTCCTACTGCAAACTTAACCAGCAATGCGGGGCATGTAGAGTCACTTGGGCCATATTTTTCAATTTTATTATTTGGCACTCTGAAAATAGTGTTATGTCTTTTTGACGTCCATATTTGATTAGATGCTAACAATTTGTATCAATTTCTTTAATTGAATTTGTACACATTTTTTAGTGTAGTTATTCAATAGAAATATTGTTTGTCTCCTCAGTTCAAAGTAAGTGTGTTTGCTTGTTTTAACTTTGTGAGGGAAATTGTGTTTGAAACTGTAAACAGTATCTAGGAGTAGTAGAAGGGACTCGTACGAGGTGTCACTTTTTCTGATTGGTCGAGAGGTGGCTTGTAGGAGGTGTCACTTTGTTCTGATTGGTCGAGAGGGGTGGCCTTTGACCTGAGACGCCGTGGATATTGCCGGGGGGTGTTTTACTGACGTCATGCATGTACTTTTACTAGTTTTTGTGTTATTTATGTGACCTAATTTAGTTTGCATTTTTTTACTTTTTTTAGTTTTACTTTCCCACATTTACTTACTTTACATGTATTACTTTCCCACACTTACTTTACATTTATTACTTTCCCACACTTACTTACTTTACATGTATTACTTTCCCACA
>CABFPE010000126.1:1335141-1361495 GCA_900660155.1 Hofstenia miamia | reverse complement strand
TATTATTATCTCCATTTACTAGTCATAACAATCATTGTAAATTTAAGAAATTTGTTGTGAAACCATTGTAGCTAATAATTAATCATTTTCCTGTCTATTTATTATTAATTTATCAAACATATTAACTAGTACATGTAGAAAAAGAGCGAAAACACAACTATACATTCTCTATTTACTAAATTGTAATACAATAGCACTGTTCCCCAAGTCATCATTGCGAAAAAGTTTTTTATTGATCAAAAACTTGCATTTATCACCCAATACACTGACGTAACATTTAGGCAGAAAATAATAAACACCATTGTCGAGTCTAATCTTTACTGCAACACCATATCTTGTGTTCAATTGAACAGCATCCACGATTGTTAACCAGAGTTTCTTTGGAATTTCACTAGCAGGACTCGCGATTGAAAAAGTACATGATGATGGTTGTGAATTGACATCATGTAAGCGTTGTAAAGTATCATCGCCTTCTTCTTGTACCTTTGTGTTGGGTAAGACAATGACATTATTATTAAGTGCAGGACGTTTTTGTTTGTGGGAGGCTTTGCGTTTTTCTTTTACAGGTGCAGGCAGTGCGATCATCATCTCTTGTGTTAACGGATTATAGTTGGAGGCTGGTGGTGGAGTTGTACATAGCTCATCAAATAGATTGCCAAGTGAACCAGATACTAATGTTTCAACAGACATTGCCAAAAGTGAATTTGCGTAGAATAAAAATAATGATTTTATCTGATAATTTGGGTGAATATATAGACCAACTTGTTTAATCAGTCAACACATTATGACGTCAGTAAAACACCCCCCGGCAATATCCACGGCGTCTCAGATCAAAGGCCACCCCTCTTGACCAATCAGAACAAAGTGACACCTCCTACAAGCCACCTCTCAACCAATCAGAAAAAGTGACACCTCATACATGTACAGAATAACAACTTTTATTTGATCAATTCATACATGCATATCAATCAACACACTGCAAATGTACTATGCCATTGGCAAGTGAGAATGCACAGCAATTATGCACCTTTTTTGTTATTTATTTACATGAGCTGAGATAATAGAACTCTGAGATAAATTGTTTATTGAGCTAGAAATGACTACTTGAGACATACAATTAGCACCTTGGTGATTAAGGGCTTCATGGATATGGCTTCAGGCATGATGCCATGTGAATTGGTCACTGTTGGAGTTCTTTATGGAATTTGTGTGTTTATTAGGCAAATCAGTGAACCACCAACATTTCTTTCTTTTGTTGGAATGCAGGTCACTCTCTGCTACAGTAAACTTTGCAACCTTCAACCTTAACTCTTGAGTTTCCCAGTACCACTAGAGTAGCTAGAGTTCCCCTGTGATTCTACAGTAGTGTTAATATATTATAAGAACATATGTAGCATCTACTGCTGTAGCCAGGATCAGCTGATTGTAAATAAAAGCAAATAAATTTGTGCATCACAATAATGCTTAATAATCATGATTGCATTGCCTGATCTAGTGACAGGATTGAGAAATAGTGAAATAAGTATATAACTGCCATTCATTACTAGAGACAAGCTCTTAGTTAGGTTTAGTTATGTGATTAGCTCTTGTTGTGCTAGCCTTTTTTCAGTCCAACTCAAGTATTGAAACACTCATCTTCACAATTTATTTCTGCAATTATTAACACAATAACTTTGATTTTTAGCACCAGACACAAGTTTGCCATTATGAATTCAAATTTTTATGCAAACTTTTAATCAGAAATTTAGTTTTCCTCTAACTCCTCTGTGAAGGGGTACCCTAAAAACTATCTCCATAAATATACATGCTATGTAAATTATCATGAAAAATCTAATTCAGCAACAAATATTTCATTTATTCAAAATAATTTTATGTACAAATTCATTCAGAAAATTTCGAATTTTAAGAGTGCAAGTTCATGAAAATCCCATTACATTACTAATTTTGATGTACATTCAATTAATGTAAGATTTGTTTATACAACCTGAAAGCTTAGTAAGAACCTAGAATTAAAATCATTGACAAAGATATCTGATAAATTTAATGTTATCTATAAAATCAATTGCACTTGTGGTGATGACTATATTTGATATAGTAGCAAACAACTAAGCAGAAGAATAAAAGAACACAAAACTGAGTCAACAATATCAGAACAACTAAGAAAATATGGATTAAACTATGACATTAAAATTTTAAAATCAACCATCCCCAAAAATTTAAAAGTAATTGAAAGTATATACATAAAATCAATGCAACCAAGACTTAACACCAAAGATGACTATATATATCAGCATGAATTACCTCTAACAAATGTTTAGTTACATAATAATATCATTTAATTAAATAATGCATATCTAGATGAAAAATTTTGTAAATTTGTGATGATCAAGTTGAGTGAAATATTGTAGAATCATGGGGTACTCAGACTACTACAGCAGTACTGGGAAACTCAATGGTTGAACAGAAGGTTGCAAAGACTACTATCACAATGAACAACCCACATTCTAACAGAAAAACAAAGGTATCAGTAATTTGCCATTGTAACAAAGTAACAGTAAAGATTCACTGAGGACTCACTTCCAACAGCAACCAACTCACATGGAATTATGCCAAAGCAGTATCCATGAAGAGAATTCCAAGCTCACAGAAGGTGCAATCCTATGTGTCTCTAGTTATTAATTTCTAGCTCAATAAAACACTTCTCATTAGTTCTTACTTCTCAGCTCATGTTATAATAATAACATGTAGTTGCCATGCATTCATGTTAGCCAGCTTATTATTATCACAGTGTTAGACATGAAGTGCATGTTCAAGTTGCAAATGATTGATAAAAGGTTCTTATTCCCTAACTGTAGTTGTACACACAACTTAATGCAGTCCACTATTTGGGCTGCCTACTGGAATAGAACATGTTGTCATCCTAAACTCAGAGGAATAACTCCCAAATTGTTGCCAGAAACTAAAGCATTTATTATTAGTAACATAATGCCTAAAAGGGGGTTAGCAATAGTTAATAGAAGCAAAAACCAAATGCAGTTGAGTGAGACAAAGTTTATTTGTGTCCTTGCTTCAGTTTTTTCAAGTTATTTATACAAATAATCAAGAATAATTACTGCAATTGTTTACACTTTTGCAAGCATGGTTTTGATCACAAAATTAAAGAGCAATAACACATCACACAATTTCAAGGGGATAAACAATTATAAGATCATATTACTACACTAGAAGTAAATGATAAAATCACATACATCAATATGACATCATCAGTTAAAATTATAGCAGTCTTTAGCTCAAAATTACAGAATTGATTAAAATTAAAAATCAAGAGCCCTGAGTGACTCTACAATATATCTGTTTTAGTAAATGTTTTTATTATAATTATTAAAGATTGTTAACAACAATAAATTCAACATTTGGTGAAAGATATCATATATTTTCAGTAGGCACTTTAGCTGCATGTGTGCTCTGGGCAACAACTGGATGAGTAGACAATTTAAGATGTTATATTTTAACTCTGTGTCTAGATACAGTGCTTATGTTAGGAAATCAACAGTCAACTGAAGGAGTGTACATTTTGAGTAGGCACAGTAGAGTGATAATGGGCCACTATTAATTGTGGTATATGTCTGTTTTAAGATGTAACCTTGATTTTAGATCTATTCAAGTGTAGTTTGAGTCTGACTGAAGATAAATCAACACCTGATATTGGTAATGCTTGTGCATCTTGTTTGTAGATAGTGATTTCATGTGTTTGCAATTGTAATAAGATATCTACTACTATGTACTTCTCTGTTATCAGGACACTGTGGAAGATTACAATTAGTTAATAAATATCATAAATATGAGATTTGTAAAATTGATCCTAAGTGTAATTGAAGGGACAATGAGGAAATTCTTCAAGTATTCAAGATCAAATATATTATTTGCTAAGATTTCTTCTTTATCCCACATATACCAGAATTAGATTCATTTTCTGCATCATTTTTGTATATTTCTAACACTTTGAGAGTTTAAACCAATCAATTTTGACATTGTTAATTAAATATTGGTGTTGGCACTAAGATTTTATTTCCATATTATTTCAATTGCTAAGGTGTAGATAAATGCAGCACAATTGATTATAAATATTTCCCTAAGTCAAAGCTTTAGAAAATTCTATAATTGTAGTGTCTCATTGATTTATGCAATGTTTTTATTTTCAAACAAGGACATATGTGAATTTTTTATTTTTAAATAGAAAGGAGCAATGTTGTCAATGAAAACTGTAAAAAGCTCATTCTTAACCAATACTTTACTGATGTGGGTCAATTTGATCCAAAGTGATCCTTAAAGTTCAATTGCTATTCAGAATGTATATATATATATAGGAATGAATACTCATGACATCTTTACTTATAATATTAAGATTGTTTTGATGTAGAATGGAAACTTAGCTACTCCTAATTCCAGATTAATTAGCATTTATATATTGTTGTGATGTTGTGTGACAAAATGCTGATTCTACATGTGCATTTATTAATGGTATATCTTTGTTTTATTAGGATTGCCAGTGAAACTGCTTAGAATATTTTGGTTTTTTGTTTCAAAATGTGAATAAATGAGTTCTTAGTCATTAACACAATTCATATCTCAGAATGTATCTTGAGAACACATGAGCTAGAAACTAACAAATTAAGAGGGCACCAATCAAGTGTGTTGTCTCTCCTATTGAATCTGGATCATTATGATGTTGAATCTAAATAGAGAGTTACTATAAATTATCTAGCTTTGCTGTGGTTAACACTTCATGTATTATTAGTAGTGAAATTTAGTCCCAATAAGGTCCTTTCAAGTAGCACACTTTTTGCAAGCCAACCAATGGTGGTCTAGAAACCTACAGACCATGCAACTCTAGAGGGTGTGAAAAAACAAAGGGTTCAGACAAATATAGTCATAAAAATATATTGTATACATTTTGTGTGTATCATTATGTAAGTTTAATTACAATTACTCTCTTTTTACATACCTTGAGCTTGTACTTCCCATTCAGTTAATTCTCTAACCCATATACCACCAAAGGTGGTGAATTACTTGTTAAAGCATCCTCATTCAATGTCTCTTGTGACATCTTTTGTTGAAGTGATAACCCACTTCTCTTCTGACAACCTACAAGCTTCTATTACCACTTAAACTAAAATTAAATAACAACCAGATGGAGTGGCTACACTCAATCTCTTTTCTATTTATCCTTTCCTCTATTGTTCATATTGATATTATAACTGACATGTGAGATCTGACAAAGTTTCTATCAAAGTGAATACCTTCTTAAGCTCAACTCCAGAACCTGAAGTGTGACAAAATAGACTGAAATCTCACCAAAGAGAATGAATGTCAGATCCAGCAGAATCTCTAGAATGAAAACTGTGACTGTTGAAGCAAACCTTAGTCAAGGCTTTCAAATCTCAATATGCTGTTGAAAATTTTTTATAAACTGATAATGATTATGCCTGGCAGCTGTCAGTCCAAGAAGTGGACTTCAACAGATTAATGAATGTCTTGACTAAGGCCCCAAATCATGAAGAATACCTAGAGAAGAACAGCTAAAAATTCTTGATAAATTTATAAATACCATAGAGGAAAAATTCATCAAATTTGATTCCCAACAAAGGAATCATCTTGTCTTAAAAGTTCCACCCTACAAGCTCACATTTACTACTACGACATTCTGTCAAAGCTATGCTACAAAAATTTTCTGGTAAGGTTAATGCCATAAATCCAGCACTTTAATCAATTGTTCCAATAACTTGAGATGAAATGCAACAACAAATGTGTTTTTGCAAATCTTTATCATAAAAGCAATGTATATCAGCACTACCTACTGTAAGATCAGAAGTTTTATCAGGCTATGAAATTCTCATAGAAGATTTTCAAAATGTTTTGAAGCACCACTGGTTAGTCAAAATAAAAAATGCTACTTGTGGATACAAAACTCCAAAAGCCAACAGCTCCAAAGCAAATCACATCTGAATTAACTGAATTTATTGGCAATGCTCAAATATAAATAATTTTTTAACCATTATTGTTTTGTATACATTTGCTGAGAACTACCTAATATTTTAAGAAATTGGACCAAGAGATCAACTTGAATACACATTGACAACAATTAACAGTAGACAGAAAAAAAATCAAACAGCAAATTTCAACAAACTCAACAGGGCATGAGAAATATCTAAAAAGCAAATGCATGAAATCAATAAACATCATCAATAATGTTGTGGTATGCCCCCAGACTATGAGCAGAGCTCAGATAAGGAAAAAATTTAACAATTTCACACTGACCTTGAAAATTCAAACTAGAGAGAGTGTTTGTTGACTCTAAGTAAACAACTAGCCTGAAATAATCTTAGCTCAAAACTTTATTGCAATGGCATCCAGATAGCAATCAATGGAATTCATAGTCCAGCCATGATTGTCATAGGTGTAGCAATATCAATAATGTCCAATACATGTTGAAAGTCCCTAGACTTCAATTGAGTCCAAATATATAACACTACTTAATGCCTTATGGCAAACATATTAATACAAAAGGCTTTCTCAAAATCAATAAACTAATTATCAATGAATCATAGAAAATTACTTTCTAGAAACACATTAATACAGTGTAAGTATATAGCTACTATTTTAATTACAGAGATATTGTCACAATGTTGCTGTTAGACATCAGCAGTTATAATTGGAACTAGGAGGCTACATTGGGACACCCTGAAGTTCTCATAACACCTATGGCTATTTGTGGAAATGGACAGATTTTATTGGACACCATCTAAGTAGTATAGATCTGAGTGAAGTACGTGGCACAAATTGACCATTGACTTTGGTGGGCATGTCTGTCATGGATATGATGTAATTGTGTACTTTGGCGGTCTGTATATCTCTGAAATCATTGGAATATATTCTTATTTGTTGTAATTTCACATTCTTTTTACTGAAATTGCAAAAGCAATTTTCAGCAAAAATTTTTTTGTGAAGGTTACTTTGTAATCTGTCACCAAAAAAGCATTTGCATACATGTGTAAAATTGATGAACATGTGCTAATTGATAAGTCATAACCTGCAATTAAATAATGAATAATGAGGAGGTGTGGCTTAAAGATGTGAATATTCATACATTACATGGCCAAACTATAAATAATTTTATAGTGAATGTTTGTACTTTTTGACCATTGAAAGGACTACTATATTGAAATAATAGTATATTTTTGTTAATGAACTTGTTATGTGCACTGAATAATAGCAGTAGTATTAAATTTTAAAAATTCTGGTTATTACCCAGAAATTTTTTTATATTTAACAAAACTTATATTGTATGTATATACACAAAAGGCATTTTAATCTATATATTCATATAGCTTTCTTAAACATCTAATAAAATTCTTAATATGAATGTTGTTACAAATTTTTTTATTTATTTTTAAAAATAACTGACTTCACTTGAATGAAATAAACCTTTTTAAAATTGATGTACTAGCTTGAAAGAATAAAAAGTAACTTTTCATCATCATTTTGTATTAATGATGGAACTTGTGCCCCTGTACATAAATTCATCTATAAGGTTTTGCCTTAAATTATTTATAACATTTATTAATTTTTATTAATAAAAAATGTTTCTCTCGAAAGTCTGTTGCTACATTCATTCATAACTTTCATTTATAAGCTCTTTTGTTACAGTATTTAATGTGTTCATTGAAGTTTGTTCTATATATTGTGTAATATTTTCAATAAATAGTAAAGTTCATCTTTCAACTACATAATGTAATTTGTACAATGCTTTAAAATGGGTATTATTCATAATATTAAATAAAACACATGTAAACAAAACCATTAATGTATCAAAATACAGAAACAAAATCTCAATATACAATAAATAATAGTCAAATTTAAGTGTATGTACTTTTTTCTTTCTTGTTTTTGAATGTTTACACTAATATTGTCATAAAATTAGCATTATTTTCATTGCCTATCATGAAAAGATGTCTTTATTTTAACACGTTATTCAGTTTTTACAATGATTCAAATAGTAATGGTTGATTATATTCAACAGTGTAAGTCATTTTTGCAATTTAATAAGTTAATATTAAAAATTTTGTTTCATATGATTATGAATTACTATAAAGTTTCATAATTTTTGTACATGTTTAATATCTTTGCTAATAAAATTTGTACTAGACTTTTTGAAAATTAATATTATAAAAGGGAATTTTTTCTAATCACACATCATTCTGAAAATATATCCAAAAACAAAACTTAAAACATTACAAATTTTTCTTTGACATATTTTGATTATTAGCCTTTTTGGAATATAATTTCAAGATCAATGCATTTAGAAACATAAAGTGGAGGCAAAGTCAAAATGTTATGCAAAACAAATATTTGTCAATTGTGTTAAAATATGTACTAATAAAACCATAACAAAAGCAAAAGTGTCAGATGTATTAAAACCTGTAGCAATACATCAAAAACTGGAGCTAAATCTAGTAAGAAAAATACATAATTTAGACTCTCAAATAGTAGAAAAATACTTGGAAATTCAAAATATATTGGTATTCTCTCTAATGCTATGCTTTTGAAAATATAACAAGGTGAGATATTCTTTCAAAAAATCTCAATCTCTATATTATTTTAAAACGTTTAATGGGAAAATTGAGTTAAAATCTGGTTTTTCTAATTACATATTGTGAGATATACATTTTATATTTGAATACAATGAATAAACTGCTGTGAAGAAGTATTTATTTCATTTTATCTACTTCTGATAATTGTAATTTATGCTATTTATTTCTATAATTATAAATATATCACACTATCTCATATTCAGAAAATGTTCATAAGTTGTTTTAATACCTAATTTACAAAATATAGTTTAAATCATTTAATGATTGCTGTTGTGTTTATATAATCTCATAAAAAATTATAAATATATATTAATTAGATTAATTGTTTTGAGTACTATATGTATGCTTAAATTAATTTTATATAGCATTGATATTCTCTTTCAATTAAAAAACTTTGCTCCTTTTCACTTCAAGTTATATATCATGTAGAATTACTTTAATAAACATAATCATTTTTCAATTTCATGCTATTTTGCAAACTGTTTACAAGTATTTTGTTTTGTAAATTCAATAAATTTTATCATTTTTGGGTAAATTTATTTTTTACAAAAATGTGCTAGTCTTTTAGCAACTAAAAAATGTTTTGCCAGTTTCATGACATCTAATTGATTTGTTTTTGAAATAGCATTATTTATTTATTTGCAATTATCAAAAATTACTCATGGACTGAAGAAAAATGTGAATGTTAACAATATTATCATTGTAAATCTGTGTATAGCATTGAAAGCATTTTGTTTTAAGGCAAAGACAAATCACAAAAACACAAAAAGAAAAAGAAAATATCCCAAATGCAAGTAATATTGTGCCAAAAGGTAAAAACACACCACAAAATACACAAAAAGGGAAAGAAAAAAACATTGGAATAAAAATGTAAGTCACAAACATGAAAAAACATCAGAAAAGAAATGTAAGTCACAAACATGGAAAAACATCAAAAAAGAAATGTAAGCACAAATGTGGGAAAATGTCTGAAAAGATTGTAAGTCACAAATGTGGAAAAACCATAGACTCTGTAAACTCAAAGAAAGGAAAAATGTCAGAAAAAATATAAGTTTAAATGTTTTATATATATGACATCAATAAATGTTAATAACCAAGTTACAACACTAATAACAAAACAACAATTTTGAAACATTTCATGTAAAAATTTCTACTTGCAAGTATTTTGTACTTGAATTTCTTGAGAAAAACATATTCAAAAGTTATTTATTTCATTTGTACCAGAGGTATTGATTAATAAATCATTTTACTTTATTAAAATTTTAGGATTGTAGCATCTATCATTTACATAAGTGTATATATTGGGAAAAGCATGTTGTAATAACAATCAAATTTGTTTTCCAACTTGCAAAAAATAATTTTTTGTATATTGAAAGAATTCTAGTATCATATGAAAATCTTTTAATTAATTGTGATAATTGGTTAAGTGATTTAAACGTCATGTTTGTAAAATTTGCACCAGTTTATTAATTGGTAGATAGCAAATTTACAATTGGATACATTTTGACATTTGAAGAATGGGATATAAATAAAACTATGTAATGTTAACATTATCTGTGAAGAAGTGCAACATTGTACATGTAGCATATAATGTAATTTTACATGGTTGTACTGTTCTTATAATTTGTTACATTTTGGCACTTAAACAATGGGATATAGATAAAAATTATTTATTGTTGATATTGTCTATTAAAGCATGCAACTTTCTACAAGTATGAATATACATAGCTGGTATAATGATGAAAGAACTACTCTGAAAGACTTTAAACTTTTTGGTAAGCTATTTTATAATTAAATCTAAGATATTGTTTTGATTCTTAATGCAAAGATGTATTTGAAATCTAAGCCATTTAAATATGCTATGTCACCATTTATTGATTGTAAATAGAAAACTTAATAAGTGCTTGGCAAATAAATTCACCCAAACATTGCTACACATTACAGAGTGTTGAATAAAGACCCAATTTTAAAATGTATATTCACTAAAATTTAACAATAAGCATACCTATTTTAAGAAGCAGTGTGGAATCAAAGAACCATTTTCTCATCTGAGTGTAAACATGGATAGATATTGTCTGAGCCTTCATTATATTTCACCAGAATAATCATCTCATCTCTAACATGATACAAAAGAAATAGCTTTTCTAAAACAAAAATCATCACTGATAATGTAAAAAATAAAAGGTGAAAACATTGCTATTTTCAAATTCAATACATATGACTCATTAAATAGAAAAAAAGAACTTTAAAAATGCAATATTATTTTATTAATTACTTACTAAATATTTTTTCATGAATTTTTTCTAATTTTTACCTAATTCTTTTTCTGTTTACTAACTTGAGTAGTGTTGATTTGCAATTATAAAATCCATGGAAACTAGAAAATACTGATTTTGTACAAAATTCTCTATTGAATAAATAAATAGGCTACCTCAGCTAATGGTACAATCTACTTAATCCAATATTTAATATAAATAAACAAAATTAGCATGATAATTGTTTTATTGAAATATAACATGATTTACTCTTTTCAATATATTACTGCATAATATTTGCAAAAATTGAATAGGATTTTTGTTTACTTGGGAATTTTTCTGTATTCCCTTATAAATTATTATGTATTGTAAAAAAGTTAACAAATCTCAATGTGCATTGTTCACAAGAATATTTTTTATGTTGTTTTCTTAAATTCATTTGTTTTAAGGCAATGATAATAAACCAACCAGAGAAATTCTTTTTTGTTTTACTGTCATTTTGCTTAATATTCATACAGAGATTGTGATGATAGCAATTTTTCAATAATTATTCATTAAATATAAAATTCCATGTCTAATAAAATTTACTGTGAACTATCCCTTTTTGCAATATAAAAAATATTCTTGTGAACAATGCATGTGGAGATGTATGCAAACAATATTATGCCCCACAAACTAAAGTAACATGTGATATACCACTCCTGTGTATATTTTTTATAATATTTATTTTTGATTATGTTCTCTACTATTGTATTTTTATTTTGTTTTTCTCAGGTATTTTATTACCCATTTTAGTAAAAAAATGAATTAAAAATAATATGTCTATTAGTGTTCTAACTATGAACTTGATTTATTGCCAGTGTGAGCAAACCCCCATGTTTTTACAAATACTGTATAAGTGTAATTCATCAATTTTAGTGGATGGAATCAGAGGAGGCGCTTTTTTGTAGATAATTGTTGACTCACCCCATCACACAGTTTAGAAAGTAGTGTTTTGACTTGGGGAGAATTGAAGTGATCAAGTGATACTTTACAAAAGACTGGTGAAAATTGTCAACTAATTATCTTATGCTAGAGATTGAGGGTGGCAATGGCTTTTTGGACTGGGGAATTCAAGTGTATTTTGATTTAATGTTAAAAGATTTGTGGCTAATCAACTATCTGCTTCAACACTACTTAAAAAAGCAGGATGAACTAGACTGGAGATTTCAAATACATCTGTACACAAAATAACAGGGTATGTTTTATACATTTTTCCATATTTTATTTTCAAAATCTAAATACATTGATGTATTATTTGTCTTTTCCATTGTACACATTTGGTATGGTCTTATGTGTTACATTTTAGTATTTTACCTTCAAACATACACATTTTTGCTATAAGCAAATTTAATAAGATTATTGCTTTATGCAACTGTATACATTTTTGTATTAACCCATTTTCCATTGTACATGTTTTTCCTATAAACAAATTTATATGTATTTTTGGTTTAGGAGTCTATTTACATTTAGTATTTCTCTTTTCAATGTACATGTTTTAGTATAAATGGTTTTATGTATTATTGATTTATTTGAGTATATTTGTTTATGTATTATCTCTTTCCAATGTACACACTTTTTTTGATTTAAACAAAATTGTACATATTGATGCATGCACTCTAAATTTACTACTTTGATAACTAGTAGCTTACTGAAACTATAAATTATATGCATTAATTTTTGCTTTGTTGTGTCATTTGGATGGTATTTACTGAAGAACATGAATTAAATTTTTCTAAGTCTGTAGAGTTTGTTATGGTTAGGAGTAGTATAGATTGGGTCATACCCTGTTCAACTTTTTTCTGATTGGTTAAGAGGTGGCAGCAAGGACGTTCCACTTTTTTCTGATTGGTCAAGAGGTGGTGGCAAGCCTGTTCCACTTTTTTCTGATAGGTTGAGAGGGGACCTTTGTCCTCTACTGGGCCATGTATATTGGCAGGGGTGTATTGCTGATGTCATTGGAATATGTTCTGTTGGCATTGTTTACAGTCTATTGTTTAAATGTAACCAATTTTTTTATACATATTACATAAATAATTTTCGAAAATCCCATAAGATTAGAATTGTTGCAATCTATTGTTCAAAATGTAACAATTTTTATATTCATATTGCATAAATAATTTTTAAATACCATTGAATTTCTATATGTAAAAAATATACGTTTTTGGAATTACATAATTAATAAGTATTTTAAAACATAAATAATTTTTTAATATTGAGGGTAATAAATACATTTCACAGACAACACATGTCAATTGCAAAAATAAACACACTTGTTTGCAGTTTATTGTTTAAGATGTAACCAATTTTTTTATACATATTACATAAATAATCAGATGTGGAAATTGCTTGGGATGTTTTAGGGATGTCATGGTGTGTTGACTGATTAAACAATTCAATCTATATATTCACCGAAATCATCTGATAAAATCATTATTTTTTTTCTACAAAAACTCATCCTTCTTATTTTTCTTGACCAATGTCTGTTGAAACACTAGCATCTGGTTAATTGGGTAGCCTATTTGATGATCTATGCACAACTCCACCACCATTGTATGGTTATAACCCACTAACACAAGAGATGATTGCTCCTTCTCCTGCACCTGTAAAAAAAATGATAGACTCAACACAAATGAGGACGTCCTGTAGTCAATAATAATGCAATTGTCTTCCTAATCTCCAACACTAGCAAAGATGACAATGTTTTACAATTTTTAAATGATGTCAATTCCCAGCCATCACAATGTATTTTTTCAAATGCAAGTCCTGCTAGTCCTGCTAACAATCAAACACACTGTTCAGTTGAAAACAAGGTATAGTATAGCAGTAAAGATGAGACTCAACAATTGTGTTTACTATTTTCTGCCCAAACACTATGTCATGGCATTGGGTGAAAATTACAAGGTTTTGATCAATAAAAAACTTTTATTGCAATGATGACATGGGGATTGGAAACAGTGTTATTGCAAAACATATTGTATTACAGCTTAGTAAATAGAAAACATACAGTTTTGCTTTCACTTTTTTTCTACATGTACTAGTTTTATGTTAATATATTTGATAAATTATTACATTTCATAAACATTAGTTTTAATATAAAAAATTTAAGTTCCTACATTGTAAATATGTAAAAATCTATAGTATTCTGTAAACTGATAAATGTCAATGTTTTACCTAGCTATTAATTTAACATGCAATTCACATTCAAATTTAGCATGAGGGAAGGATGATTGAAATAACGTAATGACTAGTTTAGTAAATTCAATAATACTATTTATTATACAATGAGAATGTAGAAATGATTTGTATGTGTTTCATTAATGATAGATTTCTAGAAATATGTCTCATCAATTAAGTTAAATAAGTGTGATATTAGATAATAGATAAATGTTTATAGTATAGTTTATGTAATAAATTATGGTTTGGGTGAAAACAACATATTAGATAATGGATACATGTTGTGTATAATAATATAATTATGGGTAAAATAACTATATACATTTATTCACAGGTTAATATTCAATACTCTAACAAATGTCCATGATCAAGAAAAATATTTAATCTATTGTCTTTGATCCCTCCATCAATAAGTTCATAAAGTTTCTGGATTGCAATGTCTATTGGGAACCCCTCCACATAGAGTCTATTGATGTTAGTTTTTCCCTTGTGTGTTTAGTTTCTGCCCTTGGTATATTTAGTTTTTCCCTTGTGTGTTTAGTTTCTGCCTTTGGTATATTTAGTTTTTCCCTTGTGTTTTTAGTTTCTGCCCTTGGTATATTTATTTTTTCCCTTGTGTTTTTAGTTTCTGCCCTTGGCATATTTATTTTTTCCCTTGTGTGTTTAGTTTCTGCCCTTGGTATATTTAGTTTTTCCCTTGTGTTTTTAGTTTCTGCCCTTGGTATATTTATTTTTTCCCTTGTGTTTTTAGTTTCTGCCCTTGGTATATTTATTTTTTCCCTTGTGTTTTTAGTTTCTGCCCTTGGCATATTTATTTTTTCCCTTGTGTTTTTAGTTTCTGCCCTTGGTATATTTAGTTTTTCCCTTGTGTTTTTAGTTTCTGCCCTTGGTATATTTAGTTTTTCCCTTGTGTTTTTAGTTTCTGCCCTTGGTATATTTATTTTTTGCTCTGCAATACCACACCTAGATTTGTATATATATATTCTGCATCATAAAGAGAATCATTGTAAAGAGAATATGTCGTCAATGTTTAATGTTGTTCCCTTAGAAACTAGTCAAGTTTTTTTAATATTCAGTGGCCCCTCAAACTCTTGAAAAACACATTTGTTCAGAAAATTGATTCCCTAAGTCCATAGTATTTTATCATCATTTCCAAACTGGTGTTTATAATAAATTAAATGCAAAAATGAATCAGGTTGAATTTTTCAATGAATACTAAGAAAATGTGATATCTGAAAATTATGTTAAGAACAGTCTTATTATTTCTGATGATTTTGGTGAGGAATGTTTGAATTCACAAACTTTTGCTAATTTAGTTATAGCCAGAAGACATTTAAATAATAATAATAATAATAATATTAATAATAATAATAATGAATGACTTCTTCTAGCCACTGAAGGCATACACAACAAAAAAATAAATACAAGTCAAGTTTTATGGCAGCGAGGACAGTCACAGGAGATGAAATAGGAGCAAATGGAAGAGTAGGCAAAGTTGGAGAAGGGCTCAGCAAAGAGGAAAGCCATCAAAGATTTCTTGAGGCTTGGTGGTGGAGAAAAGAAATCAATCAATGTTGGAGGGTTGAGAAACAAGATGTAATTAGCAGCAGTACAAGCATGATGAATGGAGAAGGTGACAACATCATCAGAGCAAGTGCAGCAGGAATTTAAGAATTTAATGAAATCAAATGGATCAAGATCCCATTTGTGAGTCTGTAGTTGATTGAACAGGAGGAGATCATAGGCATGGAAATAGAGTAACAGCAGGAGAGTGGAGAATGTCAGCAGAGCATCTTTATAGGCCAAAGGGGAAATCCATTTGAAAGCTCATTTCTGGAAACATTCTATGGAGTGGAACAAAGTATGAGAAGGCCACCAACAAGGAGATGCATAGATAGGAATGGTGTGAGGAATGGACTTGAACAAAGAGAGCTTCACAGTGGACGAGGTATTAAAAGGAACATTACGGAAAAGGGCAAATAGCGAAGGAATTAGCTTTGTGGTATTGTATTAATTACACATTCTATATTTTCAAAAGGATGCTATTCAACTCTAATTCAAAAAAATGCTTCTGGAATGTTTCTATTCAACTCAGGACATGACCATTTACAGGTGAAAACTCTAGGAGCTCAAATGAATATTATGTGTGAGTTTGTTACCACATATAAAAAACAGTTAGTAAACCATATGGTTATTTGTTTATAACCTTTGCTCAAGACATACTTGACGAATTACATCTATCTACAAATCTTGAAGGAGTGCAAAAATTCTATGGATTTAATCAAAGAGCCTGTCATTTACAAGTTCCTAGCAGTCTGCTCCAGAAAAACTAAGATTGTTTTGCTAGAAGACAAAGAAATTCTAAATTTAATATTGTCTACAATATCCAGCATGGATTCATTCCCCTAGGAAATGAATGAAAAACATTTTTAAATCTCTTGTCAATATGCAGAGACCTCACTACTAAAAAAATCAAGTGTTTGAAAAATTTCAATATTAAAAACTCCAAATGGTCTTACTTTTTCAACTGTCTATTACGCATTATGAAAGAGTATATATAATGCATCATTAAATTTATTTTACACATTATTCTATAATGATGACAGTTGAAATGGTGCTTATTTCTTTGGAAAAATACAATCATTTACCAGAATACTACAATCAGTCAGTCAACAATGTTAAAAAATGATACTACACAACAAAGTTCAACAATTAATGACGATATACAAGTAAAATTAAATTCTGTTCAAAATGCCTACCCTGATGTACAATGCCATTACAATGATGATGAGTTGAAAAACTTAACTTCTAAAATACCATCACCACATGTTAAATTTCAGTAATAATAATAGTGATAATACATTGAAAGAATTTTTAAATGATCTGAATACAGGTTTTTTTACATGGTGATAAGATTTACACTGGCATTGGTTCAATGTCATCTAACAAATTCAAGGATTATGTACAAACACCTAATAAAAGACTATCAAGAAGTTGTGTGTGATATTTGTACAATCGCCATCCACTTGACTAAAAATAAAAACATTTACAAAAATATAAATATGAAGCAACTGCTATTATGGAACTAGTTTGGAATATGGATAGGCACTTGCATCAACTGTACACTTCATTAAAATCATCAGTGAGTTTTGGTGGAATTAATGAACTATATCATAAAGCTAAATTGAAATTTCTGAAAATTAAACAGCAAAATGTCAAAAACTTTCTCACAACAAGTGATGTATATACAACACACAGGAGAACTGTGAGGAAATTTGCCAGTCAATGTGTTTTTGCATTTGGAATTAATGAAATTTGTCCTATGGACGTAGTGGTGGTGAAATCTCTAGCTTTGTACAATACAGGAATAAAATACTTACTTGTTTGTTATGATATTTTATCTAAAAAATTCCTTGTACAGCCTTTGCAAAATAAAAAATCTAGTCATGTGTTGTCTGTTTTTAAAAAATTTAAGAACTGGCGTAATGTTAAATGAATTTGGATTGATCATGGAAGTGAATTCAGAGGTGAATTTTTCAATTTTTGTAAAAGACATAAAATTATATTGTATAGTACAAATTCAAACATGATGTATGTGCAGAAAGAGCTATGAGTCTAAAGGAAATTCTATTTAAATATCTACAATTTACCAACAACAAGGTGCTACAAATATTTAATGTATTGAATTACCATGTAAATTGTACAATTGGAATTACTCTGAATTCTGTAAGAAAATTAATGAGTGTTAATACATGTTGCCAACAAACAGCATTATTTCATAATGGTGACTTAGTTAGAATTTCAAAGTCAGACCATATTTTTCAAAGATGATATTTACCACAATTTCAAAATGAGGTTTTCAAAATCAACAAAGTCTTTTCAACAATTCCTGTTACATATGAAATGAAGTCAATCCATAATGGGGAAATAATTTCAGGAAAATTTTATAACCATGAATTAACATGAGTTATTAGGAAACGTTCATGGTCTAGAATAGATTAGTATAAATATGGAAGCAATAAAAAACAGATCATTCAGTATAGAGCAATATTATAGTGAACAGATGAGTGGTTGAAATTATTTCAGCAATACCCATCAAAAAGGCTTTTTCATTGTGAAATCATTGGAATGTATTGCTATGCCACTAGTAGTGAAAATGATACCACCATTGCAAAATATCATTAGTAATGTTGGTGAAGGAATTTTGGATCAAGCAATTTCAGGTGTAAGTGACATAGTCTCTGGTGATAATGTAAAAAAAGTGGTAAAACGCAGAATTGGAAATGTTGCAAAAAACACAGTAAACAAACAATCTAAGAAACAACGTAAAGAAATTATCTGCATCTGATAGAACAACAAGAACTATCAAACCACAGCATGGTGTTAAACAATTTTTAGTCAATGCACAAAGTAGGCATAAACATGATAGTGTGAAACAAAAAATGCCTAGAATAAAAAAACTGATATCTTTTAAAACTTAGTATAAATACACACGGTCATTGGGAATTTTTATTAGTTAAAGTACAGTAATGAGTACCTTCACACATTCGTGTTTGGAAATTTTTGAACGAGATAAATTTTGGTAAACTTCAATAGTGGTAGCACACAAAAATATTTCCCAATATTGGGTCCAATGATTGAATTTAATTTTGGTTCAGAACAAAATGAATACATTGATTTGCAAAGTATACATTTGGCTATATCAGTCAAAATTTTTCGAAATGACGGGAGTGATTGTATCTGAGATGTTACTGATGCTACTAAACGGGATCATGTTTGTCTAGTAAACAACCCCCTACATTCATTATTTAGTGATTAGAATCTTTATGCTAATGGAGTTTTAATACAAACAGGTGATGCAGTTTGGCCACATACTGTAATGACAACAGAACTATTAAAGAGTGCAGCACAAGAAAATTCAATTTTAACACCAAGTGGATATTATTTTGAAAAATGTAATGATCAATCTATAGATAAATGTAATAGCCAAAATGGACAATTTAAGCGTTTGGCTCTAACACAGAAAAGCAAAGTTTTAAACCTCTATGGATCTGTAGCTGTGGATTTTTTTCAAAATGAAAAATTATTGATACCGGGAGTTAGCCTTTGTCTCAAACTTTTACAATCATTGGATGATTTTTCACTAATTTCCAATCCTACCACCACCCCCGCTGTATACTACAAAACAGAAATTACAGATGCGACATTGAGTCTAAGGAAGCTATGCATTACAGAAAGTGTGCATCTGGCAATTAAAAAACGTTGTTAACTACACCAGCAGCATAACACTTTATGCGAATTCTCACAAGAACATTTATTATTCCGCCTGGTCAAAACTCTCTAATAAAAAGAAAATGAACTGATTCAACGGATTGCTCTAGCACTTGTTCCCAATCTACAATTTACAGGAACACCCGACTTAACGCATTCTCACATAGATTTAGAGGTCTGCGCCAAGTTACTATAACACGGGGTGGATCGAATATTGCACTCAGACCAATGACTGTGGATGAAAATAATTATGCACAAGCATACTTTCATTCTGTAAAGGCGTTGGGTTTGAATGATGTAACTTGTATACCATACTCAGATTATAATAAGCAGGCAATTATGGTTTTTGATTTGACCAGTATTGCAGAGGCAAATAATGAGGTCCTCTACCCTGAATTAAGTTGTTCAAGTATACACATAACACTAGATTTTGATTGTCCAATAGGCACATCACTGGTGGTGATCGTTTTGGGTAAAACATGCTCAAAGCTATACATTAAAAACAATGGAAAATTATAAAAGACTAGGGAGAAAATGAGTTTCATTCATTGTACCATTGCAAGATGTTGGGAGTAGACGAGATTAGACGTGTAGAAGATNAGTGCAGCACAAGAAAATTCAATTTTAACACCAAGTGGATATTATTTTGAAAAATGTAATGATCAATCTATAGATAAATGTAATAGCCAAAATGGACAATTTAAGCGTTTGGCTCTAACACAGAAAAGCAAAGTTTTAAACCTNGAGGTCCTCTACCCTGAATTAAGTTGTTCAAGTATACACATAACACTAGATTTTGATTGTCCAATAGGCACATCACTGGTGGTGATCGTTTTGGGTAAAACATGCTCAAAGCTATACATTAAAAACAATGGAAAATTATAAAAGACTAGGGAGAAAATGAGTTTCATTCATTGTACCATTGCAAGATGTTGGGAGTAGACGAGATTAGACGTGTAGAAGATTGTGTTCATTATACCAAGGACTCTCACTTAAAATTTGCTCATGTTTCAAATCATCTACTACAAAAAAATTGTATACATAATGTTGGTGTTGAAAAAATTTTGCAAATGAACCCCTATGGTGGACTTATTGGCATAAATAATTCTAGACTACATTTGCTATTGAAATGGTCAAAACTGTTTAGACTTCATGCAATTGACTATGATAGTTATGGCTTTGTTAAAAGAGAATTTGGAATTTACAATGGATATCCGATATTTTACAGGTTTTGGTGTAATTTACCAATTTTGGGTCATGTGCCGTCTTTATTGTTTTGGATATATGGGAAGTTTAGGTATAATGAACTGTACAGATATTTAAATGTTTAATGTATGCTGACGAAATAAGAGGTATTATACTCCAAAACCCATCACTTGTCCAAAACTCTTTCTAGTTTCTAATGCAAGCCCAACTGGCCATCCCGGACCCCATTGGTTGTTGATTATACGAGAGTGGGAACTTAATATTCAAGGATTCTCTCGCTTGTCCACTAAACCAGTACCACGATATTGAACATTACTGTCTAACTATGTATCCTGGATTCCATGTGTATGAAGGTGATCGAAAAACTAAGTTGCAGGGAATATCACCAGTTTGCAGTGCTTATTGTATTTTTCGTGCTTTGTTATTTTTCAACAATATACCTGAAATATTTGTATTTACTGATTTACCATTTGTTAATGTCTTTTGTGTAGCGATGGGCTTAATAAATTAATGTATTCGTAGTCACTTTGCTCATTTTACATGTACATGTACAAAATGTTTTGTATAAATAGCATAATCGAAATTTATAATTTTATACACTTTTGCGATATGCCAATTGTTAGTCTACTTTCTGACAACTATCGAAGCAATAACTCAATACATAGTTTTACTACGCATTTGGAAAGACCAATCTATAATGCTTCTCATGTGGCTTTGCTAAATATCACATTTCCCATAGGATTCAATAATATACAAGATCAATCATGGAGTTTTATCGACGCAATTGGAAATAAATGTGGTATTTATGTGAAGGGTGCCCATGTGAAAAAGATAGATGTGCTTAGCTTTGTTAACCAAGGCTTAACGAAAATTGAATTGACGGTTGTTAAATCTGAAACAAATGATGAAAAAAGCTTTGAAAAACTATGTAGTACTTTTTCACAAAATTTGCCAATGATTACAACACTACTGAAATTGGATTTTGAAATCATCAGTGGAAGAGTAGTCATAAAAAATGAAATGACTTATGAATTTGAGTTAAATCAGGTAGGTGAAATTTTGGGGTTTGATCATCAATATCAAATAGTCAATGGTTTGAACACTGCTAAATATAGTTTGATATTTTAAATAGACTGCATAATATTTTAATTTATACTAATATAGTTACTTTTCAACATTATCAGTGGTAGCATCCCATTATTGGATCAACTACCCTTATTCACAGTATATAGTGTAAATGATCAGCCATTCAACAATTATGAAAAGACTCATATATTTATAAGCCAACTTCAAAGTCATTCATTGATAGAATTGCAATTAGCTTCCATACATCAAATGGTGAGTTCATTCACTTCAATGATACTAGCAGTGTATATTTAACTCTTAATATCAAAGACACTGTTGAAATTTAAGTTTAAACAATATTTTAATATGTAAAATAAATAGGTTATTTGTTATTTTTAAATGTTATATATTAATAACCAATTGACGACAGTAATACAAATATTATCAATAATTTTTACAAATATTTTATTCTTAAATTCAACGAGAAAAACGTATTGAAAAAATCTACAAATGTGAAAAAACGTTGGAAAAGAAATGTAAGTCTAAAAACGTTGAAAAGTCATAGGCCATGTAAACATAATTGTATAAATTGGGAAAAACATGTAATAATTGAGATTGTTTTTCAACTTGTGAAAAATTCTAGTTTTACATGATTTGAAAGTGTTATTTAATTGTTATAATTGTAAAGGGATTTCATGTTTGGTAGATAACAATCTTTACGATTGGATACATTTTGACAGTTGAACAATAGATAACAAATTATGCAATGTTAGCAATTTACTGTAGAGAGGTGCAACTTTGTACACACAGCAGCATAATGGAATTTTACACGGCTATACCGTTTATATAATTTGTTACATTCTGACAGTTGAACAATGGCATATAGATAAAAACTATGTTGACATTATTAAAGCAAGCAAATTTCAACAAATAAGAATATGCATGCCAGCATAATGGAATTTCACATTGATGAAAGCACTGCTCTGAAAGATTTTAATCTTTTTGGTAAGCTATTTTTATAATTCAATCTCAGATATTGTTTTTATTCTTAACACTTTTTGCAATATTATCTCTAGTTAGTTTTACAGATATTTCTTTTAAAATGGAATCAATTTTATTTTAATAAATTGCTGCGAATTTGCAGTCCGATGTTAAATTAGTTATATACTTTATCATACATATAGACGTTGTTTGTTTGTTAATACACATTTTTAATTGAATTTATTTAAGCTTTTAATTGTCATGTGTTTTGTACTGTGATAGACAAATTCAATAGTAAGATATATATGGTCATTATAAGCACAGTGTAGAATAAATTACATTTTTGTCTTGTCTTAAACACGTATGTGGGTTTTACCGCGTACATTTATTAAATATTAGAAATTGCGAGTTTTTGCATAAACTAGTTTTTGGTTTTTTTCGAAAAATTATTTTGCTTTATTACCAAAATAAGCCATTACGCTTCTAATGAGTATTATTATCTCTCTGATTCAAACATTTGTTATTAAATTTTACCGAATAAACCAAGGATGTAATGTAAACATGTAAACTAAATTAATGTGGTATTTCCAATGTCATGTATGTTAATAAAAAAAACAAGTATGCAATTAAAACAATGTAAACTAATTTAATGAGGTATTTCCAATGTCATGTATGTTAATAAAAAAACAAGTATGTAAACTAAATTAAGCCATATAAATAAGCAAGTCACATACATTAACAAAATGCAAGTATGAAGTATGTCAACAAAAGAAAACATGTAAGCTAAGTAAGTCCACGTAAATAAGCAAGTAAAAAAATTGGTTACATTTTGAACAATAGATTGCAACAATTCTAATCTCATGGGATTTTGAAAATTATTTATGTAATATGTATAAAAAAATTGGTTACATTTAAACAATAGACTGCAAACAATGCCAACAGAACATATTCCAATGACGTCAGAGATACACCCCCTGCCAATATACATGGCCCAGCAGAGGCCAAAGGTCCCTTCTCGATCTATCAGAAAAAAGTGGAGCAGGCTTGCCATCACCTCTCGACCAATCAGAAAAAAGTGGAACAGGGTACGACCCAATCTATACTACTATTAGGCGATTTTATAGGCATTGTTTTCAATATGTATATTATTACTTTGTATTTTTCTTGAAATTCTATCTTCTAAATACTATGCATCTGTATTTTTCATGTGAATAATACTCTATTTACAAACATTTATACATTTAGAAGGGCAAATGCATCACAGAGTTTACAAATTTAACAATTGGAAATCATATCTAAAGATGGAAAAATCGTCATCAACTATGAATAAAGAATGTGTCATCATATTTACGTATTAAATTTTCAAAAGCAGAAAACCTCAGTAATGCATGCAGCAACACAAAGTCATAAACCAAATAAAGTAAAAAAACGTGCAAATTTGACAAAACATGTAACATGCTGTTGGTTTCTTATCGATCATGACGCCTTGTTTGAAATCAAGCATGTTTTTCGAGTTGCATGAAATGCTTAGAACAACATTTACTATATTTAAGAACTATTAATTTTTTGATGACAAAATATACATTATTATAGTACGTCAATCAAAGAAAAATTTTGAATGTCTCCCTCATCATATCCAAAAGCATTCAACTGGTACAAACGCAATTTTCATAACATTGGCTTTATTTAAGGAAACCTTACAAACAAATAAATGATTACTTTTATCAAATCTCTTAATTTGTCATGTAGAAAAGAAACAGTGCTTTGGGCGCACAAGTGATTTTGGATGGGGGAATTAATTTCAGTACTATTATGGATACATCAGCTTACTTAAATGACGTTTGTTTTGCAAAATTATTAGCGACTTGTCTTCTAATTACCATTCGTCTGTATTTTTTTGTGTAAATAATACACTATTAACCAACTTTCTCTACCTATTTACAAATATTTTACACACTTAGAATGGTTAATTCAATATGGAATCATGAGTAATTTTGGAAGGATGAATTAATGCATTACTTTTATGGATACATCAGCTTACAATGTAGTGAATAATCCGGATAACAAGTCGTAATTTCCTGTGTCAACTACTACAATAAATAATGGTGCCTCTATGTAAATTTGCCAGATTCAGTGAAGCTCTCCACAACAACTCAGTCTGCACGGAAACAGCTTATATACAATGTGTTTTGCTTCATATGTGTGTAATGCTTAAGCATGATGAATATTTTTCCATTTTGTATTTGGATATTGGTAAAAATGATCTTGTTTTTGTCATATATATCAGGCATTTCAATTTTTTTATTGAATTATCAATGGTATATTTCATATGCTTGTTATTAAGTTTGGTAGATATTTTCTATTGTTCTTAAAATGTACATCTCTTTCATGTGACTATAGTGCTTAAGTTTTAGCAGAATATTTCTCCACTTTGTATTTGGATATTACCAGAAAATGAGTTTCGCGTCTATCAATCATTTTCCCTGTTGCATGATTAAACATTGTTACAACAAACACGTCTTAAGAACTTCATCACATGGAGTCATTGTGTAATTAATGCTTTTACATTTAGTACAATTTATACACAATTGCTAAAGAAATTGCTGTTTTTTACCTCTTGCATATTTGCTTTGATCAATATTAGCGCATGTAGAATCATGATCTATGAATTCTTTTTCTTGAAGCATAGTATTGCATGTTTAAACATTGTTACAACAAGCACGTCTTAAGTGAAATTTGTCATAAAAACTATCAGTTTGCCTAAATCCCAAAAATAAAAAATTCCCACTTTGGTCTGAACACATTTACAAAAAGAAATTAATTTGTTCACTTTAGTTTTGTCAAAAATATTTCATTGCTAGATGGCGTCCAATAGAATCAGTCCATTACCACATGGGCAATAGTAATAGGTGTACCAATGTAGCAAAGTCATGCCCGTCTCAACTACTAGTACAGGTGCATTGAATTTGTTTAAATTACTATCGAAGAATGCATACAACAAATCTAATACATCAAATGAGAAAGATAGAATTCATGAAAGAAAAGGTAAGATTTGTTTACAAGATCGAAAAACTTAATCCAAAGCTAGGCCTTAAGTCAACAACTATCATGTCCGATGAATCTAATGTAATTTAAAAAATTCAATGCACCTGTAAGAAAGATTTTATCGGATATTGTGGACGGCAATTAAGCAAAAGAACAAAAGAACATGAAACTAATTCAAAAATTTCAAAACACCTAAAAAATTGTGGACTAAATTATGATGTAAGAATTTTAAAGAATACTGATAAGATAAGATAAGATAAGAGATTCTATATTCGGATAAATGTTTACATTTCAATAACTGATAATTTATCTGAATAGCGTCATAAATTACAAAAAAAATAACGAATCTACAAATCAACATACATTACAAAAAGTAACAATTCTTACAGGCTATGGATGAATTACTTTATATTGCTATTTTAATGACGAGTTATCGTATAGTCATTGTTGTAAAATTTAAATCCTAACCATGATGTACCTAAAATATATTTTTGCTTAAGGAAGATTTTTAAACGCTTTTTAAAAGGTTTCAATTTTTCAATGCTTTTAATTTCTTTAGGTAGCGAATTCCAGGTTCGAATTGCGACATTAATGAAAGATTTCTTCAAAACTTTTTTCTTATACTTAACACATGTAAAAATTTTAGATCTTGAATTCTGTTTAT
>CABFPE010000126.1:1318027-1333559 GCA_900660155.1 Hofstenia miamia | reverse complement strand
CCGTTGAATTCTATTTGTAAGATAATTTGTTATAAAGCGAACACTATCATTATCCATACCTATATGTTTTAGTTTTTCGTATAATATTTTATGATTGATTGAGTCAAAAGCTTTAGAAATATCTAAGCAAGCAATTGCAATATAGTTTTTTTATCTAGGAAATTCCTCCAGTGTTCAGTTGCTTGGATAAGAGCATCAGTAGAAGAAAAATGTTTTCGAAATCCAAATTGTGCATCAGACATTAGATTATATTTTTGCATGTGATCGTAAATTTGATCTGATAAAAGTCTCTCAAATATTTTACTAAGTGGGGAAATAACCGAGATTGGTCTATAATTGGAGGCAATATTTTCATTATGTTTTTTTAAAAACCGCTGTTACATGAGCTTTTGTTAGAACATCAGGAAAAATTTTTGTTTTGATGCACCCATTGAAAATAAAATTTAGTGATGCAAAATATCTTTAAATTACTGAAATCCTTATAATTAGATCCTTTCAACCAAGTCCAAATACAAAGGATGATTACATGCATAAACTTTGCTACCAATAATTAAGATTTAGCAAAATAAAATATTATATGATCAAGTGAAAATTAGAGGCAATTATTTCTAAAACTGACGATGACTTTGTAAGTCGAAATATATTTGAATGTTTTTGTTAAATTTATTAAGAATCCTTAAAAAATTCTCAATAATATCATTAAGTGACACTCCTGAAAAATTTTTGGTTTTTCTTAGACGAGTACAAATTTTTTCAGTCACTAATATCTCATTTTAATCTAGCACATCCTTAACCCTAGAATAACCTTCCTCTGACCCACTCACTAACTACCTTGCTAGTGACAATTGCCACTATTAAAAAAATTACTAGCTATATTGAAGAAACAGTATTTTAAAGAACAAGATATTTAAAATAGCAAAAAGTCAAAGAAAATCGTGCTCTAATAGCTTAAAGACATAGACCTACCTGAAATAATTTTGTGAAGCCTATCTCTAATAAAGTGAAAATTTGATTGTACTACTAAGATCTCTTATACTGTCGAATTTTTCATATTCTTCTTTTTTATTTACCAATGTTACCAAGAAAATATTTAAAAACTTAAGAAAGTTTTTAATTGGGCAATTATACAATCTGTAGTAAAAACGATCAAAGTAAAATATTAGAAAAACATAATATCGAATCATTAGAATACCTATTAAAATTAAATTGCCTCTTACTATTTTGGAAAAGACCTTCAGTAGAATTACGGAAAAATATACACAAGCGAACTAAGACTTATCACAAAATCAAATTTAAAAAGAAAATCTATGAAAAATCATTTACTAATTTTACAATTGATTCATGGAACAAACTCCCTCCAGATATTAAAGAAGAACGAAATTTCAATAAATTTAAAAAATCATTAAAAATTTCACTAAAACGAAGATCCAACTACTTATCAAATTATAGGACCAAGTCCATAAACTATAACAAAGCTATTGAACAGTGAAAACATACTATTTATATCATCAAGGACAATAAACTTTTGAAACCAAGACAAAGTATTTTTTCAGAACCAAGTTAATTTATATTTATTGTTTTAATTCTTCATAAGTGTTAATCACTTAATTGTAATAAAACAAAAGAATTAAATAAATATTATTATTATTTAAAAAAAGATTATGGATATATTAAAGAGTAGAGAACAGCCAACATATAGTCGATAGAATTGTAAAAAAAACAAGAACACTTGCAACAAAATAGATACTAATAACAAAAAAGTGATGATTTATACAATTACATCTTTAACATTGAACATCGAGGCATACAATCAAGTAAATTCCAGAAAGATTTGAAAAGAATTACTTCATCGTATTTTAAAATAGGATTTGTACTAAGAACCAATATACTAAAACATCTAATATGACTAAACAGAAAACCTTTCCAAAGTAGTATATGAAATTACTTGTAACCGTGGTCCACAATAAATTGAAAAAATTCGAAAAATTTAGAAACTAGAATTAGAGAATAGAAAAATCAGTCAAACATCTCCAATCACCGAAAGACCTTTGATAGGAAATTTACGTATACAGTTTTAACCAGGGCCAATGATAAACTTCACCTAAGCATACTGGAACCAATTCATATAGATTTAAGGGAATCAAGATTAAACAAAGAAGATTAATATAAATATACATGAAATTTAACAAAGTAATTGTAAAACATTATTATTAACTAATACATCTGGGAATTTTATAGCGGGAAGTTTTTTGATAATGGGAGTAGCATGCCGAAATATGTAAAATAAATGATGCTTTTCTTTTTTAAATTCAATTCTGTCAGAAATGAATTCGCTAAAGAACAGTAGATTTTCTTACAAATGAAGAACACTAATCTATGATACCAGATTGTCTATTTATAAATCAAAGATTTTTGCTGGATTATATACACCATTAAAAAATTATTTGCAATACTGATTTCTTTTGGGTCATTCGTGAAATGCTTCGATATTTATAACACTTCCCACCACCACTTTTGTGTAAAGAGATGGATAACGACATAACTTAGAACAGCAATGTCAAAGGAATCTATTTGGATTGTGTGTGGTACAGAGATCAAGATAAATTTATTGAGAGAATTATTGATATTTTTGGTGCTGACGAAGATTGCAATTTCTATTTAGTTTCTAATTACTGTAGTAAAATCTTCAGCAAAATTTTTAGCAACGCATCTGATAAGAGAGGCATTAGATCTACTAAAAAAATTTCTTCAAAATTTAAAAAAATAAGACAAATTAAAAAAGAAGTTTTAAGAAAATCCGCTGAAATTCTTAACCATTTAAAATCAAGATATACATGCGTCCTATCGCGACTGTCTATAAATAATATTTTTAAGCTATCCTGAAAATTTTTTGAAACTGAATATGAGATTCAACTATGGAATATTATACAGTGACAACCATGTACAGTTTATCAGTCTATTTTACTATATATATATATATATATATATATATATATATATATATATATATAAAAAAACACCTGGAATTGGCTTTTCACTAGAAACTAAATGACCTCGTAACAAATCAAATTTTAGTTACTAAATCTCTATTTATTATATCAAAATTCTATATTCAAATATTTCTAATTTTATTTCTTAACACCCTTTTTGTCTTTTTTGCTTTTGTCAAATGTTTGCATTTCGCCCAAAGTACGTTGACGTGGGAATTCTTGTTCCTTCTTTTGCACCTAAATTTTCATAAACTAAGCAGTTTAATATGTCACAACACAATCTATGAAATTTGAAATAATAGAATTTAAATAATGGTGTGCCATTAAAATAATGTCAAAATAAATATGAATATATTTGTAATTACAAAAAGTACAATTAAGCGAATATTTATACATTTAGTAGTAAGCCAACAAGATAGCTAAATACAGTTTGCCTTTAGTTTCAATGAAACATAGTTCATTATAAAAATTTTGTCGAATATCTATGGCATCCGGCTATTTCAGCTGCAAAATCCGAAGAAACTATTATTGTTTCATATAAATGGTAGCATGCTCTTTGCTATTGCATCATTTTGCCAAATCCACTAATTTATTTCTATTTCACCCGATAAGGGTTTCAAAGTCTCTCTCAATGAACTACAGGGAACGTATCAAATCAATTGAATGTTACTTAAAAGATATTGAAATATTTTGATTTATGGAAAATTTCATTCCGTTGCAAAAATTATATAGATTTATGCTGAACAAAATGTGTCTACCATTTGCTATATTCATGTAATTCGTTTAAGTGATAACATTTTATATTCTTTTCATGTGCGAAAAGAATATTGGTATATTTTATAGGACATCTTCAGTATAACGAGAATGAACCTAACCTTGTGATTATATATAAGGGAAGGGATCCAAAAAGGCTACACTAAAATTGTGTGCACTAATACGCTAAGTAGAGGCAAATTAGGTACTTGTTTTCTCTAAAATGTAATTATTCAAAATGCCTTGGAAATTGTTAGTGGAGTATTTAACGAGTGTTAAATTTTTGTTTAGTTAAGGCGCAAATTTGCGCAATTGTTAACGCTATCCTTTTTAGACCACTTCCCTAATATATTCAAAATATCCAAAGGAGTTCAGAAATAAGGAAACCATTTTAGTACATCTAGTAGTTAATAACAAACTCAAAGTTATGAATTGGCACATTAATTTCGAAAAACGAATTTGTTGCAAATAAAACTAGAATATAAATTTATCAAAATGTTAATGTTGAAAATTGAAATGCTGTAATATGATAGTTGAAAAAATATATATAACTTACTGTTCTCATAATTTTAGCTTTTAGCTCTGCAGTGGAGAAAGGTCGCACGTCATCATCAGCTCCATCACTGTCATGTTCGTAATCATCGCTAAAATAGTGTATTTATGCCAAAATAAAAAAAATATTGCAGATCGAAAAGCCCCATGTAATTTCAAAAAATTTACGGAAATCCCTTACTCCTGTTTAGACAGCCATTAAAATATAGAGACGTTTTGTACTTTGACATAAATTGTGATAACTAGTTTATGCTCATGTATCATTCTTGGATATCGCATCCTACGTTGGTAAGGAAACACACTATGATCGATTCATATTTATTACAATAAAGAACCTAAAATCTAACCTTCAGATAAATTTGTTTCTCAATCAGTGTATGCATTAGTGATGTGCAGGTACGGATACGGGAAATATCATAAACTATTACTTTCATTTAGAATATAATTAATACAAAATGAAGGTAACTGTGTTCGAAATTATATTCAAAGTTTTTAAATTGATTAATAGTAGCAACATTTCATTCTCAGGTACGTGTGGGCAGAGATGGAAACTGTACCCTCAATTGGCGACCATAACCGGTTCTGTACCCAAGTTATTCTCATGTGGATTCTTCCTCTGAATAGTCCTCGCATTATAAAGTACCGATTTTGACCGCTTTATCTGGTTTCACCGTATTTATAAGTCCATTCCCTTTTTGACTTGTGACTGGCATTATTGTTTCGATCCAATTTTTTGCATTACATAATGCATTGTACAGTTGAAAGCATACGCGTCTAAGTTATCGGATTAACCCTAAATATCTCATTGTTCACTTAAAGGCAGAAACCAAAAAAAATCGAGACAAATCACCCAGTGCTTTTAATGTTGCCAATTTTAATAACGCATTTTGTTTGAATATTGGTAATTCTATGTAAAGAATTAGTCCGTGATAGATTTTAGTACTTATTGGCACACTGCAATTACCTCCAAACATCGAGGGTGATGATTTTGAATCTTAATTTTAAGCCTAAGTAATAAGCAGGCTTAACACCAGTGGTGATTGGGAAATCAAAATAAACCCGTAAAGTAAAAACTCCACCACCTGTAGTTAATTAAACGTAAAGTTTAGTCTGAAAATATAATCTAAAATGAATTATGGGTAGGTGTCATTAACGGAACAGTGGGCAATGGGCATGCTTACTAAAACTTTCTATAAGTTCTAAAGCATTACTAATACGATTCATTTGCAATGCATAACGGTAAAAGTTAAATGGAGAGCTACAATTAAATATGGTTTATGTTCATTAGCACTATTATGTTAAGCACTTGTATTGATATAAAAAAAGACGTCTTGACTTACGGTAGTGAATTGTATATGTGGTCTACTAACTGCTTTACACAACTGTACATTGTATATAATTCAACTTTTTTGCAAACTACAGCGTATTTACAATCATATCTAAGTAAATATAATTGTTGTAATTGTCACGTGCTTTCACAGCTTGAGATTCGAGACACATCTCAAAGTGACCGTGATTGAAATTAAGGGTGACCAGTCGGTGACTGGTTCGGGGGTTAGTACCGACCGGCTTCAATCTCTGCGTGTAGGTACAAGAACAGAATTATTTTTTGGAGGGTGGGGCGAAATTAAAGGAGTACTACCATCCAGTTTAAAATTAGTCATAATGCAAAAAAAAATCAATTTAAAAATCAGCTTAATCTGTAACTAACAAGATAAAGCATAGTTTTAAAGAATGTCTTAAAAATAGGCCTACCCAGTAGATGGCGGAAGTACAGTTACTGTTTGTGCAGGAGGCTGTGGTCCACCTCCGAGAAGTCCAAAGTAGTCTTGAGATTCACTAACAGAATCAGGGTCCTAAAATGGAAATTTTATCATACAGCCTGGATAAACCAATATCGGATTTAATCATCTAATATTGTTCACAGTTGTTCTTAATAAAAAGTTGGCATAGTCACATTCTATCCCTAATAAAACTGAGACAATTCAAAAAGTGAATGCAATACAGAATATACTTAAACCTGTAAAAATTCAAATAACCTTAATGATGTTGGTCACAGTAGTTTCATAATAAGCAGATTTCAATTATTGCATTGTTGCTTATTACTTACCTTAAATGTTTCCACCCCGCTCTTTGCAAGAAGTCGATTAGTCTCTTCCTCAATTATTCCAAGATACATCATTAAGGAATCATTGGTGATCTCTTCGTGGGGACCAAGCAGTTGATCAATCTTACTACGAGGACAGTCGATTTTCTTAAACAGAGAATCAACACCTAAATCATTTTGTTTTGATTAATTAAAATGTAACGTAGTGTATGATAGACTACACTAGGATAAATCTAAAAAATACCACTCTTAAGCTGATCAAGGATCTTCTCAACGCTCTTAACCTTTTCTTCATCTTCTTCTGCTTGCTTAGAAATAGCTTTCTGCCTAAATTCCAACTCATGTAATTTATTTTGCCGCTCGATTTCAAGACGTTTTCCATCGTTTTTGAATTCCTCCTTCTCGATTTCTTTCTAAATTTCCTCAAGTAAAGCTTATAACAAAGGCAATATTTACATCTTACACTTAAGGGCGTGGTACACGGTCAAACTTAATTGCTCCGTAAATAACAAACCGCAAGTTGGAAGGTCAGTGAAGGGATACACGATCCAACTTCCGTGTCAAACTTGCAAATATAACCCGATTTCAACTAGAATCTAATTTAATACTTTCGCTAAAATATTCATTGTTTTCACTGATATTATATTCTACCATGTACAACAAACGGAAAAAGCTTGCGAATTTAAAAAAAGGATTTCATCAACAGCAAATGCAAATCAATAGACAATGAATGCTATAGAATTTATAAACAATATGTTGAAATATTTTAAAGTATAACTGAAATTTTACATTAATATCTTGTACTCAGTAACAGAAATTTTTAATGCAATGTTGGTTTAGCATACCGAAAATTTAAAAACAAATTTTAAACAACATCATAAAAATCGGCCGAATTGTTTAAAATTTTGTGTTATACTATAGCTATAAATACGCATGTATCTGTACTTACATTACTACGAGAACTATATACACAATTATTTCAGAATGAATATTTATTGATTTAATTCTTCTAAATAACAGAAGTTATTCGGTCACGTACAAAAATACAATTTGACACCGTTTAGCTGTGCTGCATTAGGTTGATTTTTTTTAAATTTTCTATTACAAAAAAATTAGTAATACGCAAAGTCAGTTCTAATTTCTAAAAAGTTTGTGAATATACATGATCAACGATATTTTGACCATGATAGAATTATATCAAACCAACAAATTGTTGCCACCTAAAGTTTCTTCATCACAGATCGCACATTTCGTGACATTCAATGCCCTACCATTATTATTTAACATAAATACTTGGCAAATAGATTTCCTTTTGTTTGTTATGCAATCTGTAAAAAATTTATTTTATTCATATTTAAAGCGATTTCCTCTATTTCCTATATCAGTGCTATGGTTAGTTGAAACATTTATAAATGTATAAGAATGGATTTTAAACAATTCTGTAAGTTACAGAAATAAACAAAACAGTAAATTGATACAATTTTAATTCAAATTAAATACAGAAATAAAACTATTTATGCCTCTTCACGCATGGGAATGTTCCTATTTTTAAAAGAGGGGCTTTTCACAAACAAAGGAACTATTGATAAAGCTCTATAAATGCAACCATGTATTTTTTGTCAACATTGGCATAATGCATCATGAATTTTACCCACTGCTTTACGAAAACAAGTGGTTAATTGATAGCAAGAGAAAGCGTGGCACACTTGTTTGAAGGAGTGATACACTGTCAAACTTAATTACCCGGCACACTTGTTTGACGAAAAAAATCAAAAGTGAATAGGTCGCTGAAATGAGGTTGGACGACAAGTTTCAAGGGGTGATACACCTTCAAACTTATAATTGATTTGTGTGCCGAGCAATTATGTAATTAAGTTTGACAGACACGTTTGACCGTGTATCACCCTCTTTACAGTAATGATATTTTACATGTAGACGACAAAAAATACAGTTAAAGTACATATTTGTATCAAAACTCACTTTCAACAAAGTAAAGTCTACCTGTTCTATCATTTTTTTGAGATTATCAATTTGATTGTTTTGTTCGTTTACCAATTCGAAAAGAGAAAAGTTTTTATCCTCGTTTTCAATAAAAATGCGGACAAAGTCATCTAGATCATCTTCTGAAGTAATCGTGCGCATTTCTTCGATAGCGTTTTCATAAGTGCGGACAGTTTCTGCAGGATCCTTCGCTCTCTTTGCAGCCTGCTCTTCTAAACATCAAAGTCATTAACAAAAGTGTAAAAATTTTCGGAAATGAGTACCAACGAAAACATTAAAGGATCATGTGCTCGTTGTACTAAAAATAAAAATTACCCTTTTTGCGCTTAGCCTTCTTAGTTAGTTCATCTTCTTCCCTCTCTTGTGTTTTAATGTTCATAAAGTCTTTCAACTGGCGATCATGGTCTATAACTCTTTGCAGTTCACGCATTTCAGTAAGATGTTGGGCGCGATCCTAAATAACACAATTTCTCAAAAACATAAGAAGTTCATTTTCTAAGCAAAACCTTATCTGCTTTGTCTTTTAAGAGAATGATTCTGTTCTGGGCTTCATCTCTAACTTCATAGGCAGAATTTGATTGCTGGATGACTTCTCCCATTTCTTTTCTTATTTCATCATTGTACTGAAATGAAGATTTAAAGACATTAATTGGGAAATATTAGACACCTTTTCTAACTTACGGTTTATCCCATCAAATCTGGTTCTTTCATGCTTTAAACTGGTGATTTCCTCGCGCATTTCACGATTCTTAGCAAGTTGGGTATTGAACTTTTTCAAAGTCTGAAAAATTTTTAAATAATAAAATATTGATAATGACATTAAAAGAATATAGACATTTCTTACTCACGCGAAAGATTCTAAAAAAATACAACAATTTATTATTTCTAGTTGGAAACCAGTAACTTAGCTACAAATGATAGCATGGTTTATTGATAGGCTTGAAACCAATTAAAAATTTTCAATTGAAATTTGAACAAGCTTGCTTAAAATTGTAGATTCAGAAAATTACTCCTCAAATTAAAATGAGCAAGAATTATACAATTTCGGTTATGCCATAATTCCAACATATTTAATTTCTTCTACTTCAATAGAGAAGATTTCGGAATTTCATTAGAACATAAGAATCTCTAGGTTGATAAGACTTACATGATCTAGCTGATTTTCCAGAGTTTTTATAATTTTTTTATCATTTTTGGATGCTGATTCAATTTTCCTCTGCTGCTTGCCCTTGCGCTCAAATTCCGCAATTTCTTCAGATATACGTTTGGACTCTGCTCTTTCAATCTCCAGCTAATTAAAAATTATTGTTGTTTCAAAATTCAAGAATTATTTAAAAATAAATATTTAAATTAGTAAGCTGTTTGCAAAAATTATATGTCCACATGTGGTTATATCACTATGGCAGTTTTGCCAAAATTCCCATATATCCTTTATTAATGGGACTTATACCATATTCCTAACAAAAGAGTTAGGGTTTGCACCCAAATACACATACTCTATAATAAAACATCGATCAATATTTTAAGGAAGACACCGCGGTATTAGTATTTTCAAAATACCGCGATACAGCGATGGAAGCCGATCAGTACTGACTACCGGACCAGATCTAGTCACCCTTAATTTCACTTCACCGGTCGCTTTGAGATGTGTCTCAGGAACATGCCTGTCAGCTAGTTTAGTCTGGGAGCTTCTCAACTCTCAAGCTGCGAAGACAGGTCTCAATTAACATAATTATATTAACTCAAATATGATTGTAAATACACTGTAACTTACAAATAAGTTCACTTACGTACGGTTGTTCAAAAAAGATAGCAGATCACATATGCAATTCACTAACGTTGTCATAGTTGTCTTCTTTAATAAATACAAGTGCATAACGTAATAGTGCTATTAAATATTGAATGCCAATTCAGTGGTATAAATTCTGTAAATAAGAGCTCTACGGATCTACGTATCTACATAATAACAGCATATTTAAGTGTAATTCTCCATTTAAATTTTACCATTATATATTGCAAATGAATCGTAATAGTAATGATTTAGAACTTATAGAAACTGTTAGTAAACATGTCAATAATTGTCAACTGTGCCTTTAAAGGCACAAACCAATAAGATCCCAAAATTCATTATTAGATTATATTTTCAGAGTAAACGTCAGGTTTAATTAACTACGAGAGGCGGAATTTTTACCTTGATGGGATTATTTTGATCACGACGGGCGTTAAGCACTGCTTATTAATTTGACTTAAAACAAAGATTCAAAATGATCATAATCGATGGTGAAATCTATCATAGAATAATAATTTACATAGGATTACCAATATTCAAACGAAACACTCTATTAAAATTTGCAACACAAAGCATTGGGTGATTTGTCTCGATTTTTTGGTTTGTGTTTTTAAATGAATAATGAAATATTTGGGGTTAATTCGATAACTTTAACGCATATGTCTTCAGTACACGTTCTTTCAACATCACAAATGCATTATGTAATGCAAAAAAACAGACCGAAACAGCAATGCCAGTCAAAAAGAGAATTGAACCTATAAATATGGTGAAATCAGGTGAAGCAGTCACAACTTTATGATGTGTGAACCGGTTAAACCCGGTATCAACATGATAGTAACGTGGGTATAATGGATCGGATAGCACTGCTCACCGGTCATTGGTGACCGGAACAGGACCGGTAATGGTCAACAATGCCGCGACATCGGTTTCGGTATCAGGGCCTACTGTGTACTATGAAAAATCGGACCCGAATTCCAGTGTGTACGCCCTTTCAGAATTTTGCTGTACATCGCGGGATTAATATGTATATATATTCATAAATTAAATTGCTTTCCTTTTCTTAATAACTACACCAACTGAGTCTAAACACTTCTTAGTATCAATAATAGTAAAGTCGTCGTTTCTCGTAGATGGTCAATATTATGGAAAAATCAAGTATTGAAAAAAAGTAGAAATTTTCAGTGAAAAAAATTAAATGTGTTTTATTGAATATGAAAATTTTATGGAAGATTGATAATATACTCAATTCGGGAACAAAATTTTCCATTAATTAGTCCTACAGTTATGTAATACATTTTATTTAACCTTGAATCTCTTTTAGAATATAGATTTATACATGAAGAAATTAATTTGCTTTGGGTAACGAAGTTATATAGTACTGATGTACTTTCATAGGCTGTTTTACCACTCAATACAGCACAATTATTGTAAAATAGTATTTCAAATATATTTTGTGTGAAAAATATATAACTTACATTCCGCTTATCGAAAAATCAGCAATTGTATTTACTGAACGTATTTCAATATCTAATATAAGCTATGTAGAAGTATAATATTATCACTAACTTCTGCCTCTAGATCTTTTCTTTCTTGAATAAGCATTTCAATTTTCTTGCGTTGCTTTTCATCTTTTGCTTGATTAGACTGGCTCTCTGACAATCGCATGTCTTTTTCGATACTTTCTTTTTCCGCTAGGAGTTGTTGAATCTCTTGTTGTTGATGTGATATTATGACGGTTGTCTCATTTTGATAAGCTGTTCTATCACATTCAAGTATCCGACAGCTTTTTTCTAGTCGAGCTACTTCAAGTTCACCTAAAGTAGAAATATTGTACTACAAGCACTTCATAAAGGTTTTAAACATAGTTCACAGCATAGTATTTATTGCTTTTTTGCATAAATTCTTAAATTACCAAATATTTGTGAAAAAAAAATTAGAAATTAAAAAAGTGTAAAAAACATGGTTTTAAAAATGAAATAGTTAGAGAAATAGTTAGTCGCGTTCTCTTACTTAGTGCACTTCCATGCACCCTAGTGATACTACAATATTTTGTAGCATTGGCTTGTGGATAACAGTTACATATATATGCTCAGTAAGATCCAATCTGACTATAAAAGCATAATCAAATAAAAAATTTTCAAATGAACAACATTGTGACCGTAATACAAAAATGAGGTTCTCTTCATTAAGCGGCACAGTATTTCCATATTCTTTTGTATAAACATATAATCAAGGGCATTCAAGTAATGTAACAGAGATATTCTGGGAAATTAGTATCAGCTTACAAATGAGGTTAATTTCTTTAATTTCTTTGTGAAGTTCATTAAGAACTTCCAGTAGATTATTATTAAGAACAGACAAAGATCGAGTCTTTGCATATTCTAAGTATGTAGTTCCCCATCGTCAAAGTTAGCAAACTACCATATAATGATTAATTTTATCAAATGGTCTATAGATATCGAAAATATGTGATAACACTAAATTAGTGTCAAGATCAGTGTTCACAAAATCAAAGAGTCAAATAGCGCAAAGGCAATGAGAAAAACCAAACATCAATAATTCAGTTTTCCAATAGTATATTATTATTATCGAATTGCTTTGTAATGATATACTTTCTAAAATGAGATTAATGTTTCTACCCCACACTAACAGATTTTGGACTAACGACATTGCAACAGTGTGTTTGTCAGAGCATAATTAATTTGGAACTTAGAATTAACATTTTAGCCCTGAGAACATCATCATATATCAGAATGAAAAAACTAAAAATTCACAAGTTGTTTTTTTTTTAAATAGCTATTGTTATATTAACTTTCTTAAATAACTTAAATTCAAAATGAACATGTCATCAAAAAATACCAAATAAAGTAATAAATTTTAAATAAATTTTCATTAATAAAAACAAGAGATACCCAATGTGTTTTCGAGATCCCCATCGTGTTTATTGCCAGATTTTCCGCGCGGCATATTCTAAGCAATAAATTTATTGTTACCAATAAATTCAAATAGTATTTGTTACTTTGCTCACAATATACAAGCATTTGCTAGACAATCAAGCAATCACTAAACATAATTGGAAATTATATATATTTGAATATATTCAAAAACCCTTGAGCTAAACCCTGATAAGCTGAATAAAATTTAATTTTCTAAGATTTACTTTATCCATCAGACAATTTGGAAAGGTACGTTGCCTATTGTGTGTGGATAAAATTACATATTATAAAGATACTTGAAATACAAGATGCAGAAATTTACACGAATACAATTAAAATAGGCATTCCTGTATGATCAAGATATATGCTATCCTCAGACAGCGATTAAAGCTTTAATCTTTAATTTTAGCACAAATTTTACATGCACTTTAATAAATACCAAAAAATTCCATATAACGTAGTAAATAGAAAAATGTAGGCTGATCGACATATTTGTAAAACAAAATTAAAGGATGGCGATTCACTATTCCTACACTACTGAATATATTTTATAATTGCCTAAGTAAGGAGATTGGCAACTGCGAGGTTAAGATGTTAACTATGCCATGGTTCTTAAACGTTTGCAACTGTTATACATTTGTTCTGCTCACTTGTAATAAACATTCCTCATTATATTTGTCTCACAACACACGATGTCGATAAAAAATTATCGAACACCTAAGATAGGATAGGCAGATGTATTACCAACATACCTATATTACGTAGCGGCGTTTTGATATAATAATGCAGCAAGTAGATGCAGGGACAAGTGATCACATCACATCTGAGCAGAAAATTGCGTGCCTTAGAAAATGAATTGATGTTGCTTCTCATTCATAAGGGTAGTCACAAAAAAAACAACTGGAAAGTGATAACAGTATGTAAATATTGCTTTCTTAGAAATAATCTATACAATAACAAATTTTTCACTGTTGTTCTAATAATTCATAGATTTAGGTATATTATTGCAATGGCGATGACTTCAACGTTTATCAACACGGTTATGATAAACTATATCTATATAATTACAAATCAATAATACCAACCGAAAATGTAATGCTCTTCTTGTTAATATGTGTTACTATGGTGATATTAAATTTTGAAGTTTGTACTTTTTACCGACAAAAGTAATCTTTAAACCAACATAGACAACTTTAAGATCGACATAGAAAATCTTGACAAAATTTTCAAAAAAATTAGCATGAATAAGATGAGATATACATATCCATTTTATCAAAAAGGACATCAACATTTCTTTTTGGCATAAAAACAGTTGTTTATTAAATTGTAATCTAGGCTAAATGATAAAATATTTTACTTAATTTCATAAAAAATATTCAGATAAATACTTTAATATGTATATATATATATGTGATAAAATTTTGAAAGAACCATCTTGAGGCAACAAGCTTAATTGAAATTTGCAACCTCGAAATATTCAAATTTGAAAGTCTTAGTTCAATGAATTGAATATTTTACTATATTATCAGAAATCGAAAATTTCTGCGATAAAAATTGTTTTTCAATTATTTAGATGCTTTCCAAAAAAATGTGCAATTCAATTAAACATTTTTGACAAAATTAATCAATTATACATATCAAAACTTGTGCAAAGTGATTTCTTCGAAATTAGCCATGAAATTAAATGGGTTCGAGATTCAAGCCACAAACTTTGCCGAAAAAGATATGTGTGCTTCTATAGGTCTAATACTCTAGTTTGATGTGCAATTTAATTTGAAATTTCAATTACTATTAACCTTAAACGTTTATAGCTGAAAAAATATTAGAGCTATGCTTACTCTAAAAGCACCACGTGATAGAGGAGAGTCTCCATTTTCTTTTTTCTCTAAATCTGCGACCTCTGACTTTGCGCGCATGCACGCCTCAGTTTGGAATATCTTTGCAGATATCAAGAAACAGTCCAAGTTCTTTGTCGCTTTGCCTGTTTATTATACAGTTTATTAGATTTCAGCTATGCCCTCAATTTCACTGCCTGACCTCAAAAATTTGCTCGATGCCCAGTTTGCCTCTGCTGTCGGTGGTCTGAAGAAAGACGCTATCATTTCGTTGTTGCGCCAAGCGGTCACTGCTCTCTCTACCTCGACTCCGTCCTCCAATGATGGCCCTGGCGTCATATCATCCTTATCTGAATCCCTCACTAAGCTTTCCTCTGATGTTTCCTCACTACAATCCCAAATGTTCTCCTACAGTGCTGCTGCCTCACGTTCTGTCTCATCTCTCCCCAGTAATCCTGCTCCGAGTTTCACACCCGCGCTTGCTCCTCCTTCTGCTCTACCGCATCCTCCCAAGCAGTCTATCCCTTCATCAACTAACCGTAATCGTCCTCGTCCGGTTTTTAGTTCTA
>CABFPE010000126.1:1289538-1317027 GCA_900660155.1 Hofstenia miamia | reverse complement strand
ATCTAGGCGTGAGAGACACGTATCTCCACTTGCTGAGGTGCATGCAAAGAAAAGAGGACGTCATGATGGTGCTGAGCAGAGTCTGATTCCGTGTGGGCAACACGTTGCTCCACAACTCAGAGAGCAGACAGCATTCCCTACAACGCCCTCCACGTCTTGCCCCTACATGGAGCGACACATTTCCCCACGTGCGCGAGAGGAGCTGGCCACACCTACATTAAAAACTTATAACTCTAGAGTACCTTTTAGTGCTTTGCAAATTGTAAATACCCCCAAAAGAGTGACTTAATAGCCCCCTCGACCTCTTCCACTGCAACTTCTACTGTGAGATCTCAGAAGACTGAAGAAAGAAGAAGAAAAATCTCCAGAGTTGGTGATGAGACCCTTCACCCGTATTACATTGCCACAAGGAAAGCTACAGCCATCATCTGTGACAACATATCCAATGAGACAAAAGATCAGCTTCACCGCACATACAATGGATGTGACATGAACTGCTTGATAGACGTCATTCCATTTGTAATAGATGCCTCCCATTGCCTGAAAATTAATACCATCATTGGCTACAACTCCAGAGTGATGGAAAGCCTGAGTTGTCTGTATTGGTGTAGCACTGTTCATACCTTCTTCAATGACGACTTTAATATTTATAACCTATGCCAGTTTTTAAATAGCAGTAAAACAATTGACAGCTTCAAGTGCATCAATATCGATTTTCAAAACCTGTTGTTCATCTACTTTCTACAAATAACTGAGATACAGACAGAGGATATAATGGAGCAGATAGAGATTGCCTATTGCATTGCTAATTCGAAGGCATACGCCTTATAATGATAGTCCGTGGTGAATGTGAGTCTACAGTACCTGAGCCAATCGAGAACTTACATTTTCACATGGAAAATTTTCTGATACTAGCTAAAGAGGACTACACTCCCATATCATTGCATTCAATGAGCCACCTCCCATCACTAGGCTCATATATACGGATCTACTTTTGTGTCAGCAGGTACCCTCCCACTGTCTAGCCATTGACCAGAAATTGATCATTGATCTTCTGCTACAATCACAAACCTTGGAAGTGATGGACCCCAACACTCCATCTCTAGTAACAGTAACAGACATGAGAGTAAGCTTTGTGTTTGCTCAAAGTCACCAGTTGTTATGTGAGATTCAAACCATATGGTCTGATCTGAAGGCAGACTTCAACCCCGAGTCTGATTGGCCCTGCCTTGATATATCGAGTCCATCACAAAACTACCACTCGTCTGTGGAGAGAACTCTTTGAGACAACAAGTCTCCTATAATACACAAGATAAAAAGAATTTTAAGGAATGTCTTTTTGCTGAGAAAAATTTACCTGACATTTACGCCAGAGGTGCCATTTGGATTCTCACAATATATCTAACAAAAGACCCACACTTACAAATACCTATGTCACATGAAAAAAGGTTGTCCCTCATAAAGACAACAATTCGTGAGCTAGCTGTTTGTCCACTGTCATGGAAAGTAAAGAATTGGCTGCTTTACAAATGTAGTCCTCCCTCCTCTCCTGGCAAAACGAAAAGACCTATGGACAAGTTTGAAAAATATTATGCCCAACTGGTGGGGGTGAGTAGTGTTACAGGCAAGATGTCAATCATGTTAACCAGCAATTGACTTGGAATTTGTCCATTGGACATAAATATTTTTTCCGACACAGTTAGAAAATATATGTGGGGCACAACAGCTGAAACTAAATTTGCTATCTTTCATTCAGACAATGCTCCCCTGAGCACTAGACGATTCGTAGAGCGATTGCCAGGATCGACACACCAATTCCTTGATCAAATCATCAAGCATGATATCTATGGTAAGAATGAAGCTCTGTTCAGACTGCTGCAAATGAAGTATCCTGAATGTGGGTATGGCCAATTCATCAAGTCAGCCAGGCATGTAAACAAAGAAGGTAATATTATTCCCATCACCATTTTCAACCAGGTGATGAGGACACTGGAACAATTTTATAGAGAGGAGGAATTATTGGCATCATCAGTGGTACAAATGTCTCCCCACATTCAGGACTTGATTGAAAAAGTGAATTTGGAAAAGTTCGGAGGAAGTGCAATCTCTCCTAAGCTGATGCCGCAATGGTTGGTAACTGAAGACAAACATATCTTAATGGTCAAGCATGACCCCAGTGAATTTCTTGATGACCTTACTGTACAGCAGAGAGTTTTGGTCAATAGCCGTGATAAAGATGTCCTTTCATTGATGAAATTGTGCCTCACGGAGATTTTCACCAAGGAGGAGTTGGTCATTCTGCAATCCCTGGGGTGACATGTTGCTCTGGACATAGAATGTACCACTTCCCACGTACGAATCTCCACTCAACAGATTGAATGCTTACGCCAAAAAGGATTCTGAGGAAAGTTCTGGGATACCATAAAGGATGCCTGCATCAATTATCCAGTAACAATCAGGACTGCCATGTTATCTTCCCATGCAAGTTTCAGTGAGATGGAAAAGAAGATAAAAACTTCAAATCTTTTGTGTATCCCGCCACCTACTATTGAAACACCTTTGATTCAGCCTAAATGGAAAGTAAGGAAACCGAAAAAGAAGGTTGCTGCCCACTTACCCAACAGAGTTAACTTTGTAAACAGCAAACAGGAAGCAATCAAAGCTAGCAGAACGGGTGAGTACAAAGTGGTCAGGGAAAAACTGATAGCAGGAGGAAATCCTGAATGCGTCTTCATTGATGGCAAACTCACCATAACTAACATTTTTACACGTGGATTACCAGTCCATAGGCAACTACAAGCAATACAGGAAAAAATCGCCACACTACAGCCTCATGTCCTTATTCTCTTCCAAGCGGCCAGTGATTTGATGTGGGTGAACAATGTTGAAACCGTCACTCAGTACTACGATGTTACAAAGAGGATAGAGATCATCACAATGTTAAGAGCCAATGTGTCTGACCCAGAGCAGATGACACTTAGTCAGGTTCAGGAATACTGTTCACTGTTTATTGATCACACAACTATGATGGGGTCCCTGAGACAGGTATTTATACACTTATATCCTGATACCAAGATTAGTGCAGAAGATGCCCATACATCTGACACTGATGCAATGACGCTAATGATCACCCTAAAGTGTCTTCAACTTTATGAGTGGTTTTACGATACATTTATGAGGCGGTTTAATAACCTCTGGAGGAATTGTCCAGTCAGTAACTGGATGCCAACCATTAAATTTTTGCGATTGAAAGATGAAGTAGTAACTCAACGAGAAGTACTAATGCAGATCACACGAGAGGCACATTATGCTGAGGTCCAACCGTGGGACAGTGATCTAGCTATGAAGATGATAGTGGCCACTCAAAACATCATGTCTGGGCCAGCCCTTCAACTGTTATCTGAAAATTAATTTGAGCAAGGGGGGCATGTAGAGTTGCTTGAGGACTTTCTTCGATTTTATTCTTTACGAATTATTATGTATTTTTATGTCACCATGACGTCAACATTATTTTTGATCTCAGGTTGCTATTGTTAATTTGATGTCCCCTCAGTGGTGCTTATTATTGCTCAAATTGAATTTTGCGAGGGAAGAAATATTGATCATGTTTAAGCTACATAGACAAATGATTTTGTAAACAAAGGCAGGTAATAACTAAACTTTTGTATAAAACCTGAGAGAACTGTAGTGATTGCTAAATAGATTTTATCTACTCTCAACTGCGGTCTTTACCATTGTATTTTTTATTTTGTATTTTATCTAGATGAAAACTATTGCTTAAGATTAGCAACAATTTGGGAGTGCTTTCACTAGCATGGGGCAACAAGTTGCTTCTGGAGGTCTGTTGATTATCCAGTCCGAATTGTGGACCCATTAAGTTACGTATACAGTTATGTATAGGGAAATAATAAGCCTCTTGTTTTTAGTTCAACATGTACATGCACTTATACAATCTAACACTGTGATGATACCATGCTGTTGGCTAGCACCAATATCTGGCAATTACAGATTATTTAATAGTGAGCTGAGAGATAACAATGAAAATGAGATCCTGTATTTTTCGATGTGAGATATAAATTAACAAGTGAGACAAATAGGGTAGCACCAGTCAATAGGTTAAGCACTTTACTTCTGGATGCTCCACTTTGGCTGGAAGCCATAAGAATTGGTCATCTTGGATCTTACCTAAAGTAGTTTTGTTACTTGGATGAATTACAATGTTACATCTATAAGTTTTAAGTTCTATATTATTCTGCTTCCTGGAATCATGGCTGTGCTGTGAATGCTATTTAAACCTTCTGCAGAGTCAATTAAGTTTCTAGTTAAGTTTCCCTACCAGCCCACAATTCTACATGGTGACCATGACAGGACACCGACATGATAACTATTTAATCTTGTTGTTTTCTTTTGATGGTTTGGTTGTTAGTTAGTTTTTTGTTTTGGTGCAGATCAGCTGCGATAGTTGTTTCCCCTGACTGCTGTTACCTATCAATGTATTCATTAACTTCCTCACCCTTGAAGGATGGCGATGAAGCCCTCATTGTGTCTTATTTGGCTGATGTCAATTGTTAAATTTCTTGTTTGTTTTACTTTTACTAGTGCTTTGATATGTTGGATTTATTACCAGATACCACTGTGTTCATTTTCCCCATTCAGGCTGTTAATTACTGTTACCTCTTTGAGTTGCGCTTGTTCTTCTGTGTGGGTGGAGGTGCTCCCCACTGTCAGTTCTGTAAATTATTGTTATGCTCTCTAAAGTTATAATGGATTCTAGTTGTACTGTTACTTATTCTCCTACTTTTGGGACTTCTCCAATTAGGAGCGTCCCCTGTGCAAGCATTGGTAACCAGGACGTTACCCCTTGTACTGTTGGATCATTACTTAATTTTTCTCAACCTTCTTCTCCCACTCTGATCACCCAATGGATGGATCAGAATGCTCTGACCATCCCTTACAGTGATGCAAGTGAAATGAGTCCAGCATTTTACTGAAATGTGAGATGCTGCATTTTGAACTCCCAGAATGCTCCTCCAATCCCCCTTTGTCCTCACAGTTATGTTCATGGTAATGATCAGTTGACGCCCCAGCTTGATGTGCACCTCACAGAAATCGATCATTTGAAGGAGGCATTATCACAACAGGTAGCTCTGAGGATGGAAAGTGAACGTCAAGTGGAGTCTCTCCAGGCTGAAATCAACACTCAACACGTAGCCTACCAGTGGATGGAATGACAGATGCTGGAGTCAACCATTGCGCTGGAATTGCAAATTCAGTAATTGAAGGGTGCTGTCAACAACTTGCATCGCCATGAGGAGGCATTGTCTCAGAGAAATGATGAATATGTTACTCATGCTGCACTTAATGAAGCATTGGATGAATTAGCCGAGAGGATCATTGGTTGAGTGGTTCAGTTAGTGGGCACAAGCCATCCCCCTCCAGCAGCTCCTTTGTTCAGAGGGTCTCATGAAATCATCCCTAACTCTGTTCCATTTTCCACCAGTCCTTCCCTTAGTCAACCTACGTTTGCCCAGTCTGCTATGACGCAAGTGTCTACTTTAACCACCAGAGCCATCCCTCAAACAGGGTATGTGCAGTCATTGCCTGATCCAGTAAGCACTGTGGTAGTGCCCACATTTAAGGAGCACGTGAGTGATACTAGTCTGCTTCCTGGAAAATTCAGTGTGAAAGACCAGCCAAGATACCAGGACTCTATCCTTCCTCTCAAATCCAATGGACAGATACAACTATATAGCAAACATTCCATCCTTCCCAAGTTCACTGGGCAAATTGATGCTGTGTCGCAATCATTTGATGAATGGTTTTTCTTGTTCAAGCTAACAATGAAACAACATAAAAATTCACAAGAGTCAGCCATCTTGCAGTTCCCCTTATATCTTAGTGGATTGGTGTACAATCAATACATGCTTGATCACAACATCAAAACTGACTACCAGCTATTGGTGGGCTTCTTTGAGGATCATTACTGAGTGCCACACATCAAGCATCAGTATAAGACGTTATTATGTGACATGTCCTTCAAATTTGGTGACGACATTCGGAATTATATAACACAGGTCGAATGCTTGTTTTGATTGAGTAGCCTCTCCAGAGAGTATTCGCGACATGATCTATTTTCTTACATCTGCCAAGGTTTTCCTTCATCGATCAGAAATCATTTGGAAGTTCGATGCGACCCTGAGGATAGCCTTCACGAGATCATCAGAAAGGCCATCAGTGTAGTTTACATGCTCCAGAATTCTCAAAGAATCAACAATGATATAACTAGCTTGTCAGGTGTGTCCAGTACAAAGAACTTTGAACCAAGGAGGCCTGCAGTTACCAAGAAAGTATTTGATTTATCCTTGGTAAGATGCTTCACTTGTGGGGAAAAGGGACATCTTAAGTCTCAATGTAAGGCTAAAGTGCAGCTTATCACAGATGGAGAAGGCTTCATTATTGAGGAGCCAAACTGAGTCTTTGTGTGTTGACAACCTTGTCGATTTAGAACCTGATCACCCAACTACGTCTCAGGATTTAAATTAGTTGGAGCGCCACCTCCCTTAAAACGTGCACAAAACATAATCACCCAGTTGATATGGAAGAATTTAATACCCGTCAAGATGAATGGCAATATCTTCAATGCTACTGTGGATACTGGAGCTGTGGCTTCTATAATTAGTGATGAGTGCTGTAGGGAGTTATGTTTAAATTGAGACTCTTTGGATCCCTCCAGTGTGAAACTCATTGACGCCTCAGGAAACCCTCTTTCTCTTAAAGGGAAACTAAGGGATGCTTCCATAAAAATTCACGCCAAGCCATTTGAAGTGGACCTTTTGGTAATCAACAAGTCAAATCATTGCCTCCCGTATGACCTCATTCTGGGAAATGATTTCCTGGAGAGAAACTCTTGTGTGATTGATTTCAAAAATAACACAATTGCTATTAAAGACCAGGAAGCTACTCAATTGGCTACTATTCCTGAGAGAGAAGTCATCTTTAATTTGGAAGAACCCATATCAATCAAACCCAAGCATTGGACTCGAGTCGCCGTATCCTCTGAGGATGGTATTAATGGGGACATAATGATTTCGGGACAGAGAGGCAAGTATGTGCGTGGAATCTCTTTTTCGCCAGATTTATGCAGAGTGACAAAAGGAAAAACACATGTTACTGTTCTAAATGGAGCAAATTCTCCCGTCAAGATTGGAGTTTCTCAATTGCAATTAGTAGGAGTGCCAGTCAAAGTTGAAAATGTCCCTGTCACCTGTCTACCAATATGTACTGCAGTTCATGATTTGGGAGAGCCAGTAAATCCAATTAAAGTACCTGCAGTTACTGATAACTCCCATCCTCATCTCAACCAGAGGGAAAGAAAATCGTTAGTCTCTTTGCTTCATAGTAAACACGACGTGTTTAACTACGGGACCATAAGTGTTGGTCAGGCAGTAGGCAAGGAGCACGCTATAGAACTCAAGAATGATAGACCCATCAGATTGCCAGTGCGCAGAGTTCCTGAAAATTTAAAACCAGAATATGAAAAGATCCTTAGCGATTTGATCGAAAGTGGTATCATCCAGGGAAGCAATAGTCCATATGCTGCTCCTACTGTGTTCATTCAACAAGGGGAGAAGTATTGGCTGTGCATCAACTTCAGGAAACTTAACGACATAACAATTAAGGATGCTTACCCATTACCTAGGATCGAAGATCTTCTATATGACGCTAGCAAGTATAAATTCTTTTCCTGCCTTGATTTGTGCAAAGCGTACTGGCAGGTACCTATGCGCCCTTCTGACATCCCCAAGACAGCCTTCATTACCCCTTACAGTCTGTACGAGTGGAAATACATGGCTTTTGGCCTATGTAATGCGCCAGCTACCTTCCAATGCTATGTGACCAAGGTGCTCAAGGATGATGCTAACCTTCTTGAACCAGGCATATCAGCTTACATAGATGATATCTTGGTTGCCAGCAATACTTTTGAGGAACATCTAACTAAACTTGGTCGTACATTAGATCTACTACAGAGGGCAGGATTAAAAGTCAATGGAATGAAGTGCTCATTAGCCCAGATGAAGGTAATTTTCCTTGGCAGAGTTGTTGAGCCAGGAAAGATCTCTATAAAAAACAATGCTAAAGATTTCTTGGAAAAGATTGAAATGCCATGAAGCCGTCACAAAGCCGCTGAAACATACAGTGATTGATGGGCTTCCTTAATTACTATGGAATGTTTCTCCTGGTCCTCGCCAAGAAAACAAAAACTATTTTGAATCTATTAAAAAGTCTGTAGATTTCAAGTGGACGTGGCAGGAGCAAGAAGCTCTGGAAGGCATCAAGGCTGAGCTCAAAAAGATACCATCCTTGAATACTCCTGACTACTCTAAGGATTTTATAGTTGATTGAGACGCAAGTACTGTTGCTATTAGTGGGATATTGAGCCAGGACATCAACAGAGTCAAGAGTCCTGTTCAGTATTTTAGCCAAAAACTTAGGGCTTCAGAGAGAAACTATGGCGCTACTAAGTGCAAGATGCTTGCTTTAGTTGAATCACTGAAGAAATTTCACTATTTCATACTAGGATGAAAGTTCATTGTGAGAACAGATAACAGTGCTCTTGCCTGGCTGAAGAAATTTAGTGGCGACAAATTGAATATAGTTGCTCATTGAATAGAGTACTTAAATGACTTTTCATTCACAATCAGACATCGTCCAGGCAGGCTCCACCTGAACGCTGACTATTGGACTGCATTGCCTAGTTATGAGAGAGATCTCAAGAAACCAAATGGGGAGAAGGTTCCTTTCTCCTTCATCCCCCACACTGAGTATCAACTGATACCTGAGATCAATGCAGATAGAAAGGGAAAACACATCCTTGCCATCCTTATGAAAGAGGAAATTTTTGAAGCAGATATAGTTCGTTATCAACATCACGACTGGATATTGGACCAAATAATGAAAAGGATGAAGGATCCGTACTTCCCTACGTCTCTGGAAGTGAATTGGTATTTCAACTGCTACAACTGGCACTTAAATGATAATGGTTTGTTATATGCTAAGAGTAAGCACAATAATTGACTTGCTATTCCTGAGTACTTTAAGAGAGACCTAGTACATAGAGTCCATGAGAGGGGTCATCTGGGTATCCTCCAGACTGAGAAAACATTTAACTCTTGGTACGTCACCACTGGAATATGAGCTACAGTGACAGATGTTATCAACAAATGTGAAAAGTGCTTACTCAACAACATCCATCACTTCCCTCAACAAAGTGCTTAACAACTTAGTGCATGTCAATCTTGAACAATTATCAAAAGATGACGAGGGTTTTCAGTATTTACTCATGATGGTAGATCACTTTACCAAATTCGCCCGCATAATTCCTCTAAGTAGCACAACTGCAGAAAAAGTTGCTGACAAAATAACTAAAGAATGGATCTTAAAATATGGACCCATGCAAAAATTAGTTTCTGATAGAGGTCCTCAGTTTGAAAGTAATCTTTTACGAGCTCTAATGAAAGAACTAGAAGTGGTCCACGAGCTGACCACCACTTACCACCACCAAGCAAATGGATTGGTGGAATGATTAAACCGAACCCTTATAAAATTGATTTGGGTAGCGTTATCCCAAGCTGCAGGAAAGCAATGAAGGCGAATTATAGAATGCATCAAGTACTTTTACAACACATCAGTTCATACAACTACTGGCGTGAGCCCCTTCAAAGCCATGTTCAGTTGAGAGGCTGCTATGTCCTTGGCAATGATGTTCCCAAAGTATGCTGACAACAGTGTGGAAAGCTATGTGAATAGACTAATTAACAATATGCAACAAATTCACTTGACAATCTGTCATAATATGAATCAATCCAGCATAAGACAAAAGAAAACCTTTAATAAGAAGATATATGGCGAGCCACATAAACGTGGCAACAGAGTCTTTGCTTATCTGCCCTGCATTACAACAGATAGTAATCAAGTACGTAAACTTGCAAATGATTGGCAAGGCCCTTTCACGATAGAAAAAGTGCTTGATCATAACACCTATAATTTAAACAATGGTAAAATGGTACATTTTCAAAGGCTCAAACAAGCTATCAAAGACATAGAGCATGTAATAATAGACAATAATAAGGAATTCACGTTAGTAGATAATGGTGTTGATGTATATGAAAAATACAATAATTTAACCAGTTTCTCAGAGGATGAATTTTCTGACACTGAGTACAATTATGATAATATTATTTCTGACAATTTAGAAACATGTATGCTCCCCCAAAGAAGAGTGAGAACTACTCATGCTTATGATCCCAGCATTTGGGATTTAAATCTTATCACTCCATTTAGGAATGAACAAATCAAATCGAAAATGAGAGTTGCCAGCTCCACCACCCGCCCACCGAGTGAGAAGGAGGATGGAAGGTAGCAGACCTGGCCGAGATGCCTCATCTAGGCGTGAGAGACATGTATCTCTGCTTGCTGAGGCGTGTGCAAGGAAAAGAGGACGTCAGGATGGTGCTGAGGAGAGTCTGATTCCATGTGGGTGACACGTTGCTCCACGACTTGGAGAGCAGACAGCATTTCCTACGACGCCCTAAACATCTCACCCCTACGTGGAGAGACATGTTTCCCCACATGCGTGAGAGGAGCTGGCCACACCTACATTAAAAACTGATAATTCTAGAGTACCTTTTAGTGCTTTACAAATTGTAAATACCCCCCAAAAGAACGACTTGATAGCCCCTTCGACCTCTTCCACTGCAACTTCTACTGTGAGATCTCAGAAGACTGAAGAAAGAAGAAGAAAAATCTTCAAAGTTGGTGATGAGACCCTTCACCCATACTATATTGCTACAAGAAAAGCTATAGCCATCATCCGAGACAATATATCTGATGAAACGAAAGATCAGCTTCAGCATATTTACAATGGACGGGACATGAGTTGCTCCATAGACATCATTCCCTTTGTCATAGATGCCTCCTGTTGCCTGAAAATAAATACCATCATTGGCTATGACTCCTGAATGATGGAAAGCCTGAATCGCCTATATTGGCATAGCACTGTTCACACCTTCTTTGATGATGACTTTAATATTTATAACCTTTGCCAATTTTTAAATAGTGGTAAAACTATCAACAGCTTCAAGTGTGTCAACATTAATTTTCAAAATCTTTTGTTCATTTATTTTCTATGAATAACTGAGATACAGACAGAGGATATAATGGAGCAGATCAAGATTGCCTACCACATTGCTAAAGTCGAAGGCATACGCCTTATAATGATAGTCTGTGGCGAGTGCAAGACAACAGTACCTGAACCAATTGAGAACTTACATTTTGGTATGGAAAATTTTTTGATACTATTGAAAGATGATTACACTCCGATATCATCGCACTCAACAAGCCATCTCCCCATCACCAGGCTCATATATGCAGATCTAATTTTGTGTCAGCAGGTACCATCCCACTGTCTGCCATTGACTAGAAATTGATCATTGATGTTATGCTCCAATCACAAACCTTGGAAGTGATGGACCCCAACACTCTGTCACTAGTTACAGTAACTGACATGAGAGTAAGCTTCACATTTGCTCAAAGCAGCCAACTGTTAGGCGAGATTCAAACCATTTGGTCTGATCTGAAGGCAGACTTCAACCCTGAGTCCAATTGGCCCTGCCTTGATATATTGAGCCCATCACAAAATTACCACTCATCAGTGGAAAGAACTCTTCAAGACATCAAAGTCTCCTACAACACACAAGATAAGAAGAATTTTAAAGAACGCCTTTTTGCAGAGAAAAATTTACTGGACATCTATGCCAGAGGAGCTATTTGGATTCTCACAATATACCTCACAAAAGAACACCACTTAAAAATACCTATGTCACATGAAAAAAGGTTGAGCCTCACAAAGACAATGATTCACAAGATAGCTGTTTGTCTGCTGTCATGAAAAGTAAAGAATTGGCTGCTTTACAAATGCAGTCCTCCCTCCTCTCCTGGCAAAACAAAAAGGCCTATGGGACAAGTTTGAAAAATATGATGCCCAACTGGTGGGGACAAGTATTGTTACAGGCAAGATGTTGATCATGTTAACCAGCAATTGACTTGGAATTTGTCCGTCAAACATAAATATTTTCTCTGACACACTTAAAAAAATATATGTGGGGTACAACAGCCGAAACTAAGTTCGCTATCTTTTATTCAGACAATGCTCCCTTGAGCACTAGACGATTTGTAGAGTGATTGCCTGGCTCAACAGACACACTCCTTGATCAAATCATCAAACACAACATCCATGGGAAGAATGAAGCTTTGTTCAGTATGCAGCAAATGAAGTATCCTGAATGCGGGTATGGCCAATTCATCAAGTCAGCCAGGCACGTCAACAAAGAAGGTAAGATTATTCCCATCACCATTTTCAACCAGGTGATGTGGACACCAGAACAATTTTATAGAGAGGAGGAGTTATTGGCATTGTATGTGGTACAAATGTCTCCCCACATTCAGGACTAGATTGAAAAAGTAAATTTGGAGAAGTTCAGAGGAAACGCAATCTCTCCTAAGCCGACGCCACAATGGTCTGTAACAGAAGACGAATGCATCCTAATGGTCAAGCATGACCCTAGCAAATTTCTTGATGACCTTACTGTACAGCAGAGAGTTTTGGTTGACAGCCGCAATAAAGATGTCCTTTCATTGATGAAGTGGTGCCTCACGGAGATGTTCACCAAGGAGGAGTTGGTCATTCTACAATCCCCAGGGCAACACATTGCTCTGGACGTAGAATGTACCACTTCCTGCATATGAATCTCCAATCAACAGATCAAATGCCTACGACAAAAAGGACTCTGAGGAAAGTTCTGGGATACCATCAAGGATGCCCATATCAATTATCCAGTAACTATTGGGACTGCCACTTTAGCCTCCCCCATGAAGTTCAGTGAGATGGAAAAGAAGATAAAAACTTCAAATCTTTTGTGTATCCCACCACCTATGATTGAAACCCCGTTGATCCAGCCTAAATGGAAAGTAAGAAAACCAAAGAAGAAGGTTGCTGCCCACTTATCTGATAGAGTTAACTTTGTAAACATCAAACAGGAAGCGATCAAAGCCAGCAGAACAGGTGAGTACAAAGTTGTAAGGGAAAAGCTTATAGTGGGAGGAAATCCTGAACATGTCTTCATTGATGGAAAACTCACCATAACAGACATTTTTACACGTGGGTTACCAGTCCATATGCAATTGCAAGCGCTCCAGGAAAAACTCACCACACTACAGCCTCGTGTGCTTATTCTCTTCCAAGCAGCTGGCAATTTGATGTGGGTGAACAATGTTGAAACCATCACTTGGTACTACAATGTTACTAAAAGGATAGAGATCATCACAATGATAAGAGCTGATGTGTCTGACCCAGAACAGATGACACTTAGTCAAGTTCAAGAATACTGTTCACTATTTGTTGATCATGCCACTATGATTGGGGGTCTCTGAGACAGGTATTTATACATTTCTATCCAGATAACGAGATTAGTGCAGAAGACACCCATACATCTGACACCAATGCGATGATGACACTAATGATCGCCCTCAAGGGTCTTTGACTTTACGAATGGTTTTATGATACATTTACGAGGCGGTTGAATAACCTTAGGAGGAATTTTCCCATCAGTAACCAGATGCCAACAATTAAATTTCTGTGACTGAAGGACAAAGTAGTAACCCAATGAGAAGTACTCATGCAGATCACACGAGAGGCACACTATGCTGAGGTCCAAACATGGGGTGGTGATCTAGCTACAAAGATGATAGTGGCCACTCAAAACATCATGTCTGGGCCAGCCCTTCAACTGCTATCCGAAAATTAATTTGAGCAAGGGGGGCATGTGAGTCACTCGGGGACTTTTGTTGATTTTATTCTTTAAAAATTATTCTGTATTTTTACGTCACCATGACGTCAGCATTAATTTTGATCTCAGGTTGCTGTTGTTAATTTGATGTCCCCTTGGTGGTGCTTATTAGTATTGCTCAAATTGAATTTATGAGGGAAAATATATTGATCATGTTTAAGCTACGTAGATGACTGATTTTGTAAACAAAGGCAGGTAAGAACTAAACTTTTGTATAAAACCTGAGAGAAATGTAGTGATAGTTTAATAGATTTTATCTACTCTCAACTGCCGTCTTTACCATTGTATTTTTTATTTATATTTTATCTAGATGAAAACTATTGCTTAAGATCGGCAACAATTCGGGAGTGCTTTCACTAGCATGGGGCGACAAGTTGCTTCTGGAGGTCTGTTGATTATCCAGTCCGAATTGTGGACCCATTAAGTTACGTATACGGTTATGTATAGGGAAATAATAAACCTCTCTTTTGTAGTTCAACAAGTACATGCACTTATACAACCTAACACTGTGACAATACCATGCTGTTGGCTAGCACAAATATCTGGCAATTACAGATTATTTAATAGTGAGCTCAGAGATAACAATGAAAATGAGAATCTGTATTTTTTGATGTGAGATAGAAATTAAACAAGTGAGACAAATAGGGTAGCACCAGTCAATAGATTAAGCACTTTACTTTTGGATGCTCCACTTTGGCTGGAAGCCATAGGAATTGGTCATCTTGGATCTTACCTAAAGTAGTTTTGTTACTTGGATGAATTACCAATGTTACATCTATAAGTTATAAGTTCTATGTTATTCTGCTTCTCAGAATCATGGCTGTAATGTAAATACTATTCAAACCTTCTGCAGAGTCAATTAAGTTTCTAGTTAAGTTTCCCTACCAGCCAATGATTCTACACTACAATACCTATTATAAGAATAATAAAATATTTAATAGAAGCACTGCTCCCACTTTTTCAAATTCACATGAATTTTACTATAAAAAATAAAAGAAATATCATAGAATCCATTGCATTTTAACTTCATTTAGATTAATTAAATTATAATTACCTACTACAATGTCTATGATAGAACAAATAATTAGCTTAAAAAAGAAAATAAAGGGCAAAGTAACTACAAAGAAATGGTAAAAATTAAATTCTTCAATTTTAGACTCAGATAGTGTCCTTTACTATTATGGTAGGAAAGCTCCATGACATACATATTAGTAACATCATCCTATTTTAATAATGCCTTGTATATTAATCATTAATTTAGATGCTATGTTATGAAATTCATAACATACAAAAATACACATTTTGTATTTTTCCTGGCTTATTCCCATCCAACAATGAAGTTACAGTGAATATAATTAATGTTCTTTGAATTGTAGATGAAATTCATTGTATGAACAAGAAAAGAAGAACACACTTTGAAATTATCATTTTATTACTACATTTTATATTGTCTTTAATTAGATGTGTGAAGTCTACAACTATATAAAGTGAATATAAAATCACCCTATAGACAACATGTATATGTTTAAATAATAGCAAAATAATAATATAATTTTTCTAGGAACTACCTTGCTTATTATCATATAATTCAAATTTATATAATTAGATTTTTTATCACATTACCATGTCTACATTTCAGATTTTGGTATTAAGTCTTGTAAATATTTTTCTTCTTAATTTTTGAAAAACTACATGTAACTATTGCATGCAACATGAATATATTAGCAACAACAAATTTAATTACAGCAAATATATAGAGAGCCTAAACAATGGAAATATATAGACAGATCTATGTTAAATTTTCTTTAAATCATCATGATGCATTATTAAGAAATTTATTAAGCACTAACAATTTGGAAATATGGCTTAGGCTAATTCAATTAGAAATTTTATATATAAAGGCATATATTGTTGTAACAATATGATGACTTCAATATTCCTCTTTTTCAGAAAATTGCTGGTAATAAGAACTTCCAAGAGTGACAGATGGAAAAGTAACAGTAAATTCTTTGGACAGATAAGAAGAAGAAGATATAAATAAAATTTTGAATTGAGCTCATTCATTTAGTCTAGATATAAACTCTTTTAAAAAAAGAACAAAAATGTTGATCATCCTTTTGATATAATTGATATGGATATCTCATTTATGCTTATTTTTAGCAAGTTGTATCAACAAGATTTACTATGTCATTTTGAAGATTCCTTATGTCATTAAAATGTACCAACTCATGAAGAAAAGAAAGCAGCTAAATATTTCTTTGCCTCAAAGGGTCTACAGAGTTTACATTGACCAGAATTTACATTGACTAGAGAATTTACATTGACCAGAATTTACATAGACCAGAATTTACATCAACTAGAGAATTTACAACAACTGGAATTTACACTGACCAGAATTTACATTGCCCAAAGAATTTCAATAGACTGGAATTTACATTTTCCAAAGAATTTACATAGCCCGGAATTTACCATAAATGAAACTTAGGTACATGAATGATGTCACAACTGGTGAAATGCTTAAAATGAGATTGTTTCACTACATATGCCATATTAAAGCCATTAATGACCTATATTCCTTGTAAACATGTGAAAAAGTATTGAATGTATTATAGGTGGAAATGTTATAATGTATGATACAATAGCTTCAAGTAGATTAATATTCTGCTAGTACTATTGCATGATACAATGATGAATTTCACATTCTGAAATATATTTTTTAATGGTGATGTATTATAATATTCATTCTCAGTTATAGTTAACCTAATGTTATATAGATTCAGTAGGTTTTTTCCTACAATCTTCTGTACATTAATATACAGTTGTGTTACTTACACCATGAATCTCTAAATTATTCCAATGAATGTGTTGAAAGTTAATACAGTATAATTTATATACTTTGAAAGCAGGTATAATGTGGAAAGAACAAAATAATGTAATAAGCATAAATGTTGAAAGCTAAATTCAAAATGACAAGACAAAATTGAAACAAATTAGAAAATATAAAATTCAAAACAGTCTTAAAACACTGCTGTAAGTAGTGTGTCAAATTGGGCAGTTATCTACATAAAACTCACCATATTCAAAAAGTGTATTCTTGCAATCAGTGCAAAAATCTGTGTGACCACAAAGTACAAATGCCCAACATTCATCCCCAATGAAATTTACATTGCAAACAACTCAAATTGCTGATGAAATTTGGGTTTCAATGTTTGCATGTGGAGCATTGAGATCTTCTATAAAATCAATTTGTGCCCAATCAAAGCTCAATTTACCAGTTCCCCAGCAGCCATGTCATGAACAAAATTGACATCAGTTTCAGGCAAATTAGGCAATCCCATAAAATTATATGCAATGCCTCTCAAAAAAGAAATTCTTGGGTATTCACCTTTGTTGTGCTTAGTTTGCAGTGCAGTAACAAGATTGTTAAGAGCAGAGTACAGTTTATTTAATCTCTTTACTGTGGATCTGGCTTCCAATTTTGCTAGCAGTTGTTGAGAAGATAAGTCCTGATTTCTGAGAAATTCAATAAAAGTCCAAATATTAGAATTTGAAGGTAACACTCTTGATACACCAAAATGCCAACCCTCTACATCATTAGTAGTCTGAAAGGCCTCATTTGAGATGCACCACATTTCTGGTTTGAATCTCTGAAGCCAAGTATTTCTAAGCAATTATTAAGGGACTAAATATTAAAATTAATTATTACCAAAAATACTGAAAATAAGGCAAAGGAAAGTTGAAACATCAATCAGTCTGAATTATTCCTTCAAATGCTTTAAAAGTTGGTCCAATTTTAAACAACAGTAGAAATGCTATTGCCACAACACTTCATATTACCAATCTAACAAGAGGCGTCCTACAATATCCCCTCATCAAGCCCATCCTTCCTAGTGCTTGTATGCTACACTGAGTAAAATGAAAATAGCATCCTCAAATTCATATTAATGGCAAGACTAAAAAGAGAATCATAATATATATATATATATATTATATATATATATATATATATATATATATATATATATATAATACATACTTGTCTTAATTGCAGTGATCATTGCTGGCTCAAAATTAATCATAACCACTTGAGGTTGAAACATCACATGTATTTCTTGAGAAAACTGTTTCAAAAATTGGAGAATTGCACAGTACACCTGAAACAAAAAGATTAAATTTAAAATATATTTAATGTTGCATACTTCACTCATCCTTTGCCAGGTCAAAGCATAAGCACAGACAAAAAGTTTTCCATGATAGAAATAGCAGAGTGAGTACAATTGCAAGAAAAACTGAGGCACAACGTCAAATGTACCATCTGCAAGCAAAACATCAGCAGTAACCAATAGTTTCATCATAAACACACAGATGAGAATATCAGCAATTGCTTACTTTCATGGATCATATCATACTGCACAAAATCACCACCAAAACTATCCTTTTGAAGAGCTCAGGGATTGCTAAATCTTCTGCAAATTCAGGTAAAGGAGGAAGAGTTTTAGACTTCATAATATTTAAGGAGTGAGTTACTGATTCCTTTGATTTTACATGAACCACTTCCTGGGGTGTAAGATAAACATCATTTTTTTAAATATTGAAAGCATTACTACTACTACCCACACAGTTTATTAATTAAAGGTTAATAAAATGCCTATTGCTACTACTAAAAGACTATACAAAAATTATAAAGGTATGTACAATTAGTATAAAGTAACTATAGAAAGCACTATGAATGGTTAAAAAACAATTTACAAGATGGAAATTGGCAGAAGAGAAATTGTTTGCAGGAATGGCATTCATAGCTTTGTGAGTGAATGAAAAATAAGCATAAATATTATTATAATTACCGTTCCCATAACATTAGCATAAACAGTTGAGGCTCTTTGTAAAGGATTTTCAGTACTCTGCGTGCATTTTTTTGCATTACTCACATCCTCTATAGTTGAAGAATGTGAGTGATCCTCTACATCTGGCAAAGTAATGAGGTTATTATTTAAATCAGAAATTGCCTTAACTTTGCACTTAACACATTTCCAATATTTTCTATTTGATTTAGTACAATTTAGAGCAAATTGAAATCCTTGAATGACTAAAAGAGGATTTCCTTGGTTCATGGTTTCAATCAAAACATTCTCCATGTTAATGATTTCAAAGTGTCCCATTTATTTGAAACTCTGGTTGATGTAAATTCCTTAGTCGATGTAAATTCTGGTTGATGTAAGCTCTGTACATCTCTCAAAGTATTACTATTTTGTCTTAAAATAGTGTCCCATCTACGTAATTTTGTCTCAAATTAAAAATAATTTGTCTAAGAAGTTTTATAGAGTTTTAGTCGCAAAAGTTTGTCCCAAAATATTTGTTTGAATTATCACTTGATATAAAATATATATATTTAGTCACTCTAGCTTTACTGTTATTTAATATCAGTTCAATATGCAAATACAATCAAAATTAGTTTTTTCTACAATTTCAAATAGCAATGCAAAATAGTAATAATGGCTGATAATGACAAAATAGTATGTTCTTGTTTTTTAAAAATCTGTGATGAACAGGTACCTAATCATGGAATGGATTTAATGCAGTTTATTTTTAAATCAATAAATCTATACAATAAGAACTCACATTGTAATGAATAACATTGCCCTTGTGGAAACTTTCTGGGTGGTGTATAAGATCTATATTTTGATTTGTTGTGTAAAATAAACACATCTGCACTCATGTACAGAATATTGTGTGTTCAAATCCCACTGAATCAAATTAGCAATAATTTATATTGCTTTATATTTAGAATTATACTTTTATACAGTAAATTTGCATATCAATTCCAGTACTGAAGATTTTAATTAAATGGAAAATCAAATCCTTTGAGCTTGATTTCATGTATGCTAATTACATTTGTTAATACTGGATAATCAATAAAATGCAAAAAAGCTTACCTTTCAATGTTATGTATTTAAACCAAAGCATACATCAATGAAGAACCAAAAGAAGGTTCCTTAAAAATATAAACTAGGAATGCATATTTGAAATTTATACTGCAAACAAGAATCATCTGGCAGAACTTGAAATAGCAAGTTAATCTAGAGAAAACTGCGGACACAATTAAAATTAAGAGTCTGAACTATCACACATTTATGATTTACTTTGTACGAAGAATTTCAATCACGAGTTAATTCACTATTACTACTATTTTGAGACAAAAAATATATACACCTAAAAGAAAGTACTGTTTGGCATGAATGTGTTTGCCCGAATTGGTCAGCTTCATACTCATTCCAAAAATGTCAAGAAATATTTTTTACGTTAAATTTTATAAAATGAAGTTTTGAAGAGTTGTTTAAGTAAATATTATAATGACAAATGACTTCGTAAATTCCAGGATGTCCGCGCTGCCTGGAAATTTTAAGTTATTGCCTTGACTTGCCTCTAGTGCCTGGAAATTTTATATTTTATTGCATCCAATTTATTGTCTTGTCTAAATATTTTCATTCTTTGGATTCTCTTGACATGTATATGTCACTGTTAGTTTCATACATATGTGAATGTGACTGCATCAGCTATTCTAAGTGACTGGGTTGGAAATATTTATTCGAAATAATAACCTATCGCATTTTTCTAAAAAAGTTTATTATGACGAATTTTATTTTTCAATTAGGCTGATTTATTTATTGCCTGGCAAATGCTTTAACTCAGGTTTTGTTTATTATGGCAATTTATCAAATGTTGATCTTAAAACTAATTATATACTCCGTGTTTGAACATGGGCATCATCAAAGTTTAGCATTTTCTTTGCCATTAGGTTTTATGAATAATTCTTACAAAACGCACATCATGTACATAGGCATTATATTTAGTGCATTATTTAGCACTGTTATCGATTTCAAGATTATTATATCTAGCATATCTAATTATTTTGCGCCCAACTGACACCAAATACTGATAACGCAATTCTATAAGTCTTTGTCTTTATTTTGAGGTTTGTTTCTGCTGTACATTCTTACAGTATCATTCTAAATATGTTATGATAATATACGTAAAATCCAAATAAATCCAAATTATCACTGGAATATGTTCCTGACCAACACTTAAAATCATACCCAATACAATCATTTTGCAACAAAAGAAAGGAATCATTAAATTTTCAGACAATCAAAACGTGAGCCGTTATTACATCAGCTTAACAAAATGTGTTTTTTGCACGTGAATATCGTCTACAAAAACATGTTTTTGTAAATTTTTGTATGTTGAAAAGATTTATTCACGTCATCACAATTAAAAAAACTGTTTTTGTATTATATGGTTGTATCCAAAGGTGGACGTGGGTGCTGATTTTAGTACCCAACTCAACTCACATAAATCAGTACTCGACCACACCTCCAGCAACACTATATATATATATATATANGTAAAATAGATTTTAAAGGCCATTGACTACTCTAAAAAAATATCAGGCATGGTCAATTTTTTTTTCAAATCCATGTGGACATATGAAAATTATATATATATATATATATATCAATAAGTTTTGTGAATCCTAAGTCACTTAGGTTTTCACATCTGAAGTATATGTAACTGAGCAAACCATTTTCGTCCATGCTGTTTCTCTACTAAATCCTTCTCAAATTTTTTATTATGCAATTAATTGAATTTGCACTTCTAGAGGTGGACAAAAATAACCCTAAATGTAGTGAATGCCATAAAATATATAAGTACTATGTTTAAATTAAAATTATTATAAATTATTATTATAAGTTTCTAACATACCTAGCTTACGTTTAGAAAACGAAATTTTTTTGGCAATAATCATAAAACGGGCCGAATGGGCATTCATTTAATTCGACCGGCCCGCTTTTGGGCCATGTCTATCTCTCGACGCTGCCTCATTAATGTAATGATGACAGCCTACGAATAAATTGTAAAATCATACACGCATTTATGAAATTAGTAACCCAACGAATAGCCGGACAGATGGGAGTATATCGCACATGGACACACCCAACTCACGTCCACCCTTGCTAATATCTGCTTGATAAACTAATGTTTTACTCGTGGGTGAAGCTTCATCCGATGGGATTATTTACGTTAATTTTTAATTTCAGTCTGGAGTTGGATCTCTAATCAATAAATTTACTATTCATAATTGAGTATGAATATAACGCAAATGAAACTTAATCTACCAATTACATATCTTCCCTAGATTATTTTATAGCAAAAATTAATATTCAACTCAATATTATAGTGTACTTAAATTTCAAGCAGTAGCAAAAATTGAAGAAGATGCAGAATAGAAACACGCGGAGTGCGTGTAAAAAATTAACACTACTAGGGGTAAAAACGATAGGAAATGCAATGAAATGCATAAAAAGTTTTAAAATATTCGATATAGCATGATTAACAAAATTTGTAGCACGTGGGCTATATATGTGTTTAGATTATTTAAAATATTAGCTAATAGTTATAAATAATCTAAAATTCTTGCAGCATAAAAAATATTGAAAAGTTGTTGATGAAGCGTTAAAACATGCAAGCAGTCGGTTTTAGGGGGGGGGGACAATCTCTCTCTCTGGATCCGCGCTAACGCAACTTATAACACCGATTGATTCATGACATCTAGTGTAATGGATTCAAATACAAAGCCATTCGCTTAATATTGCAATTATACTCCAAAATGTAATCTTGTTAGAAAGGAGTGTTACGAGTAGTTAGTGGAACTTGAAGTTGATATTTTTTGGGATTTTTTGTATTATTTTTTATTTTATTGATTTTGCAGGTGAAAAGTTTTTCACATGGTATTAAATTTAAATCTCCAAATAAAAAAGCAGAAACGTTTCTTTTATACTGCTGCATCATTATTTAAGTTTGTTAAATTTTAAATTAATTTAACTGATTTATTGCTGTTCAGAAGAACCGCCTTTGTACGAATTTAGAAGTTAATTAGCTAATGTAAACGAAACTCATAATTTTAAAATGGGTTATATTATGCCATTGAAGGCAACATATTACAATAAACATTAAATCAAGTTTTTCGGCAACGAGGGCAATCACAGGAGATCAAGTAGGAGCTGATTGATGAAAAAGTGAACTGAGAGAAGGCATCAGTAAAGTGGAAAGGCATCAGATATTTTTGAAGTAAGTGATGAACAGAGAATACGACAGTCAGAGCGTTATAAAATCAAATTGATCGAATTCCAGATTGCAATTGAACTGGAAGAGATCGCATTCATGTAAGTATGGTAAGAGAAAAATGCATTTGAAAGCACGCTTCTGGAATCGTTTTATAGAACGAAACAAAACACGAGAAAGCTATTAATAGAGGAAAGCATAGAGAATAACGTCACAAAGAGTTAGTTAGTTACATCACATATACATTTACAATAACTCTACGATGTGACAAAGTTTGCCGCCACTACATTTAGCATACGCGATTATTACAGGGTCTATTAAATATGTAGGCATGTAAGAAAAATAGTTTTTCTGATTTTGTGAATTTTTCAGAAAGTGACAATAACCTGTGTTATTGAAATGATTGTGTATATTTACAACGCCTTATTCATAACTCCATGCTGTAATTCTCGAATGTATGCTCTAAAATACAAATTTCGGCAATATTTCAAACTTCTAACAATAAACTTTAATGCGTTTAACATCGTATTATTAAATTTATTTTTCACATGGTAATCGTCAATTAATATCACCGACAACCGCTGTTGTAGCAATGTTGAAATAATGATTCTGTATCAAAAAATTTCAATGATGCCGGCATGTTAATATAATAATGAATAAAAATACAAAAGCACATGGACATGGAGTCAGCCATTAAATTATTTAAATGGAATGAATCATTAGCGTTTATTGCCAAACCCGAAAATGGTGTAAACGTTTTTAGAAAACAGTTGAAATATTTTTAATTCAGCTAAAGCTTTCATGTCCTTTGCTTAGAATCGCATTGTTTAGGTACTTTAAAACATTGGATTGTAAATGCAGTTATGATGGGTTTTCTTTCAAAATAGAACTAAAAATGGCGGGTATTATATATAATACTCATTTGGGAAAGTTGCAATAATAAATTGCAATAACATTGCACTTAAAACGTGGTATTACTGTTATATTACGAAATATAATATAAGAGGTGTACAAATGCAGTTTAAGAGAATAACAAAACAAAGCTAAAAATTTTTCAAAACAAATATTGTAGTTCTTTAACACGTAACTGTGGATGTTTTTATTCAATACGTTTCTAGCTTTTTTGTTAAGCATACTGAAGTTTCATTCTACTACGATTGAGATGTCCAGGGTATATTAATTGCGACGTGTTATCTTATTATATTTTTATTAAATAAATATTTTTATTCTAAAAACTTGCATGTTAATTGGCTCCTCCACAAACTTAATATTTATTAGTTAGAGGTTCCACAACTTACCACTGAAAGTTGAAATGTAGTAGTTGTTTGTCTTCTAATGTCTGTTGTAATATTTAATAATTAATAATAATAATAATGCTGAAGGCATACACTACAAAAAATAATAACAAGTCAAGTTTTACGGCAGCGAGGACAGTCACAGGAGATAAAATAGGAGCAAATGGAAGAGTAGGCAAAGTTGGAGAAGGGCTCACCAAAGAGGAAAGACATCAAAGATTTCTTGAAGCTCGGTGGCGGGAAAAATAAATCAATCGCTGTTGGAGGGTTGAGAGTCAAGATGTAATTAACAGCAGTACAAGCACGATTAAAAAATGAGTGAAGGGTGCGATGTTTCTTGGGACGACGAATGGATCAAGATCCAATTTGGAGTGAGTAGTCGATTGAACAGGAGGAGATCACAGGGATGGAAGTAGAGTGGCAGCGGGAGGTGCACAATTTGAGAAGGGCGACTTTGTATTGCAAGGGAGAGATCCATTTGAACACACGCTTCTGGAAACGTTCCATAGAGTGGAACAAGGAACGGGAAGGCCACCAACATGGAGAAGAATAGAGAAGAATGGCATGAGGAATGGACTTGAACAAAGACAATTTCACAGCAGCCGTGGAATTAAAGGGAACATTGCGGACGAGGGCAAAGAGTGAGGAATTAGTTTTGCGGAGACGTAAGGACACGTGACCAGAACAATTTAAGTTATCAGCAAGGTGAAATCCAAGATGAGTATGATGAGGGGAAAATTCACAGGAAGAGGAAGATCGGGAGGAGATACAGAAATGGAAATACCACATGTCTTGGTTGTGCTAAAATCAAGATGGTTAACAGAAGACCAAGTCGACAAAAGCTCAAGATCAGAGGTAATATTGGAAGCAAAAGAACAACCAAATTTGTAAATCGCAGTGTCATCAACGTACAGTAGACAGGATGAGTTGAGGACAGATTGAGGGAGGTCGTTGATAGCAACAAGGAAAAAGAGAACAGCAAACACGGGACCTTGAGGAGCACCACTAGAGCAGGGGAAGAAATAGACGAGTTAATTTTGACACACTGACGACGATTGGACAGGTAAGACTGAAAGAGTTCGATGAAATCACATCAAAGCCAAATAAACTTAATTTGTCAAGACGGATAGAATGAGGCAGCCGATCAAATGCTTTAGAAATGTCAAGAAAGATAATGCAACCAGGATTCATTATGATCAGAGTGAAAATAGCAGTTTTCAATCAAAGTGAGCAAGTTAGTGATGGTAGAACGACCCGGAAGGTTACCATGCTGAGCAGGGGAGATGAGGGGACGAATTTTAGGGAACACATAACGAAAGACAAGGCGCTCAAAGATGTAATACAGCCGAGAAAGAATAGCTATTGGACGATAAGAAGTGACTTGAGGGGAGGGAAAGTGATTGGATTTTAACAGTGGAGACATCCGAGATGATTTCCAGCAAGGTGGAAAACGCTTAGAGGAGCAATTGTAGGAGAAGAGATGCTTTAAATGGATGGAAAGAGTTGTGGAAGTTTCGTAGATTACAAAGGATGCGACGCCATCAGGATAGCAATGACCTGACAACTTGCAGGACTTATGCATGAGGGAAATATCATAGGCGTTGAAGACGATGTTACATAGGCGAATCAGTGGGGAGGTAGCAGGAGGACCAGGACAGAGCGAGATAGGATCAGAAAAATTCGAGGAGAAATAGGCATTAAAGAGGTCAACTTTCTCCAGATCCGAGTGAGCAGAAAGATGGTTCCAACTCAAGCTGGAGATGTCAGGTTTGGAATGCAGGGAACGCAAGAAGGCATAAGAGTCTTGAAGAGAGTCAGATGAGAAGCTGGACAACAGAGATTTTGTCGAGTTCCATGAAGTTAATGACGTCTTTTGTAAGAGAAGAGAGTTTCGATGAATCGGAAGGACTTAAACGGCGTTTGAAAGATTCGAGTTTATTCAAGGAGTGTACAGTAAGGAATGAGAAATAGAAAGGGAGAGAAATACGCTTTTTCTGACGACGAGGAACAAAGGTCGAAATAACTTGGTGAAGAAAGGTGTACCAGTCATCAGCAGAGAAAGAGTCATTAAAAATGGGGAATGAAGAAAAGTGAGCAGCATTTAGAGATACAAAGTCACTGTTCGATCCAGCATATTGAGGAGTGACAGACAAACAGAGGGGGTAATAGAATTGACAGACAGGCTGAAGCAAACAAATGAGTGATCAGACAGTTTCACTGGAATAGGGACAACAGAGGTGTCAAAAATACGATCAGGGTGAGAGCACAAAACCAAGTCAAGGAGGGAGGAGCGGGAAGTAGGAGAAAATACCAGTTGTTCAAGATAGTAAGAATCAAACAGATCCAGAACAGAAGATTCATAGGCGTCATTAGAGTCAAGTGCATTCCAAAAAACATTGGGAAGAGTGAAGTCACCACAGATGTGGTGATGAGGAGGAGTGGGAAATCCAAGTTGACAAGAGAGAGTGATATACTGATCATGAAAGTACTCAAGCATTGTTGAAAAATCAGCAAGGGGAATACGAAAAGGACTGCTGGAAGAAGGGTTATAAACACAGAGAAGAGAAACAATGTGATCACTGAGAACAACAGCATAGTAATCCACCTTTTAAAGGTCCAATCTCAAAACCCCAAAGCTTGTAATGATATCATTAAAAATATCTTGTTCGACATAGGCTGAGTATTCAAAAAATTTCTTCATAACATATAATATAGTTAATATTTGTTTTTACAAACAATTATGACTAATTGCGCTGCTGTAAACAGATTAAGTGTCAACCATCTTCATTTTAGCGCTAGCAAGACATGTGGTATTGCCTTTTCTGTGGCTCCCAATTCTGATTTGCCTCTACCTGTGAACTTTGCTCCTCACCACACACATCTTGGGGTTCAACTTGCTGCAAACTTAAATTGGACTGGACATGTGTCTTTGCGTCTCCGCAAAGCTAATTCCTCGCTATTTGCCCTTTTCCGTAATGTTCCTTTTAATACCTCGTCCGCTGTGAAACTCTCTTTGTTCAAGTCCATTCCTCGCGCCATTCTTCTCTACGCGTCTCCTTGTTGGTGGCCTTCTCGTGCTTTGTTCCACTCCATGGAACGTTTCCAGAAACGCGCTTTCAAATGGACTTTAACTTTGGACTATAACGACGCTCTGCTGAAATTCTCCACTC
>CABFPE010000126.1:1278890-1289518 GCA_900660155.1 Hofstenia miamia | reverse complement strand
AAACGTTTCCAGAAACGCGCTTTCAAATGGATTTCCTCTTTGGACTATAAAGACGCTCTGCTGAAATTCTCCACTCTCCCGCTGTCACTCTACTTCCATGCCTGTGATCTCCTTCTGTTCAATCGACTACTGACTCGCAAATTGGATCTTGATCCTTTTGATTTCATTCAGTTCTCTAATTCCTGCTGCACTCGCTCTGATGATGTTGTCACCTTCTCCATTCGCCGTACAAAGAAACATCGCACCCTTCACTCGTTTTTCAATCGTGCTTGTACTGCTGCTAATTACATCTTGACCCGCAACCCTCCAACAGCGATTGATTTCTTTTCTCCGCCGCCGAGCTTCAAGAAATCTTTGATGGCTTTCCTCTTTGCTGAGCCCTTCTCCAACTTCTCCTACTCTTCCATTTGCTCCTATTTCATCTCCTGTGACTGTCCTTGCTGCCGTAAAACTTGACTTGTTTTTATTTCTTGTTGTGTATGCCTTCAGCGGCTAAATAAAGTCATTGATTATTATTATTATTATTATCATAGGCTCAAAACCTTATAAATGCAGGAACATTGCCAGGGACATATTGAAGGGGACTATGGTACTGCAGTGCTCCTTGAAGAAGGAAAATTTAATGCAGCTATTAGTTTAATTTGTGTAACCTCCAAAAAATTTGGAAAATGAATTAGTGACAAATTTTTGCATTCCATTTGCAAATCTATCCACAGGTTGGGGAGTTTTTGCAACATATTTGGCAAATTTTTTTAATTAAATTGTCAGTTATTTTCAAAAAGAACTAATGCTGTTTCAATAAAGTTGTTAATTATTGCACATTTTGTGAGGCCTTCTCACCCCACTTTTTTCGAAAAAGCCACAGGTCAATACCTAAAAAGTACAGATTATCTTATGAGAAATTTAAGAAACTTCTTCACTTTTTTAAAAATATTATTGAATAGGTCGTCACCTATAAAAGGTAAACTAAAATCCTAGAGAACACCATAGAGCTATTTTGTCATCCCCCCAGATATTTGTAGCTGGCCTCATTTTTGTGTCAAATACTGTATCATGCACAATCCAAGTATTCACGGAAACTGGTACTTTGTATAAAATACAATAGCTGTAAACTGCGCATTCTTTGTTAAAATGAACAGGAACAAGTCTATCAGCATTCTAAATGAAAAATTTTTTTGAAAAACATAGATTTTCTGTTGCAGATTCTAAAAACTGGCGGCTCTACGCGAGAGGGACTTCTGAAGTCTTTCACCAAACATGTCAGATGTTCAAAATGTATTCACAATATTATTGATTTATAAGTTTTTAACATTTTTGTACAAATTTCTAAGAAATTCTGAAATTATAAACACTATTTTGCATTAATTGTTCAGTTTTTGTTGTACAAAATAGACACCCGTTCTATGTAAAAATCTAGCAATATTAGAGATCCTAAACCTACGAAAATGCAACTTCATGACTCCATATAACTTTATTATTTAATTAGATCATTCAATTATTAAATTACTGATTTGCTAAGAATCATGATGTTCTAGACTTTTTTATACTCGAATAATGTGAAATTGGAATTACTAAATCTTACACAAAAAGAACTAATGCTAAAGATTGACCAACCAATGCAAATTCAACAAAATTAATAGTTTATGCATTTATTTCTTTTCCTATTGCCAGATTCCTGAGCAAATTGACCTGATCCCGTTACCAGATCCACGCAACTGATGGCGGTACCAGAAACAAAAACACAAAATGAGACAGGATCGGTAGGAGACCGGGACCAACTTTTCAATTTCAAATGAAACGGGACCATTTCGTTTAAAAAATCGATATTATGGTATACTTGCAAAATTAAAATATATCTATAATATCTCCATTCAATATTCTGTTCAGCTCCTCTGAACGTTAGGTTAGGAAATAATTTTAAATCTTTTTCGAAATTTCCCAAAAAAATTGTTAGTCTTTTCAACAACTACAGCTCACAGCAATACGTTTTTAGAGACATTTTCAACATTGCATTAAAGTATGTTCCCCAATGGACCTACCCAAGCTCCGCGATTTTCAAATTTGCCAAAAGACTTGGAGAAATTTCTTTGTAAATGTGGAAAACGGGTTTGTCCCCTAAGACGGACGCAGACTGTTTAAGGTTTATAAAATTATATAATGTGTAATTATATTCACCACACTCCACTCTCAATTTTTTACTCAAATGAAAATGTAGATAAGTGACTCTGCAGGGTTGTTTGCTACGGCTATGTATCGAAATAGTCTATTCTGATTTCTGCATTATTTATACTATTGAATGTGAAATAAAATTTATCTGTATTTTCTCAAGGTTATTATTCCTCTTTCTTATTAATTGTTATAATTAAACTTATTTAGTAACGTCTGCTGTCGCTAATATACATCTTTTTCTATTTTCTCTTAAATCTTGCTATAAATGAATTTATATTATCCTAAGTGTTTGAATAAACCCTAACAATGTTCTTAGCTAAGAGGAGTGAAGTTGTATTATACCCATGTTTTTTTCCTTCTATTTCTACATTCAATAGCGCAGTCGTTTTTGAAGAATCTATTCGTTTTCTGATTTTATTTGTCGCAGAAACTTGCTCATCCTAATGTTGTTGGTTCCTAGTTTTCTATAAATGGAAACCTGGATTGCTACATTTTTATTGAATTTCAAGAATTAGCGCTATACTTTCAAAGGATAAATTCTACTGCTAACTTCAGTTTTTGCAGCATTATGCTTTTTATGTTGCCAGATTTCGTAAATTCGTTGTCAATCCTGTGAATTGAAGGCATTAATAAATAAAAGACTTGTATACTGTGGGCATGTATGCCACCTAAGATTGGAATTAATAAGACTAGATAAAAATGATGTAGATCTTTTTATTTTAACTTTAAATACGGAAGTCGAACAGGTTCATTTCCGGTTGAGATTCCCCAATGGCTCATAATCACTTAGCTGTTATTCAGAAGTGGTTCAGTGAAATGCAGGATGAGGGGATAATTGTTTAAAACAGTTGTTGAAGAAATTAGAGAAATATCTGGAACTTAAACTCACTATAGATGCACAGAAGAACCTGTAGACACAAATTGCATTCTCGGAGAAATAAAAAAACATTCGAGGAATCGCCAAAGTAAGTTATATATTAAAGTCGCATATTTTTGGTAAAAATTGCGTGCAGCAGCTGCATCTGAATGAGTCAGTTTTTCTTTTCGGTCCTACAAAATATGATATTGTAACGTCCGAATATTAACACTAAACATACTAAACAAATTTGCTTTATCTTCGTGTTTCCTAATATATAATTAACGAAAATACATTTTTCTGGAGATTTTCATAGTACAGTTTGATTTTTTATTGTATGTTTTTGCAGCGTATTTCGAGATTTTGTGGCACATTAATATGACATATTCTGGAAGTAATTCCTGTATATTAATTCGGCCCCTAATAATGACACAATCATTGGTTTGAAACAAAACTAATCGTAATTTATTGCGTGTACAGTTAGTATTTTGCTACTTAAGATGTTTTAACCGCTTGAATAAACTTAGGGAAAGTTATACCCAAATCGAACGTTTCAAGATATGTAGAATCAAAAACGTGTACTCGAACTGTTAGACATTTAAAGTTACCAATTTCTCAAAATTATTTACTTTTTCAATTGAAAACGTTTGATATCATTTCTTCTCTGTCAATTCTGTAATTGTAGTGTGAATTGTACTTTTTAGGTCGGTCATTTAAACAAAATATTTATAAATATCCTTTAGTAAAAATTTTTAATTATTGTTAATAAAATCACATGTGTAATTAGATTTTATTTTTCTTTTGCAGCTCCTTTGCTCTATTTATGATTAATATATTTTTCATGTTTATTGCCAATTTTTATTATTAATTAATTTTACATTCCAAATGTTTGACTAAATTGTAATGTCGATTAGCTTTTAGTGTAGTGCTTTTCAAAATCGAGAGATGACTAGTCTTAGACAGAGGGATTAATTTCATTGATATAAAATCCCTCAATTTCATTCAACTAAAGTCGCAATGGAAATTAATACAACTTGAATATCTTCTTAAACTGTATAATAAGCATCCAAATAGTCAAGTTAATCAACTGTTCGAGAAAGAGCGACCCGCATGGAGTCTCTATTTTGTATAATTCAGAAACGGCTTGGAATATACTGATTCTCAATGATATTCACAAGTTTGCTTATATTGAAAATATTACTGTACATTTAGTTTTGTAAATTAAGGAATTCACGAAATTCCAAATAATATAGCGGTAATAAATGGCTCTTGAATTGTTTTTGTTTTATACTCAAATTTATTTTATATTTTGACACAATACAAATAAAAAAAGAATTCAATTTTTCAATACTTAGTTTTTTAGCAAATATTGCTGCTAAGTAGCTTGCGTGAATTATGATCTCACATATTTTTTTGCATTTTTATTGGCAACACCTAAGTTGCAGTTAATTAATGATTGCTTTTAATATATATTTAATATCGTTTCTACAGTTTTAGATGGCAAAGGGATTGAGAAATAAATCTGCTCAAAGAAATAAAAGACTTAAAACTCAGCGATATGCAGACAAACAACGACTTATTCAGCTTGCTAAAGAAAATGGTATATGTGTAGTTATTCTTGATTTTTTATTAGAATTTAGGTACATACGTTCCAAAACCTTGGGAAAATAGACCAAAACTTCAGGATTTGTACAAATTTGCCATTCCTAGTCTGAATAAACCACAACCCGAAATCAATTTAGGTTTGTTACATTGGTTTATTATATCTATTTAGAATGAATGCAGATATAGTTTATTTCGAATACCCTGTATAACTGATTTTTTATATTTATCATATTTATTATTTTGCTCAATACGATATCCTTATAACTTGTAGAGGGAAATCTCATTTGCCTATAACTATCGTAAAAATTGTTAAATCACCTGATGATGAATGTATGACTATGATTTACCTTGTACAATGGTACAATGCCTTAAAAAATCGTTTAGAAAAATAGGCTGTCCGCTTTGCATTATAAAGAATTATTATTGTTAAATGGTGTTTTGTAAAAAAATTATTATATTTCAATTTTGAATTTTTAGAAAATGCTTTGAAAATATTATGCTCTAAGGTAGCACCTTATAATTCATTATAAAAAGTAGTGTAGTAGAGGAACGAGGCGGGGCCCTTCTTGTTAAGTTATTTAACTTGGATAAGACCAATGATGTTTTAAGGATAGGATTCTTTAAAATATTTTCCATTACTTTAATTGAGGCGATGGTTTTCGCTAATACCAATACTAGATGCGTATCAATTATCTAATCAATATTGACCTAACAATAAACGTAATTCCATACAATATAGATAACCGTGGTTGCTAGAGCCCCTTGTTAAAAATGTTATTTTTCTTATCAATGCTTATTAGCATTTGAGAATGTTGAAAAAAATCTTGCAAATGCTTCATCAGTTTCCTCAACAATGAATCCTGCAACAGATCATCTTTGAAATGCTGCAACAACCACATGTCTTGCTTCTTGGAAAAAGCTGTTCTTCAAATTTTCATGTGATTTCTTTTAAATATAACCAGGCAATGCAGACTTCTAGTATGTGATGATTTTCATCATGTTCTTACTTTGAGAGTTAATCGGAAATATGACGTTTACCTTGCAAAACAATGCTTAGAATGCACATTGGGAACTTGCAAATTACCCGATGTCAATTTGATGAACGGAGTAAAGAAATCGAAGCAAGTTTGTACTTCACTGTATGAAATCTGAGAGAAAATTTTCCAAAAAAGGATAAAGAAGGCCTCGTACATTCGTTTTTGTGATCATTGTCCAAAACACACAATCTGGCCATTTTCCGATCAACGGTCCAATGGAGTTGACATGGTGCTCATTTTACATTTCTGATACACTACAACCAAATAATTTATTGCAGACAGTTGTGAAAAGAATTCATTTTCTAAAAAAATCGGCTTGGTTTCCTTAGTTGAAAAAAATATTTGGGAAATGCCCAGCAGTACATATTTTTCGATTTAGTAAAATTATGAAACAGTACCTATATTTGACGCTCTTTTTAAGTACCCTGGATATTTGATAGCTGTTGTTAGTCAAAAAATCTCATACATCTAGGAAATATAGCATGAAAAGATTGGTCCTTTTTGAGACTGTATAGGTTGTGTCTTACTATAGAAGCATGTCCGCTATTCTAATCGAATATGAAATGCTACAAGCAATTCCTTTGCTTGGTCTTAACAAAGAAGTAAGGTTAGTGGGGCGGTAAAAAAGAGAGACATTGTTCAAGATCTCTCGCTTGGAAAAGATTGTGCTAGGCAACTCTTTTCTGCCCGAAATTGAAAGGCAGTGCATGCAATATGATTTCAGCACATAGCGAAATGGAAAATTGATGCCTGACAGAACATCAAAGAAAAAATTGCTTAAGCATTGCACCTTTTAACGACAATTTCCATGACTGTTAGGAACAGAAAGGTTACAAAAGTTGTGTGATTGAATCATGTATTCTTAAACGATGCAACATCAAACTTGTTTTCGAGAATTTGTTGATAGTCAAAACCAAATTCCACGTCAATTCAATATTATACCAATTACTTTTCTCTGAGGTGAGCTTGGTTTCTCACAGATATGCATTACTAATCAATCAAACTTTCTGATTGGCTTTTCATTAACGGCAATGGATCACCTTGATTTTGCATGCGACTCACAAATCGTCAGAATCTTCACTAGCATATCTAAAACTTTTCCATCTGACCATTTGTTAGACATAGCCATTCCAATTTGAAATTTCTCTTAGCATCAAAGTTTTGTATTAGAAATGTGTACATCAAATATGCAGTGATTACATTTTCCTTTTTTAAAAAACATAGCAATTTTAATTCATTCTAAGGCATACATTTATTGAGGTTTTTGTTATAACAAGACACTAGCTAAATTACCTTCTATTTTATAAATGCATTTCGTTATTTTCTCTTTAGACGAACCGCCAGCTACACCAACACCTAGCATTACCAGTATGGACTTTGATGATTCTGCGTCTGTTTCTTCGATGAGTAGTCGTTTCTCATTGAGACATTTAAAGCAGACACTGGCTTCATCTACCGGAGACAAACTTAATATCCCCGCTTGGCTAACCAGAAAACAAAGATCTAGACTATTTAAGAGCATAAAGCACGAACAACGGCTCAAAAAAACAAGCAAAGGCAAACGTATTGCGAAGGTTAAAAATGCAATGCAAAAGAAAATGGAAATAGATGATTAATCGCGTTTAATTTTAACGTTTTTGGGATTAAATTTAACAAAAAGATGTATGTAACTAAATTCTTCGTTTGCCTGATGATTTCAATTATATAACGTTTGGCGGGTGTATTGGCGGTTAATGCAATATTTTTAACAGGAAATATTTCTTACATCCCGTCAAAATTATCTCAGTTATTGTGCTAAAAAGCTTGTAGCATTTTTTTTACTATTTTTATTTGTTCAACATTGTAAATTGCTGGATATTTAATACTTGATAAATATCATTCTTATCCATTATGATTTAGCAGTTTACATTTCACACATGCATATCAATTGTATCTTAACGCTAAATTATGCTATTGTCGCGCGATTTCCTTTCAATACTTTACTGTATGTAGAATGTAGCGACATTGGTTTCTCTATACCTAATATTTGGGACTTTACATAGAACACCTGATAAGTTGTTGCATTTAATGCGGTACTTGTACTGAAGCCAGCACATTTTCACAAGACATTCCATTGCTAACAAGAGCAATTAGAACAATTAGAACCCTTGTATACAACCAGGCGGCAATTCAGTGCAATCAGAATTTTTTTGAATCTAAGTTATAACAATACCTATCTCGAGATTTACGAACAAAAATCCATCCACTACTTTTTGATAAATCCTGCTGACAAACCGACAAATAAGCAAGCAGACGGACAGCGGCGAAAACGATGCCTCTTGGAGGTAATAACTTGAAACTAGCAGTGATTCTTGGGCTAGCATGGTCGCCGCCACCACTCCTTTTTTAAAAACTATAGAGACACTATTGCGATTTTCTTGTGAATATTGTTTTAAAAAATAATTTGTCGTGGTTTTTTATAAAATAGAGGGATGTTTTCCAAACATTTTGTGCTCCCCTATGAATAAAGGGCGTCTTAAAATAACTAGATGTCATGTTTATAAATTGTACTTTAAGGTTTTTGGAAAAATCTCATAAATCATTGCACTTTTTACAAGATGATATTCGATTTTGGACAACTTGCAAATACTTGTAATAATTTTAGGCAAAGAAAATTAGCCGCCACGTTTGTTATTGGCATGCTGATAACTTCATAGTGGAATTTTTATTGATTGTAGATTATTGTTTAACACACGTTCTTAAATTGTATTCATGATTTAGATTAATATGGAATATTAGGATGTCTTTGTTCAAAAAGTAAGTACAACAATGTTATTCGGCTTTGCTTATAATAGTTTGCTGGGAATTCCGCATGTTAGCATATCAAGCTTAATTCTTCAATTATTCACTATGTCTATTTTTCATATGCGCATGCTCACATTTGATTAAATACTATTAATGTTGATTAAGTTGAATTCTAGTTTTTTACAGTAGTTGTCCCAAGGCGACTCCGTTATTAAGGATCGACTTAAGTTGCACTAACAAACACTCTGATTTTTATGCAATAACGACATTTAAAAGTTGTTTCGTTTAATAATTAGTTTAGTTTCAATACTGAGTTTGTTTTTAGAAATGCAGTGGAAGATTTTCTATTGGACACAAAACTAAAAAATTCTGATAAGAAACGAATCCGAAATTACATTAAAGAAACATATCCCAACATCAGCGATTACATTGACAACGTCTGGCCCAAGAATGAGGATAATGTCTGTTATGTTAATGTAAAAAAGTAAGATTTTTATGACTAATGTGTTTATTAAAACTGGAACTTTTGTACGACATTCACCGGATAACTTTGAAATTTCACCTATAACCAGAAATGAGGAAATGACTCCCGAATTGCATGTTTAAAATCGATCAATCTATTGCATTTTTCCATTTGTATCTACCAATTAATCGATTCTCTTAAAAAATAAAGTTTTAAAATGGGTCACTGATCAATCTACCTTACCTAATCTTGCGAATTCTACGTCATTGCATTGATGAAGCCTCATGAATTTTGTCTTTGGGTAATGGAATTTTCTATCAAATATTTCACATAACAGTAGTATGGAGTCTCTCTACTAATAAATGTTTAGGGCTACAATAAATTTTTAAAAGGAAAAGTTAGTTATTACCAGTTAATAGCTGTTTAACCCTTATTCGACCGAAACATTTTGACCTAAAGGGGTAACTTTTCACCCCAATCGTTCTTAAGCCCATGCTACACGAACAACTTTTGTCGCCGATTTTTGTTGGCAACGAAAATCGTTCGTGTAGCACCCCTTTTCCACGACTAAAATCAGGAGTAATTATCTAGACTAAAGTTGTTCGTTCGGTCTAACTAAAATTGGACAATAAAAATTGTTCGTGTAGCAACCCTTTCGCCAACTTTAGTCGTGAAGTAATTAAATGACAAAAGTTGTTCGTGTAGCAGGGTGCTCCGACCAACTTTTTTGTCAGAGAAATAATTCTCCAACTTTCTAGTAATTATCACCTTCAAAGATAAATAAACAATTTTAAGCTATAATTTCAATCGTTTTCAGAGTTCATTTCAGACTGTAAATTTAAAATTAGTTAGGTTTATAGAATTAATAATCATGATTGTACATTTTTATGTTAAAATAAACACATATCACTATGTAGGCATTTCTTTTGTATACTTGTGTTTAGCATTAAATTAAAACAATTAACTCATCCTTTCTAGTAAACAAAAACATTTGAACTTTGCGAGTTATAAAATAGTGATTAGATTGGGAATTCGATCACAGCGTAGCTTTGCGAACTCAAGTATTGTTTAAACAGTGAAGGCAATTACGATGTTTGGTTTAATTTCAAAGTAAACAGCATCATTCTTATTTCAATATTCGTGCACAGTGATAATCTGCTCTCAAATGAAAATACGCATCGACACAGTTACATACCATTCTTTAGGACGCGATGGCTCAATAACAATCGTATTTTTAATGTGATTTCATAACACTAGAAGGACCGTCTGGGTCATTTCGACCCACTTTATTACTTTGATGGCTTGGTGTGAAGTGGTTAGATGGAGGCACGAGCTGAGACTAAGTGACTTTGTTTGTCTACCCAAGGCAAATATGTGTGTAAGCAATCATATTAATGTAAGCGTCTTTTGCAAGTGCTACACTGTCATTATCCTTCAAGTACCAACTGGGTCATATCGACCCATATTGCAGTTTAAGCATGTGCCCACAGCGACAAACGGCTTTACATGCTATTAGAACAATTTGGAATGTTGCTGATGATGAATTGGATCCATATCAATCTGACGACAGCCAGATGAATGAGGATAGAGAACAAGCAAGTGAAGTATTTCCTCTGAATGACGAACAACTTCTCAGCTCGTCTGATGAAGATACAGAAGAAGCAGACGCAGAAAATGAAAATGGTAACCCAAATTCTGATTTTCTTGACAAAAA
>CABFPE010000126.1:1267759-1277976 GCA_900660155.1 Hofstenia miamia | reverse complement strand
GCTCAAATTCAAGGGCATTATTACGATCACTCTTTAGGAATGTAAACAAGCACATTTCATCACGCGCGGTTTAATAATATTCAAAAAAATACGAATACAGATATTGAAAATATATACAATTGTTTCAATAAAGACATTAAAACATAACATAAAATAGCTTGTTGCTGATGCGTATTCCAAAAATTTAATATTTAAAAAAAAATATTTTAATATTTTAGTTCAATTGTTATGTACATGAGCAATATTAATATTTCTTATTTTAAATATTACTGCATATTCGGATATTCTTGTAATTCTTTCTTAATATTTTACAATGAAGTAACTGAAATAATAAAAAGTGGTTGTAACACTATTCTACATGAACAATTTTGTCTAAAACTAATTAAATGACTAAAGTTGTAGCATACCAAATCAACAACAAAAGTTGGCGACAAAAGTTGTTCATTCGGACAACAGAAAATGGTGACAAAAGTTGGCAACAAAAGTTGTTCGTTCGGATGACAAAAATCGGCGACAATATATATATATATATATATATATATTAATTTCCTACATAAATAAATATTGAATTCTGCTTTCATAATGTTAAAATAATAAATATTAATTTGTAATAATGAATGAAGATCTTTAACAGTAAACATGTAATTTATATACTTTATAATTTTAGTGAAGTACAATATGAATTTAGACAACAAAGCAATAATGCTGTTACTGCTGGCTAGCAGATATAAAAATCCAACATTTACAGCTTGCACAATCAGTAAATTGTTTCAAATCAAAAGAAGTGAAATGCGCTCTATAATTATGCAATTTGCTGCTCAAATTCAAGGGCATTATTACGATCACTCTTTAGGAATGTAAACAAGCACATTTCATCACGCGCGGTTTAATAATATTAAAAAAAATACGAATACAGATATTGAAACAATATACAATTGTTTCAATAAAGACATTAAAACATAACATAAAATAGCTTGTTGCTGATGCGTATTCCAAAAATTTAATATTGAAAAATATTTTAATATTTTAGTTCAACTGTTATGTACATGAGCAATATTAATATTTCTTATTTTAAATATTACTGCATATTCGGATATTCTTGTAATTCTTTCTTAATATTTTACAATGAAGTAACTGAAATAATTAAAAGTTGTTGCAACACTATGCTACACGAACAACTTTTATCAACAATTTTTGTCGCCAACTAAAATCGTTCGTGTAGCACCCCCTCCCCAACTTTTGTATAAAACTAATTAAATGACTAAAGTTGTTCGTGTAGCATACCAAATCAATAACAAAAGTTGACGACTAAAGTTGTTCGGATGACAAAAATCGGCGACAAAAGTTGTTCATGTAGCATGGACTTTACTTTGTTATATTTTGTGAGATACATGTACATTTATTAGAGGAATTATTAAATGTAAGAATATACCAAGAAATTGTAGAGACGTTTTGCTGTTTAGTTAAGATTTAATAATCTACTAATATTTAAACATTATTTTTTGACATCCTCAAACATTGTTCACAATGATCCAAACATTTTTTTTCAAAAACCACTTGTAGTGTACTAGATGGGATGAGAATATAAAAAAGGGCTCAACATAAAGCTTGAATGGGCCCGGGATATATCTCACGGGCCCGGGACGGGTCCGGGATAAGAATTCAGTCCCGTTTCCAACTCTGNAATTCGCTCTATAATTATGCAATTTGTCGCTCAAATTCAAGGGCATTATTATGATCACTCTTTAGGAATGTAAACAAGCACATTTCATCACGCGCTGTTTAATAACATTAAAAAAAATACGAATACAGATATTGAAAATATATACAATTGTTTCAATAAAGACATTAAAACATAACATAAAATAGCTTGTTGCTGATGCGTATTCCAAAAATTTAATATTGAAAAATATTATAATATTTTAGTTCAACTGTTATGTACATGAGCAATATTAATATTTCTTATTTTAAATATTACTGCATATTCGGATATTCTTGTAATTCTTTCTTAATATTTTATAATGAAGTAACTGAAATAATAAAAAGTTGTTGTAACACTATGCTACACGAACAACTTTTATCAACAATTTTTGTCACCAACTAAAATCGTTCGTGTAGCACCCCCTCCCCAACTTTTGTCTAAAACTAATTAAATGACTAAAGTTGTTCGTGTAGCATACCAAATCAACAACAATATGCCGCTCTGAGGGGATTTTTTTACCACTCAAAGCCATTTCTCCCTTTCATAACATTATTTTCGACGTTTGGTGATATTGATGTGTCTGAATTGTAGCTCTCATATTCAATTTCATCTGGGTGCGGGCTGTCGTTTTCTTCCACGTGATCGACTTCATCCTCACTTTCTTCGCCTTGCAAAACATATCTTCATCCGATGATATTGACAAAATATTTGCCGCAGCTTGTGCAGTGCATCTATGAACTATATATGTTGATTTCAGTATGAGCAACCGGTTTCGAGGCAAATCTGTGTTTGTGTCGCAAAGTTCGGCACACAGAACAGCGATTGTAGTGCTGAGGTCAGTTCATGTGACAGCCAATCAGATCTCGAGCAGGAGGCATTCGTCAATCGATCAGCATAGCACAAATTAATTATCCTATCCATATTAACACAGCGTGTCAAACTTCAATAGTTAGTAAGCAAAGCCCACTAAAGTTGTTTTTTTCATTGAATTTCGTAGATAATTGCAAACACGTCGAAGTGAAGAAGATGCACAGCCTACTGAAATGTTTGCCACTGGAATAATAAGAATAAATTGGAGCAGGCCAGTTAGAATTGGAAAACCAGAAAGTGGCCGAATTGAATGTAAAACTTCAGATATGCTCTCTCTGTTTTTCCATGCTGTGAAAAATGTATGAATATATCGCAATTTCAGATTTTATTGATGCAGTAGAAAGTTTATTTATATATCTAAAACGGGCCCTAATTGATCATACTCCAAAAATTATCGCTTTTTTAATGACAAGCAGTAATCGCAAACAATATAGGTATTTCTTTATATCTTCGCTCCATTTCGCCTATAAGAAAATGCATTATTGGAAATCTTTACATTGATTGATCATTTACAGTAGAAAACGTTTGAACATGCTGTCCAAGTGAGATGTTAACAACATAGTGCTTCAATGTCTAACATCAATGCTAGACCAAGAATTTTGACTGAGAGATCTTCCTCAAATATTTAAGTAATACCGAGCTTTTCTAAAGTATCCGTGAATTTTGTTTACATTTTTAACCAACAGTTTAATAACTTTTTTATTTTATTTGTGGTTAAATAACAATAGTATTTATTCGGAAATACAAAAACAGAATATAATTCAAAAAGTTACAAAGTATTTTCAATTTGACCCCCTTTGTTATCGATGCACATTTGAAGTCTCTTTGGTACAGCATCAATAGCATTTGCCAACAGTTCCATTGGAATTTCAGTATAGACTTTTAAAAATTTTTCTCTCAATTCCTCTAGAGTTGTTGATCGAGGAGAACTATAAACCCGGGTTTTTTTTATAGCCCCATAAAAAGAAGTCCGGGAGGGGGCAAAAGATCCGGACTGTAGGGAAGCCAAAAATTCTCTGTCCGATCACTAATTAATCCTCCTGGAAAAAGTTCTTTTAGTGATTCTAGTGACTGATTCGACATATGTGGTCGTGCTCCATCTTGTTGGAATACTGAGCTAGACCACATCCTTTTTGCTTTGAGAAATGGCACAACTGAATTTTTGATCATTTCCACATATATTTCTGAGTTTAATTTTCCATTTGTGATAAAAACAGCTTGAATCTTAACACGTTTTGACAAGGCTGCCCACACTAATATCTTCTGAGGAAACAATTTTACTTCATTTAAAACTGATGGTTTCTCTTTTCCCCAAAACTGAACATTTTGTCGGTTTACTGTGCCACGTAAGGTAAAATATGCTTCGTCGGAGAAGACAACTTTCTTGAGTTCATTAGGATCACTGTATAAACCTAAAAACCTTTTGGAAAAATGCACTCGCTTGAGATGATGTTCATGTGTCAGTGCCTGCGTTACTTGAATCTTGTATGGCTTCATTTTTAGTTCGTTTCGCATGATTCTTCAGGTACTGGTTTGAGAAATACCACACTTACTGGAAACATTACTGGTAGTCGGAAGAATTCCGATTGCTGTCACTGACTTTTCATTCTCAAAGTATAATTCTATCAACTCAACCTTTGTAGACTCCTCCATTAGTGTAAACTAAATGCGAACAAATGGTAATCGATATTTGATGTCATGGGATTTTATATTCGGTTCTCATTTTTGAAAATTGAGGATTCAGATTCGTAAAGAGCTGCTCAGGAATAATTCTTAATAGGCAAACAATCAAACAAGCTTAGGAATGCGGGGAATAAATATATTGAATATTTAGGCATTTGTTTTGATTGCGGTTCAAATTGGAGAGATTCATTCTTTAATAAATCCACAAGCTCTTTAAAACTCCTACTATAGCCACTTTCTTCAGTTTCATTATCCCTTCTTAATAGTAGGATCATTATTCCACATCGTACAATTATGTCTGCCAAAGATTTTATTTATATATTCTCTGTTAGCTCTAACGGTTTGAGCAGGATGTGAATTTAATTGATAAGAAACAGTTCCTGTTTTTTTGTGCTGCTCAAGCACTTTTTGATAATGATAATTCGATTCAGAGTGCCTTTTTATTTTCTCAGGTTTCTTCCAAATTCGTAAGCCTGTAATTGTAAAAGCATTGTCCTCATTTCGTGATTGGATACCAAATATTCTATTTGCATAGTAGTAGCAAGCATCAGCATCTCAATAATATTCTAGGAAGTTAAATTTTTCAAACAGTGGGCTGGGTAGAATTTTGAATAATTACTTCAAAGAGATTCACAAATTTACTTTAATATAAAAAAACTCTTATTATTAGTTTTAATGCAAATTATATTTCTAAATGAAATTTAGCACAGTATTTGTTTAGAAGTAATTTACACTCACCTTAAAATTGTGAAACTGATGATAAATAACGTGCCATAGCAATCGAAAAATTTCAAAAAATGCTGATCCCCAGAAGCTTTACAAAAAGGATTTAGCAAACTATACCACTTTTCTGTTGGCGAGAATCGTGCATCTATGTGATTAACAACTGCATCTACGTAGGGAAAGCAAATTGAAAGTTTAAAAACTGTTGAGGAGGGATTTCTTCCGTTAATTGATAATTTGAGCGATGCATTTGCTTCATAGAAATCCTTGGTACATTTTGTTGAACATTTACAATTTGTGAAAGTTTAAGAGTTTCCTCAAAAATACTGAAAGTTCCACCAGTTCAAGAACAAACATCGTTGTCCAATTTGCAAGTGTTTGTTTTACATTCTCCACTAACTTCACAGCTTCTTAAAAACATATTTCGTCTCTCTGCAAAAGTTCAGAAAGTGGTCTTGTCAAGCACATTATTTTTTTGCTGCTGTCAAGGATACTAAAAAAAGTCGAAGAAATCATAGCAGTGTAAAAGCTTAATGCTTTATCTGTTGCTTTTCTGTCACATAATTCTTTGTTGTGCATTATTGTATCAAACGCATCCAAAATATTTCCATAATTTTCCATGAAACGAATCAAATTCATATGCCTCTGTACAAATCGTTTACCACAAAATCTACATTAACAATTAAGGAAATTTGAAAAAAAATGTTTATAGCATGTGTTGAAGCAGTTTATCATACATTAAGCTTATAAAATGTGTATACCTAATAAGATTGGCATTAAGAAGATGACGTCTTTTCTTTGAATCGTTCAAAAATGGATTATGTCATTTACAGTGCTGTACATGTTGCGAATTTCTGTTACGGATGATGCAGAATTCAGAACTAAATTTAAGCAATGACTAAAACAATGCACGTAGAACGCATGGAGAACAAGGTCTTTTATAATTTTTTGAACGCCATTTAAATATCCAGACATTGTACTAGCTCCATCATAGAATTGTGCTACACAGTTTTTTATATCAAGCCCAAGTACTTCTATTCGTGTAACAATTTCTTTTGCAATTGCTTCAGCATTTAAACATGTTTGGGTCCCAAATCCAATAAAGCTCTCATGGACATTTTCTTCTTTAATATATCTAAATGTTTTCCTAAATCCCTTAGATGCATGTTCATATATATATATATATATATATATTAGGGCTATTCCTATAATAGTTTTTTAGTAAATTTGTAAAAGCTTGAGGTCGCAACATTGGAGAAATTATAAAATATGCTTAAAAAATACCAAAGAAAAATACTAAATGTAAAAAACGTCATGCCGTCTCCATTTTGGAATTTTATAGTAAGTCTATACAGGCCTATTTTATAAACTAAAAAGAATGCCAGTTTTAAAATATAATTTTGTAAAATTGCAGTAAATTTACTATTTATTTAAAGTGCATTAGTGCTTTAATGCTGACTTTGCTATATCTTCCATGAGCTTAATAGCCTTCTGGCTGTTTGATGTTACATAAAGACCTCAATATACCAACAAGTTCAATGCTCCAATAACATTTTAAGAATTCTTTTGCTTTTGTATAAAACACTAGTGTGTTATATAGCTTTAGAAAGATGCTAGTATCAAAACTTTTATTTAAGACCAACCAGAGGCGATTAATCACTAAACTAACTGACGATGAGACCAATTACATGGCAATAGAAAACTACAGTACTAAGAGTAACAGAAAAATCAGTTTTTACCTTGAAGCTTAGCTTTTTTAATTGCAAAGCTTTGCCCGCAAATTTTTGCGTGAGGTAGTTTCCCAGGTAGTTGAAGTCAGTGAAGATCATTTATGAAATCCATGTGTACATTTTGTATAGTATGTTTTCGTGTGTCTTTATAATATCATTTTATCAATTGCTCTTGATAATGAAGGGAAAGCAATATGCTCCATTAAAGTTAAAATTCCTAAACAATTATCAGAATGCAGTATATTTTAAGTTTCATGCCCATTAACCCATAAATTTACCAATAATACGTGTGGTTGTAGGAAGTTTTTAAACTAAGTTAATGGCCTTTCAACAGTTAGAACTAATTTGTGATTCTTAAGGCAGGGGCAGTCATAGAATATTTTCAATATGCACATGACAGCCATTGTTAGTCTTTTTAAGCCACTTTTCATTCATGGGTACAGAAAGTTTGGAAAATAAGGGTTTTTATCCTATAAAAACCACTAAAAATTTATTTATATATGAATATTCACATAAAGCTTAGACAGTTTTTGAAAATCGGCCTATAAAAGGGGTGGAAGAGGTGAGAGGGGAGTGGAGACAACCGTCCTCCCTGTTTAAGTAAGAAATAAGAATATTAATGCAACTTAGTAATTTAAAATCAGTATTTTCCCTAACAATAACAGAAACAGTTTATACTGCTTATTTACCCTTCTTATGTAAAATATAAATGAAGAAAGGGCATGACAAAATTTATCACATCGTGAAAAATTTTTTATTGAAATTATTTTTATGCAATTTGTCCACCATCCCACAATAAAGTTCACTTGCAGATTAGAACAAAGATTTGCTGAGGAAATTCAGCCACTTCTCGTCAATAGTTTGTCTCTTCTCCCCCAATCAGTAGTAATTGGTTTTCCTCCTATTAAGTTTGTTATTTTAGTAACGATTTTAAATGCCAACTGATTGCTGTGCAAGGTGAACCACTATTTTTCACCTCAAAAGATGAAAAGGACAGCGGAGACGCGAAAGTTGATCGACGGTGGATTCCGACATTAAAGCTACTACATCAGTGTATGCCTTCCACTTACATATGTATAAATATACATGTATATATTTATAAATATATATTTACATATACATGTATATATATTTATATATATATATATATATATATAAACTCCTACTTGCGTTTTGTACACCTTATTAACTTTCAGATAAAATTTTTCGAAAACTATGCAGTTTGCAGTTTTTAAATTATGGAAATATACACGAAATACACGCATACTTGCGCGTTGCACAAACAAATTCTTATCAAAAACATTTATTTCCACAATCATTAATTATGCTAGAAATTATAATTTAAAAAACGCGAGAAGGCTTGACTTACTTTAGAATGAATTTTTAAACCAGATTTTTCGTTTATTATTACAGCTCAACTAAGGTTGGCTGGTTGCTACTTACTAGTAAATATATTTACTAGTAACTTAATTTGAGTTTAATGCGGCAGGTTACGGGGGTTAATAGTAAGTGACTGGTGATGTCGAGTGACAGTGTCATAATGTAGTGTCAGTCAAACAAACAACATATTACGTCTTCGCTCTTGGATGCATTAATGTAGTCATACAAACAATTAACTACTAACTGGCACGTAGTTGATAGACAGATCTCCAATTATTTATGCGTAATGCAGGACATCAAAGTATTTTAGCAGGATACTAGTAATATACTGGTGAGTTCATAGCCTAGTAAGTTATCAATAACCAGTTTGAAGGTTACTGCAATTTGCCAACGCTAAGCTCAGCAATTCATTGAACTCAACGTTGCTAGGTGCATTAAAAAAGTTTTTCTTGCTGTGTCTTCTAAATGAGCAGTCTGTATCAATTGCTATTCATATATGTGATAAGTATTATGTACTACAAATACATAGCTAGCAAAATCGATTCCATTTAATATATTTACGCGCCTATTAATAGTGGTTAATTTCCTGATGTGCACTGAGTAACTACAGCATAATAAAAATTCGCGATTAAAACTACTTAAAATGTTGAAAGTCACATTTGTTCTAAATAGAACTTTTCAAATGTGCTAGTCATTTCCAAACTGTATATTTAGGTGTACGTGCATTTTTTGAAGATTATAAGAGAATTTTTAACAAAGTGTACAAAGCGCAAGTATGCGTGGAAACTTTTTTATATATAGAAACTTCAATAATTTTTTAAATAAGCATGTGAATTTAAAAATGCTTTATAAAGTGTTTTTTCAGTTATGTAGACATTTCTAAAGATAAAAATATAGTATAGAAACATTCCCTAATACCGAACTGCTAACTTGCGCTTTTTACACTTTTCTCAACTTTCCATAGTACAAAGCGCAAGTATGAGTTTATATATATATATATATATATCTACATATATTGAAAAAAATTAATTCATTAGTTTATTTGCCATTTCAACAAATGTAAAAGCTTTTTCAACTAATTTTTCATTTTATGTATGTAAGAATACCTTGGTACATCATACAAAGTTTTTTGAATGAAATCGAAAAAAATAGTTAACTATTTTTTAACATTTCGTAAAATAATACACTAAGTTGGAAAATTTTATTTATATTGAATCTTAGCCATGGACTAGGGTTGCCATTTCCGCTAATTCATTACCGTTTTTCCGAATATTACCGGTAATATAAAACTGATATTTAGAAGTAAATATATAAATAGATTTCAATAAATAAGTTACGTGCCTAAGTTCTTTAAAAAAATTATATAATGAAACATTAATAAAATAGATGCAGCATTAACTACAAAATTTTATTAAACTTGAATAAAATTTTTATTGAAATACAAAGACTTTCATTGTTTCATCACCAAATGATTTAATTACTCAAGCTTTATTTGTCTGTCTATCAAGCTTTATTATTCTATAATGTGAACTATTCAAGGTTTAAAATATCAACTTAGTGAAGTTCGGTAAAAACAGTAATAGCCATGGAATTACCTGTTTTAAATTACCGATTTTTCTCGTCGATTATCCCTATTTGGTAATACCAGTTATCGTTAGTGACAACCCTACCATTCACAGAAAACCCGTATGCAGAGTTGGCAAAAAAGTGCATTTTTTACAAAAAACGTTTTAAGCGTTTAAAACAATGTTTTTTTGCTTTTAGCCATACCCAGTTCAAGGTACGAAAATTTTGGTAAAACGTATATAGAAGCAAACATTGAATTATGATAAACTTATCAACATTCATTGTTCGTTTTATATGCGTAAACAAAACGTAAGTTTTGCTATTTTTCGGTAAAAAAATCGGCTATAAAAGTACGTATGGGTGAAAACCAAAAATTATTTTGCAAACTTTCCTATATAAATTTGAAAAAAAGACGTTTAAAAAAACACTGCAAAAAACAGTTGCTTTAAACTGTGTTTAAAACATGTTTTAAACGGTCTTGTGTAAAACATGCCAACCCTGCATGTATGTATGTACGTATATATATAAATATATATATATATATATATATATATATATAGATT
>CABFPE010000126.1:1255988-1267672 GCA_900660155.1 Hofstenia miamia | reverse complement strand
TATATATATATATATATATATATATAGATTGATTGATTGATTGATCTTCTAGTGCCTGTATTGTTATTAACCTCTCTCCAATGTTAAAATTTTGGAGCGGTTTTATTATTTCATTTTTGTGTACCCTTGTAGTTTAGAGAAATTGTTTAAAATTACTTATTATGTTTGAAAGTAACATTAGAAATTGTTATTTACTATTGTAAATATAGGGTTGGTAAAAAATAATTTTTTCTGCAAAATCTTGAAATCATTAACTCAGTATCGATGCATTCAACACTAGAGCTAAGCTATAGAATATCAGACCTTACTTCTGGTCAGACTTGTCAATTTTGTGTAAGTTCGGCTCGGCTCGCCACATAAAATCCTTGAATGAGGCTCGTATTAGCTCGGTATTTTTAAAAATATTGTGCTCACAGAATTTTTTACAAAGCTCTTCCTATTATTTAATAAACATTTCTTAATAAGATTATAGGAAAAGCATACTGACTGCAAAAAATAAGAAAAATTCAAATTAACAAGCAGAACTATAAATTTGCTTTGCCTAAAATAGGCTCGTTTTGGCCTCGTTGTATATCAAATACTGTCTCAAGCATGGCTCGGCTCGTTGACAAGTCTGCTTCTGGTAGATTCAGTTTAGGACTCTCATTTTCACAACATAACCTAGTATAATAGGCTGTTTACAACTATTTAAAAACAAGAATGTAAGCAAAATGTACAAGGCCGTCCCATCCACTAGGTTATCCGAAGATAATAAAGGAATGCCTATGCACACTGCAGTTTTGTATGCAAAAAGGAATATGACTGATCTGCCATAATGCATATGCTTGCTTGGTGTATGCACAATTCCTTAGCATTCAAATAAATGTCAGTTTCATGTGTAAAATAACTATTGTGTAATTCAAATTGGGATTCGAAAGCCCAAGGTAACATATGTGCTACCTAATAAGATATCTCTGTCACACTAATACTGTTGGATAAAACAGTTATTTCAATGTGAATAAATCGATACAAGAGATAAGGTAACACTATTAAATAAGGAAATATGGAAAAAGTTAGATATCAAAGGAAAGCGTAGCATTAATGAATATTTCAACATGAGCACCATGGATATCAACACACTTATGCAGTCTTTTAATATAGTCGTTCAGAACCAATTCCCAGTATGCACCCTGATTTCATTGAAAGCTTCCTTGATGTTTTGTTTGAGGTCGAACATTGAATTGGCCATGTTTGATAGACCCGATTCTTGACTGCTCACCATGAAAATATCACAAGGACTTGCATCTGGACTTTGAGATGGCCATACAACGAATTTGAACAACGCCCAATCCAACCATGAGGGGGAAGATTCGATCAAAAGAAGTTCTCACCTTTTTGCTCATATGTAGAGGCGCTCTATATTTTTGAAAGCGAACTTTTGATAAAATCCACTCTACGAAAATAAGGGATAATGAATTCATTCAACATATTGAGGTAATTATTTCCATTCACGTTACCATAATAAAATAAGGAACACATGACACCGCCTTTCCAGACTCACTCCCAAACCACAACTTTCAGGCTATGCAGTGGTTGTTTCTGGCACCATGTTGGTGGACTGTCTGAACAATACCGACAGTTGTAACGATTAACCAGTCCATGAAGATAGAAGTTAAATGACTGTGGATCTTTTGTTAAAAATTCCAATTCCATCTCACTTGAAGTTGCGAATATGAAGTGCGCTTCGATATTCTTGGATGGTTATCAAAAAAATTCTTCAGTCTCGATGTTAGCATCACCTGTGGCTGTTGCTTGTGGAGGTGGTCTTGGACGGAAAATGCTGTCGGCTCTTGTCGTCTCTTTTTGTTTGTCGTTCAGAAGGTGGAATGCTATTCTTGCCGAAGTGATCACGATAAGTTCTTACAGCTGACGTGTAGGATATATAATTTAAAAACTAAGGTGCGACAATAACTCTTCGTTCCGTGTCACAATTAGTGTGTTAAACTGAATATAAATACAGACAATTTCAGTTTTAAATTGGATTTTGGGGAATTTCAGTTTCACTTTTATATTTCAGTTTTACGCCTAAATTGTTTCTAGGAACCCAAGGGCAGTGAAAATTTTGTTAAACATGTTTATGTTTAATTATTAACTGCAATGACAAATTAGCATATGTAACAATGTTACATGCAGGGATAGATTTTTAAGGTTAGTAATTAATATAGTAGAGAATGTCTAATGAAGGCCTCCGGAATGGAGTAATGATTGCTACAAACAGAGATATGAAATTAACTATGTAGGAATTTAAATAATTTTCTTCAGTTTCAATTTTAATTCAGTTTACATTTCTTATTGAATTCAGTTGCGGTTTCAGTTTTGATCAATTCATTTCAGTATACTTAATTTCAGTGTCAGTTAAACACACTAATCACAAATCATCATCTCAATAGTGTGACAGGAAGCAGTGACGCTGTGGATTTTGTAGTATAAAGCTATTTTTCAGGGTAAAATTTCAAAATTAAATATAGAATGCTACGAACCAAAATTTAATTTAAATCTTTTCTACGTCAAGATTTGCAAGATTGAAATCCGGCTATTTTCATCAATAACTCTGTACATTTAGGGGCTCAAATAAAACGATGTTTCTGCATATTTGTATGAGTTCAATGGCTTTCGATACATTTATTTACATTTCGTTTTTTATTCAAGCATATTAACACCCTTCTGGTACAGTTGAATACTAATACTTACTTTTCATTTTGTTGCCTATGATTCACACATCATCAGAATATTTTGAACTATCGCATTTATCACGATTTATGTCTCAGCTTCCATTGAATATCGAATCAAATATTGTGTCATTTAAAGATGCACCTTGTGTTACTCCTATAAAACTTAGGATTTTTCTTTAGGCTTGTTTTGTTATATGTATATGCTCCTTTTCGTAATATCATCTCACGGTACTCAATTTCTATGAAAAAATTGTTGTAGGGTGGAGAGGGTTAAATGAGAGTAGTCTAAAAAAGGTTAATATTAGAGCTTGCATTTGTCAACTTCGATTGCTTTTTGCCACATGTCATGCAGAATGGAATGTTAGTTGTTCTGCAGGTCGTTTACAAATACGTCACGTTAAAGAATGTAATCAAATTTACATGTGTATTTGTAAAATTACAAGGTCTTACCGAATATTTGCTTTAGGAGAGGGCAATCAGTAAAGAAGGCATTTATGCATCATCTTAAAATTTTAATAATAAGCGATGAAGTCTATTTCTCTCTTGATTTTATTTTTTCGATTTCTATGAATCATCTGGCAGATAACACGATGTCAGAACTCTTTGAAGTTTGTATTTGGATTCAGTAACTTGTTGTGCATAATTTTACGGGATTTTCTGGTACATCATTACTACTTTGTGTGCTTTATTGTAAATGTATCTATGAATAATAGCGGCATGTATTAAGAAGCCGCCGTCACAACATGATATATTTTACGATGCAATTCAAAGAATTCCTCTTTTTGTCGCAATGTGTGCGGAGAAGTACCATCTTGTTGTGGCACTCATTCGTCCTGCATTACTTGCTGATATGAATCGCTATTCTCAAACGCATTTTTGTTAAAAAGATGCAGGAAAATCTCCCTCTTTGACAATGCTTCCAGACCATAATTTTGGGTGAGAACTTTGGAACTTTTTGATGGTTTATTTTGATGCCACTCCTTGAAAGATTGTGTTCCTCTACCATTTATAAGTAACAATAATCGGTTAGCCACACATTGTCAAAGAAATCAAACATATTTAATTGATTACAGAATGACTTTGAACGTTTTTTCAAATTTGGCAAAACATCTCTGCTCGAACATTTCAATACTCTTGTGTATCATCCTGTGAGGCAACTTTGTGTTGCAAATTCAATAATTTCAATAGATGACTTCATTTAATTGTTTATAGCATTTTGTCACAATAATTTCTTCTCACTTGTTTCTTTGATCCACTTAGGACGTCCAATTTCCTTTTTTTCTTGCTAGATCTCATCCAATTTAAAATTTTGTAAAAGGTAGGCAATAGCATAGGTATTAACTTTAGTGGTTCTGTAGTTGTAATGTGTTTCTATAGGTATTCCAGCAGCGCAGTTTTGGCGTTCATTTTGTGTAGAGATAATATACGTGTGATTGTTTTCTTTTTGGCGGTAATATACGAAAAGACTTCGATCATTTGAAAGAAAATAACGTATCCCAATAGAACAAAACTTGCTTAAACTTAAAAAATGCATGTAACATGCATTTTCTTGCAAATAATTGCATGTACACAGATGTGACTTCCCATGTAACATGCATGTAAAGTCAATAAATGCATGTCATATCGAAAATGGTTAACTTGTAAACACTAAAATACATTTAAAAACAACTTCCAATATACAAAGTTATTATCAGTTTTCTCTTAAATAATGACGAATGTCCCGTCCTCGCTGATTCACAGTGGCTTTGGCATCACTCCAGGCGTCTTCATAATTTGCAAATTTTCGCATGCAGGCATCTAAATTATATATTTATATTTTTCACAATCCTAATTCCAATTACTTGACGTATGACAATTAAATTCCTTAAATATACATTATTTGAGGGGCTCAAAATTTAATTGCAGCCATGTTATCAATAGTGCTAAGTTTAATTTTCTTCAAGCATATGTGTCTTTTAAAGCAATCATATAAAAATCTATATTATTAATAGTTAAAAATAAATATTAAATTTCTCTTAAAGTTGCTAAACTTTTAGTTAGGTATTCAAAAACAATGAGCCAATTAAATATAAACACTGTGATCATCAATGTTGTATTTAAATAATATTTTTCGAAAAAATAAATATATTGTATTTTGAATCTCGAAAACAATATATATATATATATATATATTTATTGGGTACTTATGAGTTGTCTCCACCACTCATATTATTGCAAAAATAAGCTAATTTTTCAACATAATAATTAAAACATTAACCCTAACCAAAACCATATCCCAAACAAAAACTCTAACTCCAAACCTAACTCTAACAATATTCCAAATCCTAACCCTCACCCACAACAAACCCCAACGTTGAGTTAAATTCTACTCTAGCCCTAATCATACCCCAAACCATAAACCTAACATTCTTCTATATTCTTCATCATGACACAGCCGACTCAATGAAAACACTCTCTTTGAACAATTAACTCTCTGAAAATATGTGAGGGAAAAGGGGTTTTGTAGATTGAATTAACATTACTAAATCTTATAATTGCTTTGTAAACAAACAAAAGCCGCATGGTTGAACTACTAATTAGTATATTAATAGTAATATATTATAATTATTTCTTAATTTATATTGAAAATTACTGATATTAATAAGCATGATGTTTGGAGTATGGTTTGGATTAGGGTTGGTCTATAATTATTATATTGTTAAAATAGCATATTTTTGCAATTATCTGAGTGAAGGATGGTGTTTGAAGATAACGCAAAAGTACTATTAATGGTATTGAAACTAGTATAGTAACTTGAGGATATATTTTTAGTGCCTCGTGCAAAACAACACTATTGATAATCTGGGGTGTCCAAGAATTTTTTGTTACAAACAATGGCTGCCCGCCAAAAATCTTACTAACGAATGAATAATGGCAATCATTCTAATAAAACCAGAATGCAATATATTTTATTTCCTAAAGGTATTTGATGAAAACAATCATTTAATAACACATCCATGGAAACATTTGAAATTGACTATATTCTGATATCTGCTTTCATTCTATTAAAATTTAAAAGGCCCGTTTCAATAAATGATTAATTGTAACTGTATCAAAATACAACAAATTGCGTTAACAACAATTATTGCAAAATATCTGAAATTCAACATGTTGCTTAAACACACAATCTCACTACTCAATCATTTTGTTTGTCTCTGCGGAAAGGAGGTTGTTCTACACTAACACAAAGAATGAATGTTTTATTGTGGATTTTACTAGATTAACGATATCCTACTCTACATCTACACAAACGTAAGATTTTGCTATTATAATTTAAATTTTTTGATTAATTGACTATTTAAAAAATCATGTATTTTAAATATTAATTACTATATGATAAATAAATGGCAGCAATTATTGTGTGTTGTCATTTTCATGGATTTCATTCAATATATTATTTTGAAATCTAAAATGTTGCACCCCACTAGACAAGCTTATGAAAGGGTCAAATTTGAATTAAAGCTTTCAATAAAATTCCATTGACAAATACTACACTAATGTAAAAAATATTGTCAATGAGTGGAATATTTACGTTTGCTGTTTGCACTATTTAAAAATACCTTTCAATAGTTTGCTACGTGTTGGGCACAATGATGATCGGCTGACGTTTTTTTTCTTTGGGCTTAGCATTCCATTTGCTAGCTCATTCTTACGGAATAATACTGTTGCAGCGTTTAGTGTTATGTATAATTTTTGGAAAAATTTTTGAAAAAAAATCTCACATTTGATTTTGGAGTAGGAGCTAAGAGACTTTGGGGTGAATTATTTTTTCATTGGCATCTTCTAAGAACGATAGGGAAGTGAGATTGAAACTATTAGACTGGTTTAGTCTATCTTCTAATAAAGACTGTTTCACTTTTATTACGTCTTTAGTACCTAAATCAATGATTATTTGAATGGTTTTATTTCAAAAATTACTGGCATGTTTATAATTGGTATTTAAAATTTTACCTACACACACAATTTTATCCTCATGATCTCCAAACTGCACTATGCTTCTGGGCTCTAATGATATTTTTTCCAGATGTGACAAATGTCGTGGCCACAGTTTATGATTAATTGATATTGCAGCATAGGTACTGTCCGATGTAAAGTAAATTAGAAAGTATACTTGGGAAATCTCCGACATACTGAAATATAAAGATTTTAAGATTATATGTTGTAATACTAAATTATATATTTAATCATTTAAAATAAATTTTCTATGGAAAAAACATTGTTTTTAAAACTTTTATAACTAAAAGAGCAAAGCTTTCTCCAATCAATCATGATCTTAATTCATTATTTCCAGATATTTCAACAATTGTTCCCCTGGAAATTCAAAACAACGGAGATCTTGTGTGCATAAATGTTCCTGAGATAGTTTGCCAATGTATCATTTTTGAAGAAAAAACCGACACATTGTAAAAAATTTTTAACACTAGGAACATGATTAACAAAATTTTGTAAATAATTTAGATAATAGCTTAATAATATATACAGTATATAGCTATTCAATAGTTATTTGGGTATAAGGTTTGGCAAAAAAGTGTATTTTTGCAAAAAAAAACGTTTAAACGTTTAAAACAATGTTTTTGCCGCATCCAAAATAATTATTTCAAGTAGTTTTTCAGAATATAGATTGGAATCTCTTTTAAAGTACAGAAATTGACTTGATCTTTTCAATGTGCGAGTATAATAGACAGTGTCGTAGGTTTTCCCATCATGACATACTCGAGGTACAGTTTTGTATGATTTAGTTACATTAAGTGGAATTCCACCATTATTTCTTGTTACTATGAATTCATTGCACAACTTTTTGAATGTGACACTTTTTTCGAATTGTTGCTTCTTTTATAAAATAAGAAGCATCAACATTGACAAATTAAATAAAATTAATTTAAATCCAATTTCATTAATACTAATATAAATTACAGTTCACATGGGAAATAGCCCCACCCGATGACTTGACTGCGTAATGATGGCGAAGAAATCGAGTAATTAGCACTTTTCCAGAGTGTAAATTATTTCCAGCTTCTCTCCGCAATTAGTAATTGGCACTTTCAAATGAAATTGCATGTCAAGGTCCCCTATTGACGGCAGCAAGAAACGAGATGAAGAAGGGCATGGACGTTGTACACCAAAGATAGTTCTCCATAAATTTCCTTCATTAGTTTCACAAAGATGTTAAGATATTCAGAAGCTTTATTTAGTGATTCAGTGTCATTTTTAACCAATAGGATGTTAATTGCCTTTGATAAAAGCAAAAAAGTGACAAATGATGTCATGATTTACAGAAGAAAGCAATAGAATAATGCTACCTGTATACAACAATACCCTTTTCTACTCAGATGCTTTAAAATATCAAATGACCGGGCAATTCTATTAAAATATGTAGGAAATATGCTCTTTATAATGAAATGGGCAGATGATACGTGCAATATTCCAGAGGAAAGTAATGATTTGAATGTATAAATATATATATATATACAGGGTTAGTCAAAAGTCACGCAGTTTTAATTTATAATATAAAATCGAAAGTACAAAGTCAAACAAGATTATATTTGAGACATAATATGTTCAATAAATGGAGTTTATAAAATTGTCATTCCAGATGTTCAATTATTCCACCATCCTCTTCTTGGACCAACTCAAGTCGATACAGTAAATTGCATTCAGCATCTTCCATTTCTTCTTGAGAAACATCAGGAATAACTTCTTTAATTCTCTCTTCCAAGGAATCAAAATTCGGTGGTATGAAATTATGGAACACACGAGCTTTTACTGCTCCCAAAAGTAGAAATCCAAGGGATTTAAATCAGGTGAACGGGCAGGCCAGTTTACCTGAAATCCTCTTCCAATTATCCTACCGTCACCAAACTTCGACGTTAAAAATTGCCGAACATTGTTGGAAAAATGAGGCGGAGCGCCATCCTGCTGGAATATAACAGAGTCCATTTTTCTTTTACGACGCAATTGTGGAATCATATGGTGTTGTAACATGTCTAAGTAACCGTCACTCGTTACAGTGTCATCGAAGAAATAAGGCTCCAGTTTATAGGCTGATGAAAAAGCCATCCACACACAAACTTTTGGAGCATGAAGTGACTTTGCAATAACATCTTTGGGCTTTTCTGAACCCCAGACAACTGAGTTGTGTCTATTTACATATCCATTTAGAGAAAAGTAAGCCTCGTCTGACCAAAGTACGGACTCCAAAATGTTTCGGTTAGAAATTATGTGATTGGCAAAGTTCAAACGGGCTTCCTTGTCTGCATTCGTTATGGCTTGCGTAACCTGCAATCGGTACGGATACAACTTCAGATGGTGTTTTAGTATTCTGTAAACACTCTTTTGTGGTAGACCAGTCGCACGAGAGACTGCTGTAGTAGAGGAAACACCTGAATGATGTTGAGACTTCAATTCCTGAAGTGTTTCACTGACATCATCTGCTCTCTCTTCCACAAGTGACGGTCGCCCAGATCGTGGCGCATCAGCAACAGAGCCACTTTTTTCGAATTTGTCAATTAATCTCCGAATACTTGTATCACTAAATGGATCAGTGTGGCAATTATGAATTTTCTTATATGCACGTAATGTTTATGTATAGATATATATATTTTTTTTAGATATCTGCACGTAGTTTATACCAAGTTTTAGTTTTATTTGACAAATGTCGTCAGTGTATATGAAGTTGTATTTTTGCGCTTGTGTTTGTTATACTTGAAACATATTATTGGCCCAAACAAATCAAAATAAATGTTCTGTTTGTTTTGCTATAGCTGTAAAACAACAATAATTGCAAAAGCATACGAAATATAATTGAGCATTGCAATCGCATGCTTCATTAAATAATACTTGATAACTTTGAGACGGATATAGAATGATGTATTCCGACATTTTAAAAAAGAAAATTCATTTTGTGTTAGATCAAAACAATATTTGTTGCCAGTAAAGATCAAATAAAGTAACAATTTAACCTTCCGGAGCTCATGTGTGTGCTGGTACTACATATTATATGAATGACAAGGAATCGAAAATCAATGATATATCTCTAAGGTAATATTTAATTTTTGAATATTACATCAATTTGGCAATATCTCAGCAATATTCGTGTCTTTGATCATACTAGTTAGAGATGAGGGAAAGATGATTTTAAAAGTAATATTGTTTTAACTAATTGCATAATTTTCGCAATTATTGTTTTCAGATAAGAAATATCTTATTGACAAGAGTGATATAATAACTTGCTACTCAAAACTTACTATGCGTCAATTTATCTAGATAAATATTAAAATCGAGTGCTGTGTTATATTTACTCACAATCAAACCATATGAGTGGCAACGTACGTCCTTTGGATATTAATGGAGAACCAAATCTCAACGATTGTTCTCTCCCAATCGATGGAAGCTATCCATCAGGATTTAACTCTTTGGCCAGAAATTCTTTGGTTACAAAGGTTGGAGTAATAGAGGTACTTTGTAAAATTTGATATATTAATTTAGATTTATAAGGTATTAACTGGAAGTAGACTGTCTATTATTAATATGCAGAGAGATATTCATATTAAAAATATGAAATAAACATTACGTTTACATTAGGTTCAAAACACAAATCCAACTCAAACGCATGTTTATATATTCTGTTGTCCTTGTATATACAGACTTGTCAACGAGCCAAAATTTCTAAGCTCGGCTCGTCTCGTTTCAGCTCGAAATTTTTTTTAAAAATATTGTGCTCTCAGAATTTTTTGCATAGCTCCTACTATTATTTAATAAACATTCCTAAAATAAGATTATAAGATAGGCATAATTAATGAAAGAATAAGAAAAATCTGCATAATCAAATTAACAAGCAGTACTATGCATTTGCTTTGCTTAAAAAAGGCTAGTTGTATATCAAATACTATGCTCCAGCTCGGCTCGGCTCGGCTCTGCTCGTTAGAAGCTCGGCTGGTTGACAAGTTTGCTTGTATAACGTCTTTTATCCAGTTTCTAAGTTGTCTTCGGATATCCTTTGGGGAATATGAATTCAAAAATGGATTAAAAAGAAAATTTTTTAGCAAAATAGTTTTCTTAAGGGAAACTTGTCATTACGTAGAACAAAACTCGAGAAACATGGGTAACAGTTTTTCTTCAAAGAGTGGAATATTTTGCCAAATTGTAAAATGATGGAATTCTTTGTTTTAATTATTTTTGCATAGAAATGTAGATTGTTACATTAACTGGTGAATGATGCAAACATATATTGTGAATTTCTTTCAAGCATTTCTTCTCGCAGTGGAGCGAGTTCTCACAACAGGTATATGAGATAGCGGTGTTTCAATAAAATGAACTGGGGAATGTTGGGATAAAAATTAGTCTTGAGTTGAGAAAAGATCGTGGGATTACATGTATAGAGTATAATCCTTCAAGTCACAGTTGAAATTTAACACATTCACACACTCTGCCCCATATGCCAACATGATTCATTTCAGATTCAATGTTTTAGATCGTTGAAGACGATAGTATTCTTCATCAAGTTAATGACATTTCATCTACTGAATATATGACACCACTCTTATTCTGCAAAGAAAAAATACTCGAAAAGTTCTACATTCTTGTTGTTATTGTAAGTACAGCATGCTTAGTACTGGAGTAACAATGTAATTCAACTAATTGCTCTTCATTCGTTCGCGTATTTAATAGAATATTATTGTTATAATTGATACAATATTAAAATTGTTAATATAAGGTAAAGTTCAAGAAGTGATTTTGGAAAATTTTCTAAAAGTCTTATGTTCGTAAAATACAATTAGTTATTCAAATTCCTCCCGTAAAAGAAGTCTTTCGGTCGGGTACAAAATTTGAAGGTCCATAATTAACTGTGATTTAACTTACACATTGCAAAAGTGTTCGCCACTCAAATATTTCTTTTTCGAAAATCACAAACATCGATATTGCATTACATATATA
>CABFPE010000126.1:1229193-1254622 GCA_900660155.1 Hofstenia miamia | reverse complement strand
TATATATATATATATACATACATACTGACCGCTAAGTCCGCCAAAATACATTTATGCGACCGCTAAGTACGTTTTACAAATATATATTACCGCTAAGTACATTCTAATAGTTTTTCTTATAATACCTCTAAGTACAAAAAATTGCAGTATCTTAAAAAATATAACTATTTATATAACAATCAATTTGATTAAATATTACAAAACAGTTTGTTTGACATTATTTATTTTTCAAAAATATATCTCTTGTGTTAATTCCATATTAAAAAATTATGATGTTTGTAAACTGATTTTATACCAAAAATTGAAACACAATGTAATAAATTCTTTGACAGATTGAGCTATTCTAAAACCATCCATTTAGCATGCAGTTTATATAAGAATTGAATTTTTTAATGAGGATTACTTTTTCCATTAAAATTTTTTTACATTAAATGTAGATATCGTGGCATTCATGAATTTCCGTCAATTGATATTTATATATTCCTAACATTTCAGATGACTTACTATGGTGAATGATGTAATGACTAGCTGCAGTTTAGTCACATTTTTAGATTGTTTAAAATGGGTTAAACATTTTTACATAAAGGTTATCCAGGATTTTTAATGCTGTCAGAGTAAAATCTTTTCATCATATCTATTAGGAAGATGCCTTTTGCCTCAAATAGTCTTGAAAATTCTTAAACTATTCAATGGTTTATAACTCACAAACTATGTAAGACATCCCAAATTTGAAAACACTTCAGTATAGGAGAATATCTCCTCTTTCATTTACGTTTTCAATCCTCGTGTGATCACGATATATATAATAATAATAATAATCAATGACGCTGAAGGCATACACAACAAAAAAATAAAAACAAGTCAAGTTTTACGGCAGCGAGCACAGTCACAGGAGATGAAATAGGAGCAAATGGAAGAGTAGGCGTAGTTGGAGAAGGGCTCAGCAAAGAGGAAAGCCATCAAAGATTTCTTGAAGCTCGGTGGCTGGGAAAAAAAATCAATCGCTGTTGGAGGGTTGAGAGTCAAGATGTAATTAGCAGCAGTACAAGCACGATTGAAAAACGAGTGAAGGGTGCGATGTTTCTTTGTACGATGAATGGAGAAGGGACAACATCATCAGAGCGAGTGCAGCAGGAACTTAATGAAATCAAAAGGATCAAGATCCAATTTGCGAGTCAGTAGTCGATTGAACAGAAGGAGATCACAGGCATGGAAGTAGAGTGACAGCGGGAGAGTGGAGAATTTTAGCAGAGCGTCTTTATAGTCCAAAGAGGAGATCCATTTGAAATCACAGTGTCGGCGACATACAACAGGCAAGACGAGTTGAGAACAGAAGGAGGGAGGTCGTTAATGGCAACGAGGAAGAAAAGAACAGCAACACTGAGCCTTGAGGCGCACCACTAGTAACGGGGACAGGAGAAGAGATAGACGAGTTGATTTTGACACACTGTTAAAGCGCGCCTTTGCATGAAGTCTGAAGTCATTGGCGTCTTCAGTAATATTTCCATAAAGAAACATTTGAATTTGGTTGTTGCTAACAACATTTAGACCTACTGATTACTTTATCAGCAACCATGGCGAGAATATGAAATATTTTTAAAAAATCCGAATTTTCATAAGAAATAGTTCTTTTCAGGTACTTCAGGCACAACAATGCAATTTCCATACAAATATTTAACATTACACGTAAGGGAATTCATCAGTTGATATGTATGTTTCGCGATTTCTAAAATTCCTAATTGTCATAAAGAAAATTGTTTGAAATGTTGCAAAAACTGCTTATCCTTTCTTTTTTAAACAATACCGGAATGCTCAAGATTAATTTATATTTTAACGGTTATTAATTTGAGTTCTAACTGGTTTGACTAGTAACAAACATAATTTGGTTTATCATTAAATTCAAAATTATAGGATTTCACTATCAAATTCAGCTATTTCTAAAATAAAATGATCCATTTAAAAGTTGTGTAATGTAAAGAATAACCGCAATAAATATAATTATACCAGAAAATATATTAATATGTACGCATAAAGCATAATTTATGCACTAAATAACTATCTGTTTAAGCTTTGCAATGAATGGACCAATTATTAAAATTAGTTCGTTCTCATAACTACTTTTCAAACCATAGCTAAGACATTGAAAAAGAGGAATCAGTGAATTGTTTTCTTAGGAATGTACCATTTTATTAAAGACTTTAAATAAATGTGTACTTTGAGGTAATATAAGAGATCAAAAAAAATATATTTCAGTTAAACCTCAGACTTTTGTCTATCTCGCTGTATCTCAAATTCCTTGTTCTGATCTCTCAATAAACTGCTACTCGGCTTCTATAATTTCGATGTATTTGATTTCCTTAAATTCTTCCCCTCTATCTGTGGCTGACGGTACTCTTGTAAAGTTCGTTTTCTTCTACCTAGCATTCATAAAGCTATCTGTACCAATAACTTTTTCTATCGTGTAATTCCACCAGCTAATTTCATACTTTTTAATCTTGAACTCGATTTGTAGTCTCCATCTAGACTTTTCAAACAACGCATCCTTCTGTTTCTTCTGTCTGCTATCTCTGAATTCGGCTTTTTATCTAAATACACCTCATTTTCTTTCTGCAATTGCTCCTCTTGTCATCTTCGCACTTAATTTTCACTGTCTGTCTTTCATTTGTTTGTTTGTTTGTAAATATGTTATTTTACTTTTGTATACACCATTAATTTCGGTTAAATCCATTATTATTATTATATAAAAATTTTTTTATTGCATTGAGACTCCCCAAGGGCACCATTACAAGTGTCCCAAACGACTAAGTACTATGACGTTTTTGGTCGAATACCGCTAAGTACACAAATGTAGGTACATAGTGCTAGTAGACATAATATGTTCAATAAATGGAGTTTATAAAATTGTCATTTCAGATGTTCAATTATTCCACCATCTTCTTCTTGGACCAACTCAAGTCGATACAGTAAATTGCATACAGCATCTTCCATTTCTTCTTGAGAAACATCAGAAATAACTTTTTTAATTCTCTCTTTCAAGGAATCCAAATTTGGTGGTATGAAATTTTGGAACACACGAGCTTTTACTGCTCCCCAAAAGTATAAATCCAAGGGATTTAAATCAGGTGAACGGGCAGGCCAGTTTACCTGAAATCCTATTCCAATTATCCTACCGTCACCAAACTTCGACGTTAAAAATTGCCGAACATTGTTGGAAAAATGAGGCGGAGTGCCATCCTGCTGGAATATAACAGAGTCCATTTTTCTTTTACGACGCAATTGTGGAATCATATGGTGTTGTAACATGTCTAAGTAACCGTCACTCGTTACAGTGTCATCGAAGAAATAAGGCTCCAGTTTATAGGCTGATGAAAAAGCCATCCACACACAAACTTTTGGAGCATGAAGTGACTTTGCAATAACATCTTTGGGCTTTTCTGAACCCCAGACAACTGAGTTGTGTCTATTTACATATCCATTTAGAGAAAAGTAAGCCTCGTCTGACCAAAGTACGGACTCCAAAATGTTTCGGTTAGAAATTATGTGATTGGCAAAGTTCAAACGGGCTTCCTTGTCTGCATTCGTTATGGCTTGCGTAACCTGCAATCGGTACGGATACAACTTCAGATGGTGTTTTAGTATTCTGTAAACACTCTTTTGTGGTAGACCAGTCGCACGAGAGACTGCTGTAGTAGAGGAAACACCTGAATGATGTTGAGACTTCAATTCCTGAAGTGTTTCACTGACATCATCTGCTCTCTCTTCCACAAGTGACGGTCGCCCAGATCGTGGCGCATCAGCAACAGAGCCACTTTTTTCGAATTTGTCAATTAATCTCCGAATACTTGTATCACTAAATGGATCAGTGTGGCAATTATGAATTTTCTTATATGCACGTAATGTTTGACGTGGTGATCGTGAAGAAGCATAATAAAGTTGCACGATTTCGATGCGCGTATTTAAGTCCATGATAGCTCAACTAAAAAATGAATGTCAAAGTAATAAATTCCAATTTATATACAAAGCACACAAGCATATAAACAAAAGGATCATCCTGATTGGCTGTCAAAAAATTATCATATAAAAACTGCGTGACTTTTGACTAACCCTATATATATATATATATATATATGACAAAGCTGGTCATCAAGATATAATCATTTTAGTGGTATACGCATTTTTGGAAGCAGCAATTCAGGAAACGCTTCCCATTTTGGTTTCAATGAACCAAACCAAAGACCAATGAACATAATATTTTTGTAAGACGACCTAGGAAGTAGTGGCAAATTCTGAAGTTGATACCATACAGGCCAACAAGACACCTTAGTGAATTTGTAACCGGCAACAGCATAAAAATTAAGTATTAAATTAAGCAGTGATGGAATACCATTTAAATTTCGTCTTACATTTTTTTAATTGAGGCAACCAGTCAGTTATGAAAGCAGAACAACCACCATCAAACTGAGCTTCATCAAAGCCATCAAGAATAAGAGATTACTTTACTTTGTAAAATGAAAGAACTTTATTTACTTTATGTACAGAATTTCTTATTAATCCTATCACATCACATATTGCTGTATCAGACGGTAGATGTCTGCTTGCAAGGACATTTAGTTCTTCAGAGAAGTGGGAAATTGACAATGAGCTACCATCACAAAGCAACATGTCTAAAGATGAAACTTGCAAACATTCTTCAGAGGAATCTGAGGAGATCATACATTCTATACATTCATCATTATCAGTTCTATTGTTGAAACTATCATTGAAGCTAACTTCACTGTCACAAAATTCAATTCTGGGTTCAGTCTCACTGTTTAATGGAGTTGAACATCAGGGTAAATATCTCGAATTATCTTCATCACTACTTGCACTACTAAGCTCCAAAGATTCATTACTAGAATCACTAGGTGGTTTTAAGGGATATGCCCTATAACTATGATTTCTGTTTTTGTTGTACGCTTTGAGATTCCATCATCGACGTTTGCCCATGATAAAATATGTACAAGACTAAAATAATAATCATAAAAGCGTTTTGGCAAGTTCAGTATGCCTATATAGCAATAATAACTATGATTATTATAAAATGTGGTTAGTCACATCCATGTAAGTTTGAGAGCCAATAGTGGACTATATCTGAGTCAAAATAGTAATAGTAGTAATTATGTAGTTATTAGGTAGACTTTAATTAATTGCACATTGTTGCAGACTGACTATCTAAGATCAGTCTTTGGACGGGTCTAAATGGGTCACTTTATGTAAACATCAACAAATTTAAAGTACTGAAGATTTTTAAAGGAAATAGTATTTTAATTTGATTAGAGTATTATTATCATTGCTATAAATAATATTTTTATAAAAATTTTCCTGCTTGCCCAAGAATTCCTATTTTTTGTCTTTTCAAAAAGAAAATATATTATCTTGAGCTTTAGTGTTTCATCAAATGTTTACCCGATGGTAATTCTGCTATAGAATGCGTTAATTCAGTTATGTATTTAAATATGCTTGTTATCTCTATAATGATAATTGTCTCTTCAGAGTAATATTTACGATCAAAGTATGTTGTGTACTTTTTAAAATATATTAATGCCGCGCTGTGCAATATAAAAAAAATTGCTTGAATATATTATGTACTCCATATAAAGTAATAAGAATTTGAAATTTCACAAATATTTTATATATTTAATTATATATATATATAATTCTTAACCGTGTTTATCTTCTATATGATTTCTATGCCGAATATTTTTAATAGCTTTTAATATGTAAATACTTTTCTTTTGCCATTCCGAATGTATGAATTCCCACGCTTTTAAACAGTTAAATAAATCGCGGAAAATTTACAACATATTGTAAAAACTGCTTCAATGTAATTCGTAATGAACCGTTGAAAGGGAAGTAGGAACACTGTTGAGATGAACGCGAAATTTTACATGCACAGAAAAATTGTGAAGCAATTGCATTAAGCAATTTTTGTAAAAAATTCTTCATATTTCACGTTATTCCATAAAATATATCTGAATGTACATGTTTTTTGTGATAACATTCAGAAACGTAATTTTTTTCACAATAGCTTACAAGAAATAGTACTCGTATTTGCCAACATTTAGATTCCCATTTTAGAAAATTTAGTATATCAATATAAGCTCTTACTGATTCTACATATATTTGTCGGCTAAACGTTTATATTTGTATAATACATCTAATATAAATATATTTATAAAACGATATTGAACATGAACTTGCAATTAAGCATATCAGATTTAGATTAAAGTATTGAAATAAATTTAAACAAATGGGACAAAATTGTTTTAGTAACCTATATATTTCTTAATAAAAACTACATTAAATAAGCATTCGAATTTTTTATTATAATTTTAATAAATATTGTCTATCTTACCATTTATTTAAACACTTTGTTATTAGATCAATCGAAAAAATAGAAAGAAGCGGAAATTCGAGTTGATTTCTATCGTTCAGCTTTTCTAATGTATATTGCAAAAGAAATTACCTCCAAAATGTTGTTGCATTGTAGTGATCATATGGATGAAGAATTTTGTCATCAATTAATACCCAAAGAGCATATTTGTTGCTGTTGTTTTGTGTTTAGAATGGAATAATTAGTAAATTCTTATGAAATCAAGAATGGAACTTACCCAATTTTCAGATAGCAGCTACATGTAAAAGTGTCTTGCAGACAATCTAAATCATTAATATGTAATTTATTGTGCTATTTTTGTTACTAAATAAATTTGTATAAATAAAATTTATATATTTATCTTGTGACAAGCACGCTGTTTAGTATTGTATACTCTGAGAATAGTGATTTTTTTCTAATAAAAAACGAAGATGGATATTTTATGATATTTTTATGATACTTGCCAAAAATTTCTTCAATTTACAAGAAGGTTGGGTATCTGTCAGAGATCGACACGGGCGGGACTGGGCCTATGATTTAAGAAATTAAGCAAAAACGGGCCGAATAAAATGAATTGTAACAAGCTTGTAAATATAAATAAATTTTACTTCTATCCCTGCAATGATTTATTAATAAAGTGGGTAGGTAAAAAAGATTGCTAACAGATTTGGTTGATTGTAACCATTTATTTATTTAACCATGGTAGTCCGTTGGACATAACATAAACATATAATTACAAATTCGGAAACTGGCAAAACGGTGGATCAGCTCGGAGATTAGTTAGAAATGTCTTAAAGTTTTTCATAGTTGGGTATAAATTCACACAATCATCAGGTAACAAGTTCAGGAGTTGGATACAGAGTAGAAACGGGTATCTTCTAAATCGCTCTGTCGTGACATGGCGACGGTATAAAGCGACACTTGAGACGTAGTTCATCCGGCGGTACTGCAGCAGACCGGGGGGGCAGAGTCCTTGGCAAAGTTTAAACGCAAAACAGGACAGACCGAAGTTCCGTCGGTAGGACAGAGTGTCCAGACTTAAGTCATTGTAGATTGTCTCTGGGGTGGCGTCAAGGGGGCCGAGATTGTTGATGGTTCACATGGCGCGACGCTGTAGAGTTTCTAGCTTGCGGGACAGCACAGGGCCAATGCCCGCCAGGAGGATAGATCCGTATTCAAGATGTGGTTGAATATAGGCCACATACAGTTTTCGCAGGAGCAGACGCGGAAGAAAACGGTGCAACAGTCGAAGCACAAACAATTCACGTGACACTGATAAGCAAATCTTTGAATTGCATATTCCATCCATTAATGAGAAAATAGTAAACAGGACACAATTGATGCGTTTCTAAATGTTGATGAGCAGAAAACTTGCTCTAAAAATTCCAAAACGAGCTTGAAATAGTAATTGATAGGCTGTTACGGAAAATATCAGCCTGTGTCCATCTCTGGTATATGTTTGAAAAGTATAATATTCTACTCACTGAAATTGAAAACCCTAAATTAAATTCTACAAAAGTATAATGTTCGTGTAGTGTTTCAAAATATTAAATGTATTTTTTTAATTATTATTATTGAAGTTTGTTAAATATTTCTTATTTCAGTATTTTCTAAATTTGGCTAATCTTTTTGAATTCATTGACCCTTTTCAGGTCATGCCCATCTCTGCAATAGAGCCGTGCAAGTTTAATATCTGATGTAAAATTTTTAAAATGATTAAATATTCATGTAATATATTGTAAATAATGTGAAATATATTGCCTTTATTTATCATTGCAGAAGCACTTTAGTTATAGTAATAAGCAAAATCCACAGAATACTTACAATTAAACACATGGATGTACTATGTACATGCATGTTTAAGTGACATGGAAGATATTCTATGTAGTTACATGTGACATCCATGATTTCTAATGTCACATGGATTATCCATTTACCATGCATGTTTAAGCAAGTTTCGTTTTATTGGGATACTACATATTTTGTTTTTGAAACTTCCAGTCAGCTCTAAAATCTGGACTATTAATCAATTTTAAAAAAGGCAGTTTCAATGTATTTATCCAAAAAAGACATGGTTGCGACCCACGGAAAATACGGTTGTGCAAAATACTGCAGTTTAAAGCAATAACGCGAGAAACAGATTATTTTCCTAAAACAGAATTATAAGCATGACCAATGGATGTTTTAATTTGCTAAAAAATACATTTGCCAATGCTCTGTACACATTCTATAAATGTACTCAATATGGTGTGAATCTGTTCATAGATATTACAGAATTTTCCTCGCGCATTAGCAACATTTGACTGTGTTGATGAAATTGAAAGGATTTTTCAAATCGCCACAATTTAATTCCTTTAATATGTCAAAAAATCGATAGCTATCTTTGTAGAGAACAATAAAGCAATTATTCAAATTTGCACAATTTATTCAACAATATACATACAAATGTCGTTTTCACCCTCTGTTTATTGATCTCTTTAACAATATCTTATACACATTCAATCATTCTTCTTGGATCGATTTATATAGTGCAAAAAGTTTTACAATACGGGAAATCAACCACCTTTCGTTTGTTAATAGCATACAAAACGCTTTTGTGTACAATTTGGGGTAAAAAAAGAAATATGCAGTTCAGCTCATTATCATTAGTTGGCTATTAGTCACTTTGGCAATAGAAATTATGGCATATTAGAGAAAATCAAATGTCTAATTAACAAAAGTAAATGAAAATCCGAGTTTACCATCATTTTTCTGAATGTCGGTGCGATATGAAAATAATGAATATTTGACTGTATTAAAAATTCTGAACAAAGTGATTAAAAGTTTCATTCAATTGGCAATAGAATTTCTCATGAATAATCTCTTAAGATTTAGGATAGGTACCGTTCTAGGTCTGATATGTAATTTCTTATCAAAAATAATGGTTTGCTCCTGAGTAATTCGATTTTTAGTTCCTGATCTTGAATTTTTCAATAATTATATCTAACGGAAAATTGGAATAAAGATCATCATTGTTCTTGATTTTGTCTGACTTCTGGAACTCTGCTTACTCACCAATCATGGGTATCGATTTTGTAGGTTAAGTTCATGATGGAATCTGTTTAATTGAGGCAAATGAGCCCTGATGATATTTATAAACCTTGAAAGTCAGTTACCTTTTGACAATTCCTTTTGCATCTATTTTTGAAATGATTTTGTCCTAGTTATTAATAGCGAAATATGCTTTTCTACCTACACAGGGTTTGCCTACTGCTTTTATTTTAACCTAAAATATTCTGGTATTTTATAATAGAAATCTCTAAAAAAATCGTTTTTAACTGTAATTTTGGTTAAATGTTCATCGAAAACCGGATTTCTCAATAAATAAACGTTATTAGACCAATTTATAACCAAATATAACCAATTTCGTCAGAGATCAATTTCTAAGCAAAACTAACGTCTGTAATACGCTTAATTCCCTTATTTTTAATTTAAATTTTGGTCGTTTCGAACCAATACATAACCATTTAAAACCAATTTTGAATGCATTTCAACATATTTGCTATTTCCAATGTAATTTCACATAAAAATTCACTTTTTACCAAACAATCTCGTTTATAGTCTATATAAATTTATGAATATTGTTCATTTTAATTCAATATATGACTAATTCCATAGATGAATTACCAAAATCAAAAAGGCAAATATTTTTTATATCGGATTATATTAGCAGATAAGGAAAACAAGTTTCTGCATAAAATATTGTTTTAATGTACACGTTTTCCATTGTTGCGAAAATACTCAGCTATTGTCGTTTGGAAATTAAGTCTATTAATCGGACTGTCATTTCGGCGGTTATTTAACGTTGTGATTCAATAATTATGTGCAACAATTTTTCGTCAGTATCTTTTAAATTCATCGCTACATGCTGGTAAGCAGACCTTGCTTGATCTAACAGCGAACGCAACCAGGACCCTTCTGTATTGAATCGATTTCTTTTGTCTGCTAAATTCAAATCTGGATGCATTATATAACAATATTTTCGAAAAAGTTTGGAACTTTTTAAAATACAGTCACATCGTAGGAATTAGTGGCGTGCCCAGGATTTTAAATTGGATGAGTTAAATTCGATGATTTACAGGTTTTTATTATTAAATTCCATCTTGCCATTGACCAGCCCAAAATCAGTGGATAAAAACTAACTATTGTACTAATGGTATATTACCACACTGTAAATTTGAAACGATGGCCTGGAAATTGTTATTGCCTTGATCTTACATATTCAGTTATTCATCAAAATATTGGGGTCATAACTCTGTGTTCCAATTACTGTTTTAATATGCAATAATGATTGCAAATTAATTATTAATAATAACTTTTGTTATAAACTAAATTTCGAATTATCTTATCAAATTTAACCTAGCTACAATTTTCAACTTTGTTTTAATTACACTAACCAATCAATAATATGCGCTGCAAAATGATGTACATGTACGTATAGTTTCTTTAGCAAAAAGCATATTTCCATTGCGAAAACATAGATAAAACAAGATATACATTGCAAGCATCGAAAAAGGAGTTCTTCAATTTATATAATGAAGTCAAGACGACACCTCAATAGCAAATGTAATGTCGCAATGTATTTGATTTAGAAGTTATTAATCTAACCATGTCTTAGACATTGCTGATTGTATTGCACTCAATATGATATTGATTTGTGAACATTTTTCAGCTTCTGTTGTTTGCAGTAATAGAAAAATATTTGGATGAACTTCTGAATCATCTAATGCTTGCAAATCAGAAGTGCTTTATTATTAGATGGAGTATCACTGAACTGATGTATTTTCATATGTGTGACGCATTCGAATATGAGGCCCATAAGCCAAAGAAAAAGTTGCATAGGCTACGTTTAGACTGTGATTGGTCACGCGGGATCTATCACATTTTGGTAAAATCGGGCGTCTAACCATCAAGAGAATTAGCGATTTGACGTGATTTTGTAATTTTTCTTGCTACCAATCACCTAGTCCTAGTCTAACAGTGGCCATAGGTCATACATTATTCTAATCAGTAACAATACCTTTTAATTTCACACATACAAGTACGCGAACTTTCCGGTAATTCCTCTTCTACAAATCTATCAAATTTTAGCGGATTACAGCATCAAGGAAGCTTGTACACTGTTCAAACATGTGGCGCACTGGAATATATGGAGCATTTCCGATTTTTTTTACAAACAGGCAATTTATGTGCACCGAAAAATCTTGTATTTTAGTCAAATGTTTCCATCTTCATCTTCAAAGCAAACACTCAGCACTCACCTCATTTAGGGAAACCGATAGCAGAACTTGATACCACACCCATTTTTCTAACTGTTGACATAGACAAACCTCACCAACCTTTTGAAAATTCAAATATTTAGAAAAATCAAGATAATTGAACTGATAACTGTAACAATTGTCAGATAGTAAACTTACAGAAGAGAAGTCACGCGGAAGCTTTAAAACAACCAAAAAATACACATTGGCAACACTACACAGCATCTACGCCATTTTTGGGCATTATTGAATTTCAAATTTCAAAACTCTCAATTACCCAAATGCAATCAATCGGAAATGTATAAAAGTATGTGTATAAAATTCTACAAAAGTTGTATTTTCAGCTATTTGTTTTTGTTTTCTGTAAAATACATGCATATACAGTGCGTGCCAGCAAGTTTGCATAATTAAAAAAATGTTTATTTTTTATATTTTTTTGAGACTAAGACTTTAAGCCAACACAAAATATATTTCAAACGTTCAAACATGTTCACAAACATCTGGAAAATGAATACGGGGGGGTTTTCACATCAATACTTCGTGTTGCCGCCCTTTGCAGCAATCAATGCCTCACCTCGTGAAGGGATGGAAATGACCAAATTTTGGCACATTTTTTAATTTGTCGTCCTTAAACCAAACGTTGAGAAATGAAGCAATGATTTCTTGCTTCTCCCATCAGCCGGAGACGGCGTTTTATGATACTCCAAAGATTTTCAATGGAGTTCATGTCGGGTGATGCTGGTGGCCAATTCAGCATTCGAATGTTCCTTGAGGCAATATGGGTTTTTGTGCGTTGACTGACGTGGCAAGGTGAATTGTCTTGCTGAAACAGGCCTTCGCCGTCTGGAAACCACTCCCTCATTTGCTGAACAACCCGTCCATCGATGATCTTCGTAATATAACTATCACTGTTGAGGTTTCCTTCCACGACATGAGCGTGACCAGTATACTGGTAAGAGAAGCATGCCCATATCATAACCTGAGATGGTGAACTTCACGGTGAAGTGGCAATACTGACAAAATTTTGACACTCACCTCCAACTTGAATAATCGTTCCGTCTGTGAAGATCACTTTTTTTCAATCATCGATTGTCCATTCCTGGTGATCAAGGGCCCACTGGTGCCTTTTTTCCTGTTGTGCCTTTGTCAGCATTGGGCATTTTCGTGGTTTAATCGCATGGCACCCAGCTTGATTCAGCCCCCGTTGGACAGTTCGCACACTCAGATAATCGCCCGAAACACCCATCAACGTTTTCACTTCTTGGACCGAAGTCTTTGGCGACTTTACTGAAATATCGCGCATGTGACGGAGATCGCGGTCAGTAACCTTTCTGTTTGAGCCACCACAATGTTCATAATGTAGGTCAACATTCCTTTCTTCTTGATACTGCTTGATGGTTCTGGACACACTGGATTGATTTAGACCCACAATTGTTCAAATATCCAACTGAGTCTTCGTCGTATATTTGAAAAGCGTCAAAACTTCCACTCTTTTGCGCTCTCTTTCGTTCATGGTGTAATTCAAAATGCCGGCGTATGACAGGCGAAAAATCAATAATAGTAATGAGTATGCAATTACACACGAGTCTTAGTCGAGAATAACTGCCTATCTTGCAGGTACATACATTTTGTGTGCCTTTTCTTTGAAGTTTTGAGAAAAAATGCACTTATGCAAACTTGCTGGCACGCACTGTACATGTATATGACACCAACACAAAATTATTTGAGTACAGTTGTAATTAAGGACAAGAGTAAATCACGAAACACCATGGATCTCATTGATCTTAAAGCATGCATGGTGGTGCTTCTGAAAGACACAAGGAAATTCTAAATTTACGGGTTCATTTATATCATTAAACTGAATGTTGATAATGGCCAAAGTCTATCTTTCCGTTGCAGTAAAATTAATTACTGTAACTATTTATAATTTAACTGATTTCTTTTATAATATATTATTGGAGTCAGCCTTAATAAACACGAATGTGTGCATAAAATCGCGTTTCAAAATTTGACGTTTTTGTTTAGATCCTAACATTATAAAACATCAACAAGTGGACGAAGGGGCTATTCGTTTTGTTTTGTCTGGGGCTCATATAATGTGTCCAGGATTAACTTCTCCTGGAGGCAACCTTGCTGCATCTTCTCCTGGTGAAATAGTGGCTATCATGGCAGAAGGGAAATCACATGCAATGGCTATTGGCAAAATGATCATGTCATCAGACGATATTCGTCAGCAGAATAAAGGACACGGGATAAAAAATCTACATGTTCTTTGTGATGGACTTTGGTTCCTTGAAAAATTAAATTGATTTTTTTAGTTTTCTTGTTGTTTTAGGCACCAGAGTAAATCGGCTAAGCAATTGTGACTTTAAATGCACAATTATTTTTTTCTTAAGCTAGTAAAAATGCAACATTGTTTTTCCCCGTGTTTATTACGACAATTTTCAATATTGGTTATTAAATATCGTGCTATGAATTGCAAAACGCCAATTTTGTTTACGAGTTTTAGCTCCAAAAGTAGGAACAAGCAGAATGACGCGTAACTGTTATCAAGAATTTCTCGATAGCTCTACAATTGAGAAACTGTTCTTAATAATTCTGAAATTCCAAAATTAAGGGCCCAAAACTATTTTATTAGATTTTTGAACATTTAGTTGATTAAATAATTTATTAGCATTCGATTTGAACTTAGATAAGCAATGTTAGTGAATATATGGTGCAATAGAACTATATAATAGACAATTTGGAAGTTCTTGATGTTTTTGTTAAGCTGAAGCTCACAAACGATGGGTTTATATTTACGATCTGATCAAAAATATGAATTTTCCATATGCAGGAACTTAGACAAATAGAAGCATGACTAGAAAACGGGAAATTTACTTTTCATTTTCTTAACAATAGAAAATAAAAGAATTATGTTAACAACTTGTAGGTTTACATGCAATCATATATTTGAAATTTTCAATAAGATAAAATCTTTATTACGAGAAGTTGAATACAATTAAATAACGCTGACGGCTTCTCATAATAGCCCTTATCAAAGTTCAAATTTCTAAAAATATCAAGTCAGTTTTGCCATAAATGTATCGACAAGGCATCTGCTTTTCTTATACTAATCGATTTTAACTAAAATATATCATATTTGTTAAAAAAAAAGTTGTTTTGCGTGCAAGATCTTAGCAACAAAGGTATTTGGTTCATTATCCCTCAAATATATAAATACAGCAACTTAATTGAATTACTTAAAATAGACATATTTTGGCCATAACAAAAACAAACCCGAGTTTTTATAATAGTTGATATGCTTTTATAAAAATAAGTTTTTATCGAATTTTGAAAATTTCAAATGATTACTCTTAAAGATTTTCATTTGATTGCTGTTTTTCAAGGTATATTACCAGATATATTACCGAGATCCTGAATTAGGATCTAGGCAAAATAGTTATTTGCAAGTTCATAGTAAAGGTCAATGATGCAAGAAATAGAATTTTTTTAGATACAATTGGCAAATTAAAAATATCCATAAATATGTAACCAAACATTATTTTGATTAAATCCTAGTTTAGAACCTAGAGGAAGGTTTATGGATTAATTTGTAAAATATTTGAGCTACATGTATATATACACAATTTAGTGACACCAAGTTTTGAAACTTGGCATTTTCTCGAAATTTTTTTACCGCTTTTTGGCCAAAACAGTTCAAGATCATGGTCATTTCATAATAGACCAAAGTTTTTTCTTAGACCATGAATTAACTATCACAATTGCAGCTTTTGTATGCAAGTTTTTAAAAAACGGCTTGACTAGGGGTTCTACCTTAAGAATAAATCAATAAAAAACAAACACTTTGCAAACTTATAAATAAGCAATCACGCTAAGAATAAGATTAAATTCTTGTAATTGTGTAATCTCTATTATAAAATTTTATCCTGTCCAAGAGCTTTCTGAAATGAATTTTTAAGAATAAATATTTTCACACAATTTTGAAATTTTTTCAATTTCTGAATTTGGTTAATTTCGTTAGGTAGATTGTTCCATTTTCTTATACCTACGTTTAAAAAGTTTTCTTTTTATTTGTTTAAAGCTAGTGAAAACATATTTGTGAGATCAACTGAGAAATGTTTTTGAATTCAGGGAGCTTTATCTTATCATATGGCGGAAGTTCTTTAGGAGTATTGAAACATAATACAGCAATATTGATTTGTAGCAATTGTTGAGAAGGACGTTTAAGAAACATAATTTTTGTTGCTACTAGAAGTTGGCTTACAAACATTGAGGAGCCCTTTGCATTGCAAATTTATTCACCATTGATGTCCTGAAATTTGAAAATATGACTACCATAATTTAAGTGGCTCAACAAATGCATGAAATAGTTGAATTATTGCAGAAGGTGGTAATTGGTCAACAACGTGATAGTGCCAGCAGTAATTTTTTTGTATAAATTTAACATGCTCGGAAAATAAATATATAAATTGCGGAAATATTTGAATTTTTGATAGTCCAATTTCTGTTTGTAAGCAAGTTATTGTTAAAGGAGGGATGCATTTTGCAAAATTATACGCCTGTGCATTGTTTAGGATTGCATTTAGCATACAGGTTCAAATCGTTGACAGATATTTAATAAGAGCGGTCCAATGAAGGTTTCTTGCGAAACTCCTTTTTCAATATAAGGCTATTCTGAAAGTAGAGTTGATTTTGACTAGTTTTATATAACTCAAAAAGCTCACAATTAGTCTCGTACCATATTGGGATAAATCTATGCGTCTTAGTTTTATTAAAATGTTATGGTCTATTGATTCAAATGTCTTAGAGAGATCTAAGCATGTAATAGCAACATATTGTTGGTCATCGAGAGAATTTTGCCTGTTTTCCGCCGCTGCCGATGAAGTACATCATTAGTTGAAAAACCGTTTCTAAATCCAAATGGAGTTACCGAAATTATAATATATTTTTGAATATGCTTGAACATTTGATTAAATATTAGTTTTTCAAAAAAAATTTATTAGTGTCATATTTAAAATAGGCCTTTAATTAAGAGTAAACGCTTCATCATTTTTTTGAAAGGCGAAGTAACAGTCTAGGAATGTGTTCGATTTAATGCATTCATTAAAAATGTAGTTCAAATATATTTCGACTTACAAAGTAATCGTCAGTTTTACAAATAATTCTCTCTAATTTTTACTGGATTTTATAATAATATTTTATTTCGCTAAATCTTAATTATTGGTAGTAATAGTTTATGTATGTAATCATCTTTTGTATTAAAACTTGGTTGAAATGATCTAGTTGGAATGCTTTCCGTGATTTTAAAATATTTTGCATCAGTATTCTTTAAAATTCTTACATCATAACTTAGTCTACAATTTTTATAACTGGAATATACAATAAACCATCAGATACCTGCCTATTCCTTAATTTTAATTCAAATTATACAAAAATCTTTCAAAATATTCCTTATTTAAGCATTAATTAATAGGATATTTGATATTGGAAGCTGTTATGAGAATCAAGAAATTATCAAATTGAAGGCAGACTTGAGAGAAAATGAATATCCAACCAATGTTATTGATAAATATATCAAAGAAACTATTACTGAAATAGTCACGAATAACAAATATATAAAATATTCTAATAACTTTGAACATGTATTTAAAATCCACTATCGAGAAATGCATACAAAAAATCTAATACATCCAATGAGAAAGATAGAATTCATTAAAGAAAAAGTAAGATTTGTTTACAAGATCGGAAAACTTAATGCAAAACTTGGCCTTAAGTCAACAACTAGCATGGCTGATAAATCTAATGAAATTTATGAGATTCAAGGCACCCGTGGTGAAGATTGCATCGGATATTGCGGACGGCAACTAAGCAAAAGAATATGAAACTAATTCAACCATTTCAAAACACCTAAAAATTGTGGACTAAGTTGTGATGTAAAAATTTTAAAGAATACTGATAGAAAATATCTTAAAATCACTGCAAGCATTCTATTTTGATCATTTCAACCAAGTCTAAATCCGAAAGAAGATTAAAGACATTAACTATTGTTACCAATAATTAAGATTTAGTGAAATAAAATATTGCTATAAAATCAAGTAAATTTAAAGGGAATTATGTGTAAAACTGATGATGACTTTGTAAGTCGAAATATATGTGAATTATTTTGTTAAAATTATTAAAAATCCTTAAAAATGCTCAAAAATGTAGTTGTTGAAATATTATTTAGGGTGCGGTTTCCAAGTATCCAAGTTGCATTTGACGGTCAACTAGATTTATCGCATTTGAATTTGCTTAAAGTTCTTGAGAATGCCCCATACTGACATAAAATTTTATTCGCATATTTACTTCGTTATTCTACTTATTATAATATGTTCCAAGAAATCGCTAAATTTAAATCCGAACTTCCATTATTGATGTTGAGAAGTACTGCAATTTCGCAACACCACTTTATTCGATATTTAGGAACATCTAAGGCATCAGTTTTTCTGATTGCCTTAAACTAACATTTTGCAACAGTTGTGCAAAAAACTGAATGGTAAGTAGTAATCGCAAAAATATTGTAAGACGTTTCTCGTATAAACTATTTTATTGTATTGATAGGTGATGAAAATTCACCAACAAGTTATTTTTGCATTCTGACATCTTTTATTATAAGGTAGTGTCTAATTTGATAACATAAGCTATTTACTAGCTAGTAAAAACGGTCAAAATTAAATGTGCAATAATTACTGGAATAAAAATGAACGAAATTTTGGCATTATTCATACTTTGAATTAAATATGGTATTTTTCATAGAATTTAATGTGAAAAGAGCATCAACAACATATTGAACAAAATCAATTTGAAATCGCCGACTAATTTTGAAAAACTAGTAGAACTTTGTATAGACGCATCTAACCTAAATTCGCCCTTAGCCAATGTAGTAATGGTAGTTGTTTTTTGAAAATACTAATTGTTTGCATGCATCTTTGTTCTTTTTTTGCATTGTTGTTTGACACTGTTTAAAGTTGCAACCGTATCTTATATTTTAAAAAGCAACTCTAAAAATACATATTTCCTTTCCTGTCCTTTCTACAAGATTGCATGCGGCTTTGGCAATGTTAAATTTGGTAAGCTGAGTAGAAGACATTCCCAATGTAAAACATCTCTTGGAACATCAAATCACTTTGAAACATCGTTCTTGTAAATTATGATGCCATTATATTTAATTTTGTAAAATTTAAGTAGTGAAGTTTCATGAAGATGATAAGAATTAGCAAAAATATATTGATTTTGATATTAAAGTATTAGTAATTGTTATCATAATTACAAACTTATTTAGTAAATTAATTTTCCTTAGACTACTTATTAAATGGCAAATCAAGTCTTTCAAACATTTCCACATTTGCCCATAATTTTCTTGCAAGTTCCTTAAACTTTTTCCTTGATTGATATATTAATAGAGTAAGAGTTTTAATTATATAAATGTTTGATAATTTAGGAATTTATAGTTTTCAAAATGGTGCATACAGTGTGTTTGAGAACATTGCTTCAAATTAGTTACTTGCATAGTGTGCATCAAATTTTAATAAAATGCTGGGAAATTTTTTAGATACGTTTTAATTTTATTTTAACAGATTGTGCCCGGAATAAAATGTTTAAATCCACTAAAGAAATCCAAATAAACAATACTGCTTACAAAAAGCCTTGGATAACTGACACTTCCAATGCGAAAAACAAAATAAATACTTTATGAATTCTCGAACCAGCAAGAATTTAGCCGCAGATAAACAGGCTAGAATGCTTCGAATATTGAATCTCTTAGAGCTTTCAAGGAAATATTAAAAAATGAACACGCTCGCTATTTAGGTAAATTGTTAGCTATTTATTGTAAACATTTATCTAAATAACAAATCTCCCATCTTATCTTATCTTACATATCTTTTCAATGTTGGGATTAAGGTTTAGAAACTTGATTATTCTGTATTATAATGTTGTAATTATTTACCTTAAAGAATTATATATAAGATAAGATAAGATATTCTATATTCAAATAAATATTAACAATTAGAAACTGGTAATTTATCTGAATAACGTTATCAAATATACAAAAATTACGTACAAATACATACAATAGAAAAAAAACATTGTGTAAAATAAAGTATCAAGCTAGGGATAAATTACTATAAGTATTTCAAGTACGAGATGTATATTCATTATTGTAGAATTTGTATCCTAGCCAAGCTTTATCCGAGATATACTTTTATTTAAAGAAAATTTTAATCTGCTTCTTAAAAGCTAGAAATTTTTCAATGTTCTTGAATTCTTTAGGCAATGAGTTCTAAATTCGAAAAGCAGTATTAATAAATGATTGAATCAAAAATCTTTTTTTCTATATTTAATGCACGTAAATGATTTTGATCTAGAGTTCTGTTTATGAATAACATCAGATACTGAAATATAATTTTTATAATTACATGCAGTCTTAGAGAAAACATAGTAATGTAATCATTTGTTTTGAAGCGTATTTGCATAGGGTTTCTACAACATTTTAAAATAGCAATTTTAATTAATAAATAAAGTTTCCAACCGAAAAAAGATGATGGAAAATGTAAGCATGAAACATCAGAAATATTGTCGCTAGAGGAAAGCTGTCTACAACATAGGAAACAATTTTAATACCCATTATCTACCTTTCCCAAATATTAAAATGTATAAACTACTTTCATACAGTCGTTATTGATATTGAAAATGTATTTTATAGTATTATGAGTTTTTGCAAAGTTCTGTTTGCTTGACTTTAGTAGTCAATTGATAAAATAAAAATAATCTATATTCAATTGAATTTTTTACAATATATAAACTATTTTTCAAGAGAGTGGCATCATTAACTATAAAGTAAAATATAATAAGTACACATAGAAAATCGAATAATAAATAAAAACTACTGATTCCGGATAGTTTACTAATTTCGCTTTATTGTATAGTCGCTGTTATAAAACTTAAATCTTATTCATGATTTTCCTGATATAAATTTTTTTAGTATGAATGATTTCAGTTTTTTCATGAATTTTTTTCAGTGATCTATTCTGATTTCCTTCGCGAATTTATTCCTATTATAAATTACACTATTTATAAATGATTTGTTCATAATATTTATATGAATAGTTTTCGATCGTTTATTTTGCTTTAGACAATTTTTAAATCCGCCCAACCCACGAACTCAAATTATAGACAATACCACCCAGTCCAACTCAACCCACTGGCGAAATTTGTCTGTACAACCCAACTCGACTAATCTTTAACTTCAAAAATTAAGTTAAAACCCATTTTCACGTCTGATGTAGGTTCCTATTGGGAAGTTCAAAATAATCAAATTCAATGTTCAGCGTCAAACAGTTTTTTTTGATTTTACAACAAAATTATAGGCTACAAAAATGAAGCGGAACATCATGTAAATTCTAATGTTTTAATAAATTATTGTATCAATTTGGGCCTCAAATTTTTCGAATTTTAACTATTATAGTAGCACTGAAAAAAACTTTTTAGACATTTATAGTGGCACTGAAAAAAACTTTTTAGACATTTATAGTGGCACTTAATACAACATTGTACTACTATAGAGACGCTGAATTCACAAATTTATATTTTGATAATTATATTATGGGCATCATGTCAGCGCGTTAAGTAATCATGTATCAAGTTTTGAAACAAAAATAAAACTCCTGTTAAATCACTTAATGAAAGAAAATGCGAAAATTTTGTTCAAGCTTTGATTAAATTTTGTAGTTTAAATGTTACTTTAAATGAATCCGAAAAATTGGCGTTTTTCTGCTTAAGAATATCACTAAAACTTGGATTTTTGAATTCTCGAACTTCATCAGAGGATTTATTTGAACGACATTTCTTTATTCTCTTCCAAGTCAGTTCTCTGATGATTTTATTTTTTTCTTCCAGCATGGGAAAGTGAACGTTTTCATGATGCGCAAAATATGCATTCCTTTGCAGAACTGAAGTGAAAATTTTTAGTTCCTCCTTAGATGGTTGCTTTACTGAATGAAATTGCTTTGAATATATCTTGCACCAAAAGCAACATATAGGTTCGCTTTTATTTCAATCCACATTTGCACATAAGCCTTAGTTACAATTATTTACCTGTCACTGATATTATCTAAAGAGCTCTGCTGCACCAGTTCTATATCTTTGAGTAAAGAAGTTGAAAAAAGGGCATCACCATTGTCTGAGACTCCAATTCTATCATAAGCTTCAGCAAAATACAGCAGATTCTTCCATTTAGTTATACCTTCTTCTATTTATTGTCACTTTCAGGTGTTCGCGGTATATGTGCTCTCATTTGTAAACAAATTATCTTCATAGAAAATTTCACCCATTTTGCTTACATTAACAGAACCTATGAATTTTTTTCTAAGACCTCTCTGATCTGACACAAATGGCTACTCTAATTGTGACACTTACTTGTCATTTGCACAATTGCAATTTGAAAAGGTAACACATTTACAACTAGAGACATCAAATAATCATTTTGTCTCATTTAAAAATGCTTTCACTTTTTGTTTACAATTTGTACTTTCAGCCGGGGTTTTATATGAACACGTGATATTTTGATATTTCTGGTGGTAATTTTGCAGATGCTTTACTATTTGTTGGATACTCACTGTGAGAATAGACGCCTGCTGATATATTACAACAGTGTTGGTAGCTAGCTGGTTGAAAGTGACAGACAGTGAAAGACTTTTACCACCATATTCATTTGTTAAATTTGCTTTACAGAATAAAAGATTCGTGATTACATATTCATATGTTGGTAATTGATTACAGTGCATTTCATTGATATTTCCTAATATAGGGTATTCATACAACTCTTTCAAGTTGAGCTTGCCACTGCAATACTGGATACATCAAGATAACAGGCAAAAACACACTGCTGTTGAATACTAGATACTTAGCAAAACAGCATAAATTTTATTATCAAGCACTAAAAGAACCTCTAGAAATCAATGGATAATTTTGGGATTTTAAGTAAGCCTTTGTAATAAGATTTTAGATCAGTATGAAGCAGAGGAGAAAAGGACAATAATGATGAATAACAAAAAAATCGCAAAATCAAAAATAAGAAAAAATTTCTAAAATTATACTGTTTTTAATATGTGGAAATTTCATCACGCCTGGGGAACCTCTAAGTGTTGTCCGATTTTCCTGAAATTTTCTAAGTTGTATTTTTAAAGCATCTATACAAATTTTCACACTAAGGACAAACTGATTTAGAAAATTTTGGTTTTCCCCTAAAACACGAGCCATCCAAATATATACTAGGTGTGACGCCATAATATTGAATGTTTTTAACATCAGTAAATAGGAGCTAAGCAAAAAATAATGCCTAATTCAAAAAATCGACTCGACATTTTTAAAATATAGGTGCTGAATTATATTTACAAAGAAATTAAATTTGCTCAAAATATTATATAAAAAAACAGTGTTCATATTTAGAGACCTCTTGCTAAATATTTAGGAGTACAGCCCTGGTTAATAAACATCTGGCCCCTCCACCAATTGAATTTGTGTAATTTCCATTTTGGAGTCGGATTGTTTATCAATATTTGCATTATGGTCAAATTTTGACGTTAGCCTACTCCTTGAAATACTAGAATTGGCATATATACGTAGTAATTAATACGAATTTCGTTAACTACGAAATCATATCACTGAGGTTTAAAGGAAATTCCCATTAATTGATTTCATTTCTCTCCTTTAACATGAAATGTCAAGATTTCTCCGTTTCATGTGAGTAGGTTTTCAAAGCGTTTTAAATGTTCATTTTTCTTTCGGCTTTTTCTTGATAAAAAGCTGCTCCGTAAGCTATGAACTCTACACTGAAATTCATTTTATACAAAATAAAAAAGATAAAAAAATGGTATTAATTATTTTAATTGCTTTTGGCCACACAATTTTATCAAATCAAGACAATTAGCAGTAACATTATAATGTATAAACAATCACAAAATTACTAGGATCTAAGGAACAACATTATTATTGGAGGCGCTGAACTGAGGTCCTATACAAAGCTTAAATTTCTTAAATTTAAGAAGTATGAATGCAAAAATCAGTGACACTTGGACAATTATTGGGGGTGGGCGTTCAGCCACCCCTGTTCCTTAGCCTCTGAAAAGTTAGTTAAAAATTAAAAAACCATTCTGTAAAAATCATTCATAAAATTTGTATTACTTGTTTTTCTTTGCTTGAAAATAGTTTTAATAAAATTTTAGAAAAGCTTTTTCTGTTCAATTTTAATAATTCAGAAAAATTGTTTGGTAACTGAATAACGAACAAGCAACGTATATTATTTTCTTGTGGACTCTTTGTGTTTATCGCTCTTTTTTGAGCTGAATCAGACTCTCCATTTTATATTTGAGGAAATTACATTTTCACCGTATGTAGAAATGATGGAATTTTTAGATTAGATAATTAATTTCTTCAATAGTTTTTAAATACTCAGCTGAGTTTGATGCTCTTTGAAATTTGCATTCTGTCTGCAATTATTGCATAGAATGAATATTAATAACACTTCTACTTTCAAAATATTAGTTTCACAATCTCTGATCACAGCTAATGGGAAATATTCAAAATAGCGTTTTTGATGATATTTTTGGGTATCATTTTTGAAGTACAGGGTTGCTGCTTAAAATATTTTTTTTAATTAAGCAAAAATACATTAAAAAATATGTTTTTATGCTTTTTATGTTTTTCAAAAATTTTCTTAAAATCAAACAATTGGATTTGAAAATCGGAACTCGGTAGAACAAAATATTAAAAATTTTGATATATATATATATATATGCATTAGTAAATTCAATAAAAAATTTACGTCACGCGAATATACAAAAATACAAAAATAATTTTCAGCCCACAAGTTTTTAGAACTAAAAAATCATTTGTCTTGTATTGGATATTTCATGTGTACTGAACAATCAGTTATATATTGTAAAAAAATTAACGGAATATTGAATATATTATTTTATCTTATCTCATGATAAATTTGAAAACATGGTTTCCATTGGCCAATTACAATCATAAAATCTACCTCATGTACAAGTACGAACGTTTGATGCTGGAGAAAATTGAACTGCACATTTGTAAAAGAATGAATTACATAATGCCTCATTGGATTTTAAAAAATAATGCTAACTTTTCTTACATAGTTGGTAGTACTATCTTATTGATTTAAATAGCAACGCATTGAAATGTAAGATTGAGATTTTTCAAAAATTTTGTCTATGCAAAGTTAATAAATTGCATAAATAGCAATGCAAGCAGTTATTGTAAGCCTATTCATGCAAAACACTCTACAAGCATGTATATGTATTCCAACGTCTAGCTCGATTGCATAAACCATGATTGTATGCACACAAATATTTTTTTATATTGAAGGCAAAAACTTAAAAAATTCATTTCGAAAGTATTCATTTGCAAAAGAATTTGTTTAAATAGTCATTTAGATAAATAATTTTAAAGCTCATTAAGAGTAATTTATGCACATCATTTTTCGATTAATTAGCTGTTACCGATTTCCACTTTAACATGATTCATTTTTAGACCAATGACGTATAAAATTAGTAATACAAGGATAATTCATTAATTAACTCTTCATGACAGCTTTATTCTTAGCTCTACAATTTTCTTAGTTGAGATTATATATATATATATATATATATATATATAT
>CABFPE010000126.1:1214053-1224495 GCA_900660155.1 Hofstenia miamia | reverse complement strand
ATTAGGCACATAGTTAGAACGGCATTTAGTGATGAACTTATTCCATATTGAGCGAAATGGAGCAAGCTTATCTGTGGCACGGCGCTCCACACGAGTTGTACGGTCATCAAATCTCAGGCTTGCAAAATGATTCCTCGACATAACCTTGCCGAAAATTGGCCGACCATTTTCAATGTTCCACAGCTGCTTTACGGACTCATTTTTAGATGTGTAAACTCCCGCAAGCAAAACCAAACCGATAAACTTACTAATTTTAATTGAAGTTGTCTCCTGCCAGTTCGGAAAACGTTGGCGACCTTCTATATTTGTATGTTGCACTATGTCACGAATCATTTCTTCTGTAATAAAAGAATAAAAAATGTCTTCTGCAGAATTTTCTTTAAGAAAATACTCGAACTCGTAACGTAAAAACTCGAACTTGATTTGAAAACCCTGAACTGTATTATACAAATTTTTCTTCAAAAATTGTGATCAATTGAATTCATATGTATTTTGCTTGTAAAAGAGCAAAAAGGACAATTGTTATTCCAATTAATGAAGATATTTCACTTAAGATAAAGACTTAATTTAAACCAAAAGTTTATAGATTTGCTTAACTATACGATTATATTTTGTTATTTTTTATTTAAAGATAATGATTTTTATATAACTTCCATTTAAGCAAAAATATATACCGCGTGCTATCGCGTGTTACCGCGTGCTACAAATATGCTGAATTATGACAAGGTATCGGTCTATATCGATTATATTTTAAACTTTTTGAGTATTTTATTGTGTTTTCTATCGTTTTTGACCCTAAATTAGTGTTTATTTAGTCCGTGTGTCGCTATTCTACAAGTTCGCCATTGTTTGTTGCAAAAACAGTTCAGAAATCGAAAAGAAAGAATTAGTTTAGGAAGTGAAAGATAATCAAAATAGTAATTAACGTCATTTAACTAAACTTAAGATTGTGGATAACTCTGACTTTCTCCTTCCAAAACGTCCAAGCTAAGGTTTTTCGTGAGTAATCAACTCTTTTTTTGCTTTTCTTTGCAAAGCACAGTTTTTATTTGTTAATTTTAAACTATACAAACAAACTCACCTGGATCGTGTTTGTTGTTTGGTACGAAGTTCTGCGCCCTTAAATTCTGCTGGAATAACGAACTAATTACAATTTGTCCTTAGACCACTTGTCAAAACTTAATCCAGATTTATTTTATGTTTATAATAAATATACTAATTAATTTTCTTACAGTAGTTAAAAGATATAAAGAATACAAAATGTTTCACTTTTGGGGATAACGTCTGTAGAAAGCAAGAACAATGTAGTAGAACCGACTATATATTAGGCAATATCATATTCAACTAAATGCCAATGACATTGTACAAACATGTTTAATAGAAATACTAAGCACTGGCAAAGAATATCACATGCAACCTATGTAATAACATCGTAACAACGTCACATTAACTACCGTATCTACTGCCTGAACAATCATATGGGATAACTGGGATGTAGCAATCAAGAATTCTATTTTATTTAAAATTTCAGGTTCAATGAATTTCTGCGCATTGGCATCTATTTTTAACATTTCTTTTAGATATGTAGTAATCTTAAGATTCTCATCTCGAATAACAGTTGATAATTTTTTGTGTCCAGTCTATCAAATGTTATCAACCTTGTTGTTTTCGTTCCTATATATTTGTAAGAAAAATGTTTATTATTAAACCTAAGAAGTCATGCTATGCATGCCATGACCTTAAAATTTACTACCAATAGTAGGATGAAGTAATAACACTTTTCACTGATGAGTTTTCCAAATCATTCAATGCTGGTGAGCGTGGTAAGAAAGTCTTTGCAACAGCTATCCAATAATTGAAATGCGATTTGATCTACTATAAATTTAACATTTTTTATGATTAATATTTTTTTGAACAGTGGTTATTCTTACACTTTTAAATATTTTTCATAAGTTATCATGATACCAGGGTAATTTTTTCAACTATTAGCACACTTTCAACAGGTGAGATTACAATATTTTAAATATTCAGTTTTTTGGAACACCCTTATATATATATATATATATATATATATATTATATTATAGATTAAATATATTTTTAAATGATTTGTTTTCATGGATATTGTAATATTCCTAATGGCTCAAAATAATAGGAACGCTTATACAAGATAAGAATATGACAAAGATCATGGAATCTATGATGAAGCTGAGAGGACAGCAAAAAACTTTACTCTTGTTGATGCTGCCAAGCAATAAATGCAATGCTAATATTTTCGCAATTCTGCAAATTGTTTTGGTTTTGATTCAATTTTTTTCAAACAATATTAAAAATATATAAAATAATATAAATTTATTTTCACATTTTTAAAAATGTTTTCTTTTTGAGCATGCATCAAAAGACGAGAAGAAATTGAAAAATGGGAGTTAATGGCTGTGCAATTACTTCCATTCAATATAGCAACCTCCACAAAATTTTTATAATTAAAAATCATTGCTTCCTTCAAATTATCTTAATATCTGTAACTAACATAAATATATGCTCTTAGATAGAATATTTCTAAAAATACAATTCTTAAAAGCCATTGAAAATTTCATTGGAAGTTTTCTCACTAATGACGTGCATTTTAAAGAGCAGAAAATAATTTAATCGAATTTTATGAAATGTCCCAACGAGAAAGTATTTACATGAGCTCCCGCTTAAGTGAAGAGAGTCTTAACCAGTCGCCTAAAAAGCTTTCCAAGCGTCGTTCTAAGCCAAATATTCCTTCAAAGAAAAATATTTTTTCAAACTTTATCTTTGACGTTCAACAATTCTTCACAGATAATGGAGAAAGTTCTGCATGCTATAACGGTAAATTTTGAATAATGTATTTCTGTATATAAATATTACGTTTGAGAGTTACACGTACACTGAACACGTGCATTCTCATCTAAAGGGAAACTTCCGATTGTATTATATGTATGGACACATTGTAAAAGTTCTTTCTACTGTCTTAATGTCTTAGTATTTTGAATTAACCCTAAGTAACCCAGAAAAATTGTGTTGGATTCTAAAAATATTATAAATGCTCATAACTCACTAAAATCTGAAAAAACCACTGGATAGAGAATCGTATCCTTTTATTTCATCGCAATCCCATCCAGGCGTAACTTTGAGCGACTATTTCTGACGTTGGGTGGTCTATTTAAAGAAACTAAATAGTTGAGGCTTAGACCGCTATATTATCTGAACACTAGCTATGGAAAGGACAAGAATAATTTTCACCACAATTTTTTACCATTATTGGGGAAACACCCTTATCCTTAGATATGTCCAAATCCCAGGTTTTCCTATGTCCAAATTGGCTGGGAGATAATTGTTTGAAAATGTCTGGTTTATAGATGTTGGTAACTTCCTTGACCTCTCAAAATCAGGGGCATACGCAGGAGTTTTGAAAATATTGAAAAAATTGATCCTAAATATGCATGTTTTTACCGAAAATTTTTTAATTTAGAGAGTCAAAATCAAATTTGAAAGATTGACTGGTGATATTCCACCATGCCCCCTTGCGTACACTAGTGCTCAATATGGATACATTCAATTTAGATATTCTTATGTTTGAAAATAATTCTTCTAGCAGTATTCAATTTGTAACAAAAATATATTTGTCGGCTTGTTAATATTTTTCTTTTTAAGTGATCTTTAAAGTTGCCGATGTGTTTTAAATAATCTACCAAATTACTTTATATTATCCTAATTAATGAGCTTCCTTTGCCCTAATTAATTAATTACTAATTGCTAGCAGTTCTCTTAATGCGATTACTGTTAATTCCTAATAAAAATGATTTTACTCTATTATTTTCATATTTTTCCATAGGTAAATTTCTATACCTAATTCGACCCAAATTTGACCTTAAACTTTGCAAATTATTTAATAGTTTCTTCGAGAAAATTTGTTTTTCTTAATATCTGAGGAAGTCAGACACAATTATATGGCTATAATGAATATTTGGTATTTTTAGTTTTATGTGCAGATATATATGTCAAATCCACGATTTATAAATAAAAATTTCCCAGAAACTCAATATTAATTCATCTGAATACCTTTCACACGCAGGCCCTTCCATTTTTAAACTAATTATTTTTCACATAAATATTTTTTCAAATAATTTGGTGAGCATATAATCTACACTTCTGTTACTGGGTACAAATGCCCCACAGTTTGTTGCAACATGTTTTATCAAGGTGGACTCAATAATATATCATTGAGACGTAAATTAGTCTTGTACTGTTGAGGCAAATTGTGAGGTAACATCACAATTTCATTCAAGCCCTACAAACTTTGTTTAAGCTCCTGATTTGTTTCAGATCACAATGACTATGAGATAGTATCATCATGTTTTCACATAATTTAAAACGCAGTTCTTAGAAAACATGTCGTTTTTGAAAACTTTGGTTGATAANTTTTCATAAGTTATCATGATACCAGGGTAATTTTTTCAACTATTAGCACACTTTCAACAGGTGAGATTACAATATTTTAAATATTCAGTTTTTTGGAACACCCTTATATATATATATATATATATATATATATTATATTATAGATTAAATATATTTTTAAATGATTTGTTTTCATGGATATTGTAATATTCCTAATGGCTCAAAATAATAGGAACGCTTATACAAGATAAGAATATGACAAAGATCATGGAATCTATGATGAAGCTGAGAGGACAGCAAAAAACTTTACTCTTGTTGATGCTGCCAAGCAATAAATGCAATGCTAATATTTTCGCAATTCTGCAAATTGTTTTGGTTTTGATTCAATTTTTTTCAAACAATATTAAAAATATATAAAATAATATAAATTTATTTTCACATTTTTAAAAATGTTTTCTTTTTGAGCATGCATCAAAAGACGAGAAGAAATTGAAAAATGGGAGTTAATGGCTGTGCAATTACTTCCATTCAATATAGCAACCTCCACAAAATTTTTATAATTAAAAATCATTGCTTCCTTCAAATTATCTTAATATCTGTAACTAACATAAATATATGCTCTTAGATAGAATATTTCTAAAAATACAATTCTTAAAAGCCATTGAAAATTTCATTGGAAGTTTTCTCACTAATGACGTGCATTTTAAAGAGCAGAAAATAATTTAATCGAATTTTATGAAATGTCCCAACGAGAAAGTATTTACATGAGCTCCCGCTTAAGTGAAGAGAGTCTTAACCAGTCGCCTAAAAAGCTTTCCAAGCGTCGTTCTAAGCCAAATATTCCTTCAAAGAAAAATATTTTTTCAAACTTTATCTTTGACGTTCAACAATTCTTCACAGATAATGGAGAAAGTTCTGCATGCTATAACGGTAAATTTTGAATAATGTATTTCTGTATATAAATATTACGTTTGAGAGTTACACGTACACTGAACACGTGCATTCTCATCTAAAGGGAAACTTCCGATTGTATTATATGTATGGACACATTGTAAAAGTTCTTTCTACTGTCTTAATGTCTTAGTATTTTGAATTAACCCTAAGTAACCCAGAAAAATTGTGTTGGATTCTAAAAATATTATAAATGCTCATAACTCACTAAAATCTGAAAAAACCACTGGATAGAGAATCGTATCCTTTTATTTCATCGCAATCCCATCCAGGCGTAACTTTGAGCGACTATTTCTGACGTTGGGTGGTCTATTTAAAGAAACTAAATAGTTGAGGCTTAGACCGCTATATTATCTGAACACTAGCTATGGAAAGGACAAGAATAATTTTCACCACAATTTTTTACCATTATTGGGGAAACACCCTTATCCTTAGATATGTCCAAATCCCAGGTTTTCCTATGTCCAAATTGGCTGGGAGATAATTGTTTGAAAATGTCTGGTTTATAGATGTTGGTAACTTCCTTGACCTCTCAAAATCAGGGGCATACGCAGGAGTTTTGAAAATATTGAAAAAATTGATCCTAAATATGCATGTTTTTACCGAAAATTTTTTAATTTAGAGAGTCAAAATCAAATTTGAAAGATTGACTGGTGATATTCCACCATGCCCCCTTGCGTACACTAGTGCTCAATATGGATACATTCAATTTAGATATTCTTATGTTTGAAAATAATTCTTCTAGCAGTATTCAATTTGTAACAAAAATATATTTGTCGGCTTGTTAATATTTTTCTTTTTAAGTGATCTTTAAAGTTGCCGATGTGTTTTAAATAATCTACCAAATTACTTTATATTATCCTAATTAATGAGCTTCCTTTGCCCTAATTAATTAATTACTAATTGCTAGCAGTTCTCTTAATGCGATTACTGTTAATTCCTAATAAAAATGATTTTACTCTATTATTTTCATATTTTTCCATAGGTAAATTTCTATACCTAATTCGACCCAAATTTGACCTTAAACTTTGCAAATTATTTAATAGTTTCTTCGAGAAAATTTGTTTTTCTTAATATCTGAGGAAGTCAGACACAATTATATGGCTATAATGAATATTTGGTATTTTTAGTTTTATGTGCAGATATATATGTCAAATCCACGATTTATAAATAAAAATTTCCCAGAAACTCAATATTAATTCATCTGAATACCTTTCACACGCAGGCCCTTCCATTTTTAAACTAATTATTTTTCACATAAATATTTTTTCAAATAATTTGGTGAGCATATAATCTACACTTCTGTTACTGGGTACAAATGCCCCACAGTTTGTTGCAACATGTTTTATCAAGGTGGACTCAATAATATATCATTGAGACGTAAATTAGTCTTGTACTGTTGAGGCAAATTGTGAGGTAACATCACAATTTCATTCAAGCCCTACAAACTTTGTTTAAGCTCCTGATTTGTTTCAGATCACAATGACTATGAGATAGTATCATCATGTTTTCACATAATTTAAAACGCAGTTCTTAGAAAACATGTCGTTTTTGAAAACTTTGGTTGATAAGCATACATCCATCCATTAACATGCTCATTTTTTGCAGTTCTTTATGAATCGTTTAATGTTTGATCAAGCTATTTACCTTATTGTTGGAGTGTGATAAGATTTGTGTCCCGATTTCAATTTAAATTTTTCTTTGATGTTGTTAAATGTTGAATGTATAACATCATTTAACCTCATTAGAATAGTACTTAGGAAATTGAATATATAGGTTTTTGAAAGATATCACGTTTATCATTGTGTTTAAATTGCAAGCTAGACAAGACAGAGCCGTCTCAGAAATGTTTTCAAGGATAACATCGACATATGTCCTTCCAGTATAAAAATTCTTCAAAATAGCAAATATAGTTAAAATTGTTAGGCTAACTTATATTGCCCGCGGTAAGCATGCCTTTAGTCACAAATAGAGGGGGGGATTTTTGTCAACTGCCCCACAATGTAAAGTGAATTTCGTATTCTGCTCCAAAAACACAGATTTAATTAAGCCATCTTTTCCACCACTGATTCCATTCTGCTGGCACACATTGTCATTACCCCCTCACCTAGACAAGAATTGTTTTCTTTCACCTCAGATTGACTTTTAACCAATTTCAGTAATACAATCTTCTTTTATTAATAGTTATAAATTTATGAGATTTTAGTTACGAAAAAATGCTACATGTATTTACCCATTTGGATAAATACATTAAATCCTAACCCTAAACATATGAGACCAATGCCGTTTTCTCAAAATAGTCCATCCCATTGTTATGATGTATTATGATTTATGTTAGGGAGTCTTCGTCATCATCAGATTTCAAGCATTGACTATTTTTTGTTGAGCCAGTAAATATTTTTAAAAAATTAGAAAATAGCAAACGAAGATGATGAGATCATTTTAATGGCCGATTATTAATTTTTTCCACATGTTCTGTTGATTCACTCCTTTTGGTTAACAGTTTTATCCTATTTGAGATGGCCTCGCTTCAAGAAATCTACGCCTAATAGTAATTTTCCAAACTTATTGAATTTTGATCTAATTACTTTTTAAAATCACATACCTATAGTTTTATTCAAATTCGAAAACTGTACATGTATATGTATAATATTGTTAATTTAAATTTTCATACTTTTTAATCCAGGCTTTGGTAACTAAAGAGGCCCACATGACTGCCTCTAAAATAGAGCTTGACACCTATCTGTTCGCATGTTTCACCCTAGAAAAATATAAACTTCAATTAAATATGTTTTGCAACTGACCGCATTGCAGAATGGCAAAGTCAATCTCCAATTTACACGCCGCATTACTTCACACATTGAAATAATATAACATAAAAACATAAACCTACTTCAGCGAACGCAAACATAAGTGAATTTTAAAATTTATAGTATTAAGTGAATCCAGTAATTCATAACAAAGTGAGTTCAAAATGTTTTGAATAAGTCTTCTTAATTTATATAAGTCCGACACTATTTATGGAATTTTGACTCCTTCAAATATATTTCTATATGTTTGTAACACCCAAATAAAATTTTAACTTCATTTTTTTAAACCTTTCTAAATTTTTACAGTTCTTCACATGTGTTCATGTTCCTCAGCTATTTTCTAAAAGTAAAATATGCCGAGTTTCAAATTGAGTTGAGTCACATAAGCCATTGTAAATGCTTTTCCATAAAAGTGGGGTTAATTTACATACATTTCAGTTAACAAACAGTCTTTAAGGATAAGTATTTCAAATTGACACTTCAAACTGTCCAATGACGTCATTCATGCGCCAATCAATCTGTTTTCTTATTTGAGTAGTCATAGTTAACGATTTGCAAACCTCTTGATATTAGCAGGTTCAAGTTAGAATGGGAGAAACTTCTTTGGAATTTTGCTTTCAAAATCCTAAGGATCCGATCCAAAAATTGTAAGTTGGAAGAGATCAATTTCAACTTTGCCTACAAGTGAAATATCCATTTAAATCTTCAACCTCTTAATCTAAGAAACATACAAATCTTAAATTCAATCTCAAATTGCCAAGAAGAACTATGATGTTAGAAAAAATGCCATTGGGGAAAATGGGTAGGGAAAAGGTAAATTTCAACAAACAATTGCTTTGCTAGAAGTTTATAGGCTAATCACTTTTGAATTTAAAAATCACATTTCTTAGAAATTACATGTGATTAAAATTTAAAAAAATACTTTAGAATTTATTTGCATTGAAAATTCTAACTGCTTTATTTTGCAAGTGTTGGGGCCTAATTACTTGAAGAACAAATCATATTGCATTGTCCTTATGCAATATATATATATATATATATATATATATATATATATATAATAGTTCCCCTCCTCATCGAAAAAGCTGGGTGCGCCCCTGGTTGCCCTTATGGTATAAATCAATAAGTGTCATAAATCAATCTATATATATATATATCCCTTCATTGTTGTTTTTGGATTTGCAATTTTTTTACAGAAGTTGTGTATCTTTGATTTTAAAATATTTATTTGGTTTTTTCTCGAGAATTCATGTAAGTGTGATGTTTGGACAGTGGTATCCTTGTAAATTGTTTCCATTTGACTCACCATTCCAATAGTTTGACATAATAAGCATTAGACAAAAAGAAGACAATATTAAAAACTTTTATTTTAATTAATTTTTGATTAACTTGTTTTATGTCAATTAGTACCTTTTTGTAAACTAAGTTATAAATATGTTTGGCAAAACATTTGGAAAAAAGTTCCACCAGAAATTGCATAGCTACTGGATAGCCAAATTTAACACATTGCGTTAGATTAGCAGAAGAAATTTAATTATGGAAATAATAGTATATGAAAAACAGGTACATGTTAGCATTGTACATTTTTACTATAAATACTGTGTGAAAATTATAGTTAATTGCTGAAATAAATCATATATGATACATTTTATAAAATCGCCTGCGCTTATTGGTTTGCTTATTTTACATCTGAAATGTGATATTATATTTCCATGGGTACTAATTGTTTATCATGCAGCAATAGTTTTAATCCAAAATCAGTGTGCCAAAACAATGACACTGGTTAATCAGCAGGGTGCTGAATTTCTTTCTGAGTAAAAACTACTTACAACATTACATTCCAAAAGAATTTTTTTCGAGATTTTCACAAATAGACAAAATTATTAATTATTGTTATTTGAATGAATTGTATTTTTACATGTTTTGCAACATATTGAATGTTTTTTCTGAATTTCTTTATTTCGTTTATGGTGCAACTTCAGGCTGAAATGTATCATATGATACAAAAAAAGTCAGGTTGAAGCTAAAAAATTTTTGTAAACTACCATGTTTTAAGTTCCCCATCAATGGCAATTAAGGCTGGCTGAATAAAAAAAATAAATTATTTCAATCTCAGGCCTGAGGAGGTTAACTTTGCTTCGTATTAGGTTTTATTATTATTACAATGGCAACCCAATCGTTCAGGCACGCGAGTAGCTATCACCATTGCATTTACTGGCAGGCTGAGAGGCATTTTTCAAATCTACACTTGACATCA
>CABFPE010000126.1:1175037-1186482 GCA_900660155.1 Hofstenia miamia | reverse complement strand
TCTAAAATTGATTCAACAGCAATAATTTCTTTATTAAATGTAAAAAAGTTTGATTCCGAGTCGCCAAAATCACTCCAGAAATCTTCCATCACCTAAATAGAGAAACCAACATCAGAACAATTCATTTAATGTAGTATACCATACAATCAACATAAAAATGAATTTTATGTTTACACCTTGCAAAACATATATATATATATATATATATATATATATATAGATATATAGTAGTTATATTAATAGTACACATAACAGTATGTAATTATGTCCTAGTTTGATATATTGGATTCATATTCCGAAAAACAAGTTCAGTAGGTATATGTGTAATGTAAGTATGCACTAAATGGTCAGATATTGTTTTCTGATAAAGAATTTTAATCTATTACAGATAGCAATGCCGAATTTATGTGCGTAACTGCATTTATTTCAGTGATGCATTTGAAATGTACTTGCGTATTTATTCATTGGTAATAAAATCCTAATATATAATATGTTTAAAATATAATATATAATTATATTTTAGCAACAATAATTATAATCTATAATTGCCCAATAGTTTTAACTCCAAGAATCTCGTTTCCAGTTTCTTAAATTGATATCGACTGAAATTGAGTTAAAAATTCATGACCTTTCGTGTATATCTATAAGATTGTTTTGTGTAAATATGTTTTGTAAAATGTCATGTACAAAGAAAAAACACAAATATCATATTAAGGACAAAATTACTCAAAATTGCTACAAAATATTTGGTATTGACCTTAAGCTCTACAGATGATGTGCAGAAGTCAAAAGCTGATTCTTTTTGAAGGGTGATCCACGAATAAAAAAACAAAGAAAGGAAAGGACTATAGTTCACAATCTGGTCATCACTCTGGTCTCACCCTACCTTGGCACTGGTCACAACGTTACAGGTTAACATTATTTCTCCAGCATGACGACTGCAACTACCTTGCTAAATGAACACAGAATGACTTATGAGAAATAAGCTTGAAATCCCGAAGGTTCTGCACAGCAAAATGGAGTTGCATCAAACGGAACTTGTCTTCGGAGGTCCAAGAAACAAGATTACTATTTGTGCGTATGCAGCAAAGAAGAAGAAAATCGACCAAGTGATATCGTCCCTGCACCATTCTAAAGAAGTCAGTGAGAGTGAGAAAAAGATGCCTATGATCATCTTGGATTATAGTTCTGTCAAAGCTGGGGTGAATTCCGTCAACCAAAAGACGAAAACCTATTCTACGAGGTTCCAGACAAGCAGATGGCCTGTGGTTCATTTCCAAAACTGGCTGGACGTTGGTGCACTCAACACTTCGCTCTCTTTGGATTGTGTCTTCGTAATTGGACAACGTCTCAACATGGACGAAGACGGACCTTCCTCAAAGCTTTGACATTTGAATTGACCTCAGAGCGTATGATAAATCGTCTTCAAAATAACCCTAGCATTGCATCGTTCTGTGGCTAAAAAGATTGAAAAATTCGTCAGAGCGGTCAAAGACGCTCAAAGCAGCCATCAGTCTCGTGGATCCGAAGAACGAGTGAAACAACCCTGTTCTCTGTGCAAAGCCTCTGGAAAATTGTAAAGATTGTGCAATTTGACCAGAATAAACTGTCAAATTTGTGATCAAAGTGTCTGTGGGAAACATTCCAAAGTTGGTGGTTTGATTTGTGATAGTTGTAATCCATTAGGATTTAAAAATTTCAAATATTGGATTGTTTGACTGTTAGTTGTCTTCCACCCTAACGATCATAAAGTGACCCATCTAAGAGTGACCCGCAACACGAATGAACCAACGGGTCAGGCTGACTTGCTTCCCAACTTGATATAACCCAGAAGCCTCAACATACACCCTAAGCCAAGAGGCGTTCTTTGTTTGGTATTTCCCCACAAAGACACGAAGTTTCCTTTTTTTTTATTTTCAAAATTTCCTTGAAAAAAATTATTGAAAAAAATGTTTTTAACTAACAATATCCATCAAGACTATTGATATTTGACGTAGTTGTGGTAGATTAATAAATTGATTGAGAATTGATTGACTAGTCATTTGATTATCGAACTGCCCTAATTCTACACGAATTTGGAAAAACATTTAGAAAAATATTGCAAAAAATATGTTTAAAACATTGTAACAAGAGTCTTGAAAACACCGTCTTCAATATGCAAATCCTGTTTCAAATTATAGAAATCACTAACCTGATGCAAACTAAGATGATCTTTGAAACAGTGAATTGAATAATTGTTGAGCTTAGTTAGGTAATTCTTCTTCATAAATGTGTATAGCAAATTTGCTAAACCATATTTTCTTGGGCTTGCTCTTTCATCAAATAAAAATTTCCAAAATATTTTCCGCAAACAATTTCAATAGAAATGTTTTTATAGAGAACTTTTCCAGTAATCCAATGCGCTAAAATTCCATTGCTGACTGTCTGAAACGAATTCACGTGTGCATGTTGTCATAATGTAACTGAAATGTAGAAAAATAACGCGGAAACAGCCAGGTGCGTACCCAGGATTTTCTGACGGGGGACATCATTATCATTACCCAATGCGGAGCGAAGCCCTGCGAAAATTTTTGAAAATATTGAGAAAATAGACCCTAAAAAATGCATTTCACGATCCTAGATTTTAAATTTTTAAATTTTTTACAAAAAATTTTTTGATTTATCCAGTCAAAATAAAATTTGGAAACCTGATGGGGGCATTCCATCATGTCCCCTTATGCGTAAGCCACTGTGAACAGCAGTAATGTTAAAGTAAATGATAAAATTGTGTTTTGTTATTCCGTATTGTGCGTATTAACAATGTCTGTTACGTGATCGAACATATATATGATATGAAATCAAACACAGCTAACTATGTATTATTATAAATAAAGTTTCAGCGATTAGGTTTGGGAAGGCATTAAAAACTTTATGATTCTGAAATTTATGTCATTTCTGAAATCAAAAGCACACTGGCTAAAGAATAGAGATAAATAATGAAAAGCAAAAATCTTACACTCCACAATTGTAAGCAATATTTTAATAAAAATATTTTTTCTGCATAAAATGAAAATATTTTAAATACTTTGAGCAAGTTTAACGACGATAATATTTTGTAAATGATTGAAAATTTTTGTAATCTCGATCAATTCAATTTAACAAAATTTTTGTTATTATTTTTATATTTAAAGCACTAAATATATATTTTATTATTGTATCCATAATTGGTTAGAAGCATCAGGGGCGGATCTAGAAATTTTTGAGGGGGGGGAACTGAAGATCTTAACCTCAATTTGTGTCTAATATTTTCACTCAAGACATGATTAAATTTTGATTCGTCATACACTTTTCAATCTTTAAGTTGTCATCAAGTTTGAGTTTCTTCGAATTCACTTAGAAATACGTCAATTTGTTTAATGTATCAATTTTTATATTATTATATAGATACACCTATTTCTGGTCCAGTGTTAAAATTAAATGTTCTAATATTATGCACTATTAATCAAACAGAATATTGAATGGAGATATTGCAGACATGTTCAAGTTTAGCAAGTAAAACACAATATCGAATATTAAATCAAAATGGTCTCAGTCTCAGTTGAAATTAAAAAGTTAGTTTCAATATCGTACTTATCCTGTCACATGTTGTGATAGTTATCCTTGACCACTATCAGTCGAATGGATCCGGTATCGGGATCAGTAATGCGGCAATTTCCTCAGGACTCTTTGGACTATGCCACCATAATTGTTTTGTGAATCCGGAGAGAAAAAGACATTAATACATTCACTAACAAATTTGCTGGATTTTGAACCTCGGGATTATTAGAAACTCAATAATTTAAGAATTGAATGATCCTCATTTCAGGACAGATAAAAAATCAATTTTTTCCATATAAATTAGTTATTTTAATCCATTTATTTAGTTTTGTATTGTCTATTGATGTCTAATCGTTACGTTAAGTGCATAATCATTTCAATATTTCGATTTTACTTTTCCAAAGTAAAAATGGTAAAATTTCACTTCAACCAGAAACTATCATCTAATCTCATTTTATTCCAATATACGTGCTTTCACCGGCTACTTATTTATTTGTATTTATAAATAAATAGTGGAATTGATTGTTTACAACCATAAAATGAGTTTATGATGACCAATAAATTCATAATAAACAATAGATTTTTGCTGTCCTTATATGATGCCACCCGGCAAATGTGGTATACGATACGCATTCGTTTTCTAAACAAGTCTTGACATGTTGCTTTATGTATTAATTCGTTGTTGACATATGAACATAACTAAGGTTTGTCTTCATTGCACTGGTGACTTCATGAAAGTAAAAAAATTTTTTGATTTATCCAGTCAAAATAAAATTTGGAAACCTGATGGGGGCATTCCATCATGTCCCCTTATGCGTAAGCCACTGTGAACAGCAGTAATGTTAAAGTAAATGATAAAATTGTGTTTTGTTATTCCGTATTGTGCGTATTAACAATGTCTGTTACGTGATCGAACATATATATGATATGAAATCAAACACAGCTAACTATGTATTATTATAAATAAAGTTTCAGCGATTAGGTTTGGGAAGGCATTAAAAACTTTATGATTCTGAAATTTATGTCATTTCTGAAATCAAAAGCACACTGGCTAAAGAATAGAGATAAATAATGAAAAGCAAAAATCTTACACTCCACAATTGTAAGCAATATTTTAATAAAAATATTTTTTCTGCATAAAATGAAAATATTTTAAATACTTTGAGCAAGTTTAACGACGATAATATTTTGTAAATGATTGAAAANACTGGTGACTTCATGAAAGTAAACACGCTCTTTTAATTCTTCAATGTAAGTATTTGATTTTTATTAAACAGTACATAATATTAGATAAAATAAGCCATTACCTATAATTCATGGGAAATTTAGTAAAAATTCTAATTTTTTTAGTTACTACTTTTTACTTGCATCTTTTCAGATGCTGTTGGTAATATGTTTTTGTTATTAGAATTATTCAAATACAGTTTGACATTAATTTTTGTGATTGATTAGGTTTTGGATGATTTGAAACTTAGTTTCTACATAATTTTAAAATGTGTCATGTGATATGTTTTGACTCTTTGAACTAAATTTAAAAAAATTACGTTGGTAATTATCTATATTAGAAGAATATTGTTTTGGGAAGGAAACAATAAAAAATGAATTTATCTTACAAGTAAACTTTCATTTTTTCATTTAAATTTTTCATTTTTTTCAGATGACTTCGCAGCGAAAAAGATGACGTTGGATGAAATTGAAGAAATGCTATTTAATGATGAAACATCTATTGAAGAAGAAGAAAATATAGATATTGTAATAATTCCACCTCCTGTAGATGATTTGACTGATGATGAGAATATTGATGAAGATGAAACAGGCTTCCAGTTTGTTACTGACTTTGCCGGAACACTTGAGCTGAACCCGACAGTCTTTTAAGAGCAATACAATGAATATCTACGCACAGGCAAATCACAACTTGTATGGCGGAAGAAAGAACCCTCGTACACAAAACTAAAGGAACGTCAAGATACTGAAAAGCCACGGTATCACGACTTGACATCAAAATTGATTGAATTGACACCTAGAGAAATATTTGCAGAAATTTTTACACCAGAAATTTTTGATCTGATTGTAAAAGAAACTACTCGTTATGCTGTTCAGGATAAAAACCAATCGACCTTTTCGTTCTCCAGTTCCGAATTGAAGACATTTATAGGAACTTTGATTTTTTCTAGCTATCATTCACTTCCTAGTGAACGGGACTACTGGTCACGTGATGAGGATTTAGGAATAGACCTTTTCAAAAGAGCAATGTCAAGGGACCGATATGTGAAAATATAACAAATGCTCCGTTTTTGTAATAATAGAGATGCATCTGATAATAAATCTGATCGTGGCTTCAAAATAAGAACATTCACGGCAATGGTCCAAAAGTCTTTTTCTAAATTCGGAATATTCGAGACAAATGTCGCTGTAGACGAAATGATGGTAAAATATTATGGCAGAAACTTGTTGAAACAATAAATCAAGGGAAAACCAATAAGGTTTGGCTACAAACTTTGGGCATTATGTGGAACTACAGGTTATTGCTATAACTTTGACCTCTATTGTGGAAAACAAGAGTTAGGAAAAAGAACAAGTGTCCCTCTTGGCTTCAAAACAGTTATTGATATGCTTAGCATTATCAAATATCTAGACCAGCACTACGTGTATTTTGATAATTTTTTTCTTCCATTCCGTTGTTTACCTATCTAAGAGATAATAATATTGCAGCAACAGGTACAATGAGAAAAAATCGGTTAATGCGTTGTCCACTCATAGAAGATGCATCTTTGAAAAAAATGGGAAAAGTATCATTTGATTTTAGATTTGAAGAAAAAGGAGAAATTCTAATCCTAAAGTGAAACGACAACAGCAATGTTATAGTCGGAACAAATTTTGATAAAGTTGAACCACTAACAAATGCCAGCCGATGGTTACCTGGAGAACGCAAAAAAGGCACTCTGAAACGACCGGAAGTAATTACAAATTACTCGAAATATATGGTGGAGTTGATCTTCATGATTGGTTGATTGGAAAGTATTATATCTCTATACGCGGAAAAAGATGGTACTGGCCTTTAGTGATTCGATTCATTTATATGGCAATAACTAATGCATAAGCAAGTGAATGATAAGAAAAATTGTTTATCAGCGAAATATTTCCGCAGATATATTTGCTTAGCTTACCTAAAAGGAGACTCATCAGCCAAAAAAGTTCCTCCGAATCCTATCACTGATGTTCGCTATGACGAAATTGCTCACTATGTTCCACAAAGGAAAGAACAGAGACGTTGTCAAAACAAGCCTTGCACAGCAAAGCCCCATACATATTGTATAAAATGTAATGTAACACTCTGCGTTGGATGCTTCCAGAGTTATCATAATAAGTAAAAAACTATATGACATCCTATATGAGGACAGCCCCATATATTCGGTTACTGCTTTAATATATAGTGATATTTAAAATTATGATGAAAAGAAGAGAAAATCCCGGGTAACTTCTCGGATGGAAGTGGAAGTCCCCTGGTCGCTTTGGATCAAGTTAGTAAACCTTCCCGTATGTTATGCCGAAAATTTTATTCGCAACATTCCAAAATGCTCAATTTTGTCAGTATGTTAACATTTAGTAAATTACACAGGTACTATCATCTGTTCTGTTATAAAATCATGTTAGTGATCATGTATTTTTGCTTTAATATCCTTTATAGCTCAAGAGTATACATATTTTCATTAAAATAATTAAAATGTTACATACATGCCAAAGTTACCCCCGATTTGCTATCGCAAATTTTGTGACCTTTACCTGACCCACTGCTGAATTTTACCTATGGGTCAGTACAAAATTAGTGAAAATGTATTGTAGTTGAGTCAAACAATATTTCGCACCTCCAAACTGTGGGAATTTTCCTTATTTTTATATAGATATTCTGTAAAAACAGTTACAAACATGCCAAAGTTACCCCATCTTATGGTACTTGTTTTGTACAACAAAAACTGAGCAATTAATGCAAAATACAGTTTCAAATTTTAGAACTTCTTAAAAATTTGGTAGAAAAACTTTAAAATTTAAACATTTATGAAAATCAATATTATTTTGGATACATTTTGTACATCATTTGAAATATGTGATATAGTTAATTTAATTAATGTTGAAGAAAAAATTATCAGGTGGGGAAAGAATTCAGATTTCCCATTTGCCTAGATCCCCAGTTTTAAGAATCTGAAATAGAAAAATTTTAAGTCTTTTTAAAACATATTGAGCTTTTCATTGAAGAAAGTTGCTCTGCTTGTTCGTGTCTACCTTAATGTACTTCTCAAGAAATGTGAATGAATCACAAAAATAATGGCAAAAGATTACCCACGCCATGGTGATTGCATGATGGTTGATTACTGTTGAGATGTAGCGGAATTGAATCTTGATGACTCGACAGGACATCTAACAAATTCCTTGGGTGTACAGAACATCTGAAATGTTGTGTCATTAATGTATAATTATTAGCTATAAATTGACCAGTGTATAAATTGTGTTGAGTTCATTAAGTGCTGATGGAAAGCAAAAACAGCGACAAATATCTGAGGGACTAAAATAGCTTATAGCTATGTTTTTTCTGAGATTTTAGTTTATATTCGGTTATTTTTACAAAGAAGTGAGGATTTTCTTAAATTTCTAATGAGGTAACTATGACCTGAATTTTTTAAGTAAAGACCTGTAATTTTTTTAGAAAAGTAAGGAGACAAGCTCCCCCTCCAGTCCCCCGTGGACACATCCTTGAGTAACAATGTGTCTAAATTAGCATTTATGTATACTGTGAAAGCCTTTGACAACTTTTATAATATATTGAATTCCAATGTTTAGTGGATGTTTGATGAAATGCATACTATTGGATAGCCACTATTTTTGATACATTCTTAGAAATGAGTAATATTATTTGAAGAAAACTTCGAAAGGTTTCAGGAAAAATTGAAAATATTTTGCAAATATTGACAAACCTTTGGATCGATTTGCAACTGAAATGTAAAAATGTTGGACTAATTTTTAATTTTACAACATTTTTACTAAGGTTGCACATACTAAACTAATAGCTACACTCCATTTTACTTCCTCATGGGGGGGGATATACTTTCTACTAACTAAAATTTATAGGTAAAACCTTAAATTCATGGAATTACTAAATTTTTTAGTTAAAAAAAATAAGAAAACATGTATATAGATCCTCTAAATGTTCACAGCTTCTTTATAAAACACAATATTCTCGTAATGTAACTGTTTGGAGTTGAAATGTATTTGAGGAGCAAACCTAATGGTAAAACACCTTAATTTCTAGGTGAAAATTTGTTACGTAAACTGTAACAACTAGAAATTTTTTAGAGTGTAGGTGTACAAAAAGACTAATAAAAGTCATTCTCTTCTTCGGAATTAGACGAGGTATTAAAAATTTTTATCAATTTTTTTGGGTTTTAATCGAATCCCTTGGATGAATTTAGCGACAAACTTTCTTTGATGTACAATAACCAACTAATTTTCATATCATAATACAATTTATTTTCTTTATGAGAGCATCAAACAATTTTCCTGAATTAATATTATTGTAGTTAAGTATTTCTTAAATTTCGCTAAATTTCATCATAATCTATGGTTTATAGGAGCCAACATCTTTACAACTTCTTTTGCAAGCATTATATAATACCTATTCATTTTTCAGTTATATAGCTTCTGTAAAACTTTATGTCTCTTCATTTCATCTGAAATTGATGGCAATACTTTCTTTTTATCACATATGATTACAAAATCATTCTCTAACTTATTGAGAAAATCAAAAGTATCTACTAGATTGTAATTTGATGGAATGTTCTTTTTCATTGACCTATCTCACCATTTCGAAAGTTCAAAAAGGGAATTTATAAGTGATAGAATAGGTCTCAAGGATGGTTCATTATTGTTTTTATGAACTTTAAGAAGTCCATACATACGACTTGGTTGTCATATAATACTATGAATTTCCTTATATAAATCTACAGATAATTCTTTGTTTTTTACCATTTGTAAAAACTTTTTATTAAATTTCTCTTCTTCATAAAGAAATACAGGGTAAGTTTTGATACATAATCACTTTTTACAAATATTCCTGTGAAGAACACCATTGATCATATCTTGAACTTCATACCTGAACATGAGATTTGCATATCCCATACTACCTTAAGGAATTGTTAAAAATAGTATGTCTCAATGTAAAATTTACTCTTAATGGATCTATCTATGAACAAATAGATGGTATGGTCATTACGTCCTTCCATCGCTAGCTTTGCCATGGATTTAATTAAAAAAGAAATTTAAACATTAAAGATTAAAAAATAAATCACTGGTTTATTATAGATACTTTGAGACATATTTGCTATGCTTGAAGTTAAGAAAATGTAGAAAATTTTATGAAATTTTTAAATGGATGCCTACCTGAAGTACAACTTACAGTAGAAGAACAAAATCGCAGTCTAAATCTTCCAAACATAACAATAGTGTAGAACCAACACCACTATGAAACAAAGATGTAACGCAAGCCATCAATCAATAATTGAACAAACAGCAAAGTAATATGAGCATATTGCATTTATTTTAAGTGCATGAAAATTTAAACATCATTAAATTTTAGTATAGTATATTGAAAGTATTATTACTATAAATTTTGTATTCCGATGTTGGTTTTTAATTAAAACTGGTTAACATTAAATTTACCACAATAGTTTACATATATATATATATATATATATATATATATATATATATATATATATAGCATAATTTTCAATGAATAATTTTTTATTATAAAATCAGAATTTGAGTTTGAAATGTTAGTATATATGCAAATGCTGAATTTCATTAAATACAAGGTAATGCTCAAAATTCTCTTTTATTACAACTGAATATGTGTACAAAAATTTATGATAATAATATTATCATGAATATTAATACCCTTCTTAGAACAAAAATGGGCTTTGGTGTTCTCTTCATTCAGGATATTCAAGTTTCTTGAATGTAAGAGAGTTTTCCTATGCAATGGTAGATGAATGTATAGTTCCACAAATTTTCTTGAAAAATACTTTTTCAATCATTGCTGAACCAATACTGTTCCAATCAATGACAACTTTTACAGGCATATGGACCTTGCCAATGCAAAAATGGTGTGCAGATTAGCAACTGTACAAAGTGTAAATGAGTAAAATACAGGCATCAGATAAATGCATACATGCGGATCATTGAACTTAGAACAAATAAATACCAATTAAGAAAATTTTGGGAGATAGTTAAAAGCAAACTATTTTCTTTCCAAACAGAAAAAGTATTAGGATTTAATCAACTTAATTATTATTGGTAAATTAAGATCTTTTTATTGACCGACTGTGTTTTCACCACAAATTTTTGCACTTCTAAGCTTATGAATTAGGTTTTTCATTTTCAAATTTCAAATGTAACTAACCTATTTTGTAATTAGGTACTTGGCAAACTGGAAGCTTGTGCCTTAAAATTTCCAGTCAGGTTTGAGAAATTTGGTATGAGTTAAAATTTTCACTTTTCAATTTTGAGCTTGAGTATTTTTTCTAATTTTAAGTTTTTAATGATAAAAAACATATATTTTACAATCATTCCAAATTTTCTAATTTAAAAAAAGAAATTGACAATCAAAATAATTAAATTTTTATTGTATTATCAAGTGGTTTCCAATTGAGTCTGAGTTTGAGTTTTGATTATTTCTCTTCAAAGTTTTTCTGATCAAGTTTTGTGAACTTATTTGATTTTAAGTTTTTAGCATTCAAATTAACCTAAAAACATTGGCTATGATAGAACTCGGATTTTTCTTGACTCTGAATCAAAAGTTTAACAGATTAACTTCTA
>CABFPE010000126.1:1147253-1158146 GCA_900660155.1 Hofstenia miamia | reverse complement strand
ATATATATATATATATATAATTAGGGATATCAAGTACTCAGAATTTCAAAAAGTCAAGAAATGAATGAGTCTGCAAAAACTTACCACTAAGACTAGAAAAGAAATAATTAATGCTCAAACCTGAACTCAATCAAAAATTCAGTTTTATATCTATTGAAAATATATATTTTAGATTTAAGAAAGGGGAATTGTTTTAAAATTTTCTAAACCAAATGGAACTTACAATGTAAACCATTATATTCAATCAGAGTAACTTTAACCTTACATCAAATTAATAATGTAAATACTTTTAGTGAGATATAATGTAATAGTTTATTTATTAGATGAGATTACAACAGAATCTAATGAAATTTCAAATTAAATTACCAAATTTTGATTTCTGTTCTGATTTTATTGCCTTTATGCCTCATTCAAGTATATTTAAGTAAGTTCAGTCAAGAAAATTGTAGGCTTAGCACAGTGTTCCTCAGTTGTAAGTAAATCATCATTAGCCAAAATTCCAAGCAAGGCCTTTCTTTGCCACACATAAAATTCAATGTTTAAAATTTGTTCACAAACTCTTAAAATTTGTCTTAAACGTGCATTTGCTCTTATTTTGTAAAGCAAATGTGACAACTTTATGATAGATTTCTAGTATTTGAGATTTACTTCTTATTAATGCAAGTACTCTGAATGCTAAAAACTCAAATTCAAATGAGTTCATAAAACTTTATCAGCAAAACTTGGCAAAGAAATCAATCATACTGAAACTTGATTGAAAATCTTCCCAAAAATGCTGTAAAAATTTTGTTAAATTCTGTACTATCAATGTTAGACTTCTAATCCATCCTGAGTGACTACTCTTGACAGTATCTGTTTCAAAAATTCATGTGAATCAGCAATGCAGTTCCCTAAATGGTTAGTTCCTTATTGTATATAACTGAATATATCTGAATATACACTTGAATCATATGTGTGGCTAACAACAGTGTTTTTAGGACATTGTGTTGCTGAATTAAACTGCATATTGCCAATGCAGTGCAGGTGATAATGGAATAATTGAATATGAATGTTTCTCAGTGTTATGCTTTGCAGTTTTTAATAAATCATTGCATATTGATCTTTTATCTTAGTTTGTTTAATAATAACAAAACATTACATTAATAATTGCAGTGAGGTCAAGAGCTTTAATAACATGAGGTACAATATTAAGTTCATTAACATTAATTAAACATGTAATTAATATGTTGAATCTAAGTTGGCTGCACTTCTCCTCCTCTCTCATCAGTGATATAAGCATATTTAGATTGTCATAGTAAATCATTAGTAAACTTAGGATCATTAATGTTTATAGAAATTAACTTCAATTTTATTTAGTAGAGCAAATGAGAGCTCATCATAGAAATAAAACCATGTATCCAATAATTGGTACTATTTTTTTGTCAGAATCTTTTAATGACCTGTTTTATCACAATAATCATTAATAAAGTTTTACAAGCATAAAGCTCTAAATAAAATTGTAGTTCAAATTTACTATTTACACTCTGATTAGAATAGGTGCCTTTCCATTTGGGTTGGTACTTTTTATCAACATACAAAATCTTGAAACCAACATAGGGAACCTTGAGATCGACATAGCAAATTGTTATGACAATATGAACAAAAATTTAGCATGAATGAGGTATGAAGATTATTAACATTAGATGGGTCATTTAAAATTTTCTCACATGTACATTAAAATATTTATCTGAGTTTTTTTTATGAAATCAAGTATAATATTTTATCATTTAGTCTAGATTACAACTCAATAAAAAACTGCTAAAACTAAATTTTGATGTCTCTTTTGATGAAGTTAATAGGTATACCTCATTCATGCTAAATTTTTTGTTCATATTGTCATAACGATTTGCTATGTCGATCTCAAGGTTCCCTATGTCGGTTTCAAGATTTTGTATTTTGATAAAAAGTACCAACCTTCCATTTGCATCTTTCTACCTTAGGTGAAGCTCACTAGAATGCATTTCAGTTTGCATTCTCTCACATTTTTTTTTTAAATTTTGTTTTTTATCAATTGCAAATAATTATTTTTAGGCCATGAACCTGGAATTATTGTAAAATAAATCATTTTTGCTGTAAAAAAACTCGGAATTAGAAAAGCTCAATCAAATTCGGAATTTTTTTCCAAAAATATTTAAACTCTAAACGTAAGAAATCAAAAGAACTCAAACTCGCTCAAAAACCCTGGTTCAATTTAAATCATTGTCAATTAGAAGTGCCAACTGACGTTTTACATTCATTGAATTTACTTATTTGGCAATCCGAATTTTGCGGAAACTACTGTTGTACTCTAAATTTCCTGGAAAAATGACGGTAGAGTTTAAATTTTGAAATTTATGAATAATTATAATTTTACGCCTTCCTCGATTATTGAGGCTAAGCTAAGGAAAAAAACGTGTATCTCCAAATTATACATTGTCGTCGAAGGTGTCAATATGAAAATTGTGTCATATTTGCGAGGATTTTCTTAAAAATTATTATAATTTTGTTAATTATGCTAAGCTATCTTTATATCGGGAAATTTTTAATCTTTATTTATATTTAAGCTGTATTTCTAATGGTTTCTTATCCCTAGCATCGTTTTTTTACTTGTGCAGCTTCGTCGTACTTTATTTTGTGGAGCATTCTTTTGAAAATTAGCGTTGTAATTTTTGAAGAAATTTTTTTATTTTTTTCAGAGTCGCGCTTTGCAAAAAACTCCCTATTTTATTTTAGATGATGTCTTCCAAATATATTTTCTTTTATATGACATATTTTCCTGTGATAGGCCCTATACTCGAGGACATTTATCGCCACTCCATTTTATTATGATGATGGATAATATCTTTATGTAGATGCATAAATTAATAACAGAGACATATCATAATTATCATAATATGACAGAATGACGCCCTTCAAGCTTAAAAATGAGATGAGGTGCACGTACATGTACAAACCGTTTAGTAAATATTACTGAAATGTTTTTGCTGCTGCAAAGGTTTTTTGGATTATCATAGCCCCGTAGTGCTTAGGATTTTCGAGGCTTGAGTACATTTAAATTGAAAATTCAATTTGCAATAAAATGATTTTCTTATTTTCAAAAGCATTCTGTCAGAGTTAAAAGCGAATTTAAATAGATAATTGTTGTTCTTAAGTGTATTAATTCGATTCCATGAATTTCCAAGATTATCTTAAAATCTAAGTTTTTTGCTATTGTTGGGGATTTATTGAAGGTCTTTGTTAATACATTACATCAAGACAACTTTAATTATTCCAATTGAAAAAGTGGAAGCAATAAAATGCATTTATGCATATAGCAGAATTTCTTGCATTTCAAAACGAGTTTAAATTAATAAGAATTAAAAATTATTCCAAAAATATTTTAGGAATGTTCATATTGCAAAACAGGAAAAAATATAAATATCTACATTGAATTTTTTGTTAATTTCAATTCAACTTTTATATTGTATCTACTAAATATGAAACTAATGGAAGCATGCCGTGATGATGAATATGTTAAATTCCAATGTCAAAGAAAGTAAGTATCAAGCAACTTTGATGGTAGGGGTGAATGAATTTAAGTTTTCGGCCACTCCGAAATTCGTTCATAATTCCGAATAAATCCCTCCGAAAATTGTTATTGTATATAAAAATGTCAAATTTTGATCGCTGGTATAATTACTTTTCCCTCTTAACTAATTGATTCTTCTACTAGTTTTTCATCAAAAGCCCATGTTTCTATCAGCCAGATTTTCAATCTTTAAGTGGCAAACGAATGATTAAATTAAAGTTAATATTAAATGTTAAAATATTATATAAATAATCACTTTTAATTAGAATCGTGCATTTTGAGAATTGTAGTATCTGCAAGCTTCTGTTAGATGTCATTAGAAATAGTTTCCCCGCATCAAAGTTTAGATTCGCTCAACTAGAACAAATTGAGGTTTCTAAGCAATCCTGCGCAACGAACAACGGTCCTTTTTTAATGAATTTTTCCCTTAACAAAGTTCTTCATTTGTATTTTGAGGGAATCTATTATCGAATTGGAATAATAAATCTAATGTAAGCTGATTGATTTTGATGGGATTTCGGTTTGTTAAAGCTCAGAAATCTTAATTGATAACTTATCAGAAAGCGTTATACCCCCTACCACTACTTTCAATAATGAAAATTAATGCCGGCAATGTTTTACTAGTATAAAGCGAAAGGAAGTAATTTTCCTGGTGGTGTCAACATATATTTAACAAGTGCTATATATATATATATATATATATATATATATACATATGTATATACATACATATTTCTTTTTGTCATTATAATGATGACGTAAACACATTTTTTTGGCGAAAAATCAACTGAATCATAACAGCCTGCGTTTATTGAGCTTCTTAGAGGTTAGGTGTTGAGAATGAATGGGGCTGCACTTAAAAGTAACATAGTTTTCCCTATAAACATGTTCATATTACTCAAAGGAACCTAAAAAAGAAGACACCTCTTTCATTTCAGTTCTTCTGCAAAAGAAATTATCTATGAAAGCAATCGAGGCATTGTCGTCACAATATATCTCGCTAGCCTTTCTTCCCAAGAAGTTAACTAAATTTTTTTCTATTTCAGAGTTGAAACATAATCATGTTTCCACCCATTGCAACACAAAATTTATAAACAATTTGAAGAAAATTCAATCTCACATTTTTGTATAATTTGTTTTCTACATTATATGTAGATTGTTAGTGTAAATGCACTTTGTAGTATTCATCATTAAGAATTGAAGTCCTACTTTTAATGAATTTTAAATTCTTTTTTACACATTCCATCAATTATTAATTTCATCTTTCATAAGTAATTAAAAGGGTGCGTTAAATTGCCCAATGATTAAAGTTTGGTGTGTTGAATTTTCAATGTTGCAATTTGTTTTCCTTACAAGTCGCAGTTTAAGTTAAATTGGTTTCATTTAGCACAGCCTTATGTGCTCTTCATGCGCGATTATTATTGTATGTTGAAATCACATTTCGAGCGCTCAATTAAACAGGGTCTTCCCAGTAAACATAGAACTGTTGCAACGACGTCGTTTTTGTGGTGTATTGGCGTTTAATAGGCGTTGAATTGTTTGAGTGGCGTTTATAGTGCGGATTAGTGGTGGTGTATTATTCCGTTTATCAAAAATATTTAAAAATAGGAATAATTTTAGTATTATGACAATTTGAAGATAAATTTTTTAAAAACTGCATTTTTATTGATAGTTTGTCGTTTATTGTGAAAAGACGTTGTTTTGTAATGTCGTTTTTAGTTCCGTTACTATGTCGCTCAGCGACGTCGTTACGACAGTTCTATGTTTACTGGGCTTATATCACAATGTTTATCAAATTGTATTGTTTCTTTGCATTCTCCTTTACAAAGATGGGAAAGTATCTTCTTCAACAATATGATCCATTAAAAAGGTTTAAGCAAATCCTTCTTATATATATATAAAGCGTATTTCTCTCCCTTTTTATTTGTACACTCCTTGAATAAACTCAAATCTTTCAAACGCTGTTACAGTCCATCCGATTCATCGAAACACTCTTTTTTCTTACAAAAGACGTCATCAACTCTCTTCAAGACCTGACCTCCCCAGCTTGAATTGGACCCATCTTTCTGCTCACTCGGATCTGGAGAAAGCTGATATCTTCAATGTCTATTTCTCCTCGAATTTTTCGGATCCTGTCTCTCTCTGTCCTTGTCCTCCTTCTACCTCCCTACTTACTGCTTTGCCTATGTGACATCGTCTTCAACGCCTGATATTTCCCTCATCCTTAAGTCCTGCAAGTCACTTCTTATCGTCCAATAGCTATTCTTTCTCGGCTGTCAGTCATCTTTGAGCGTCTTGTTTTTCGTTATGTATTCCCTCAAATTCGTCACCTCATGTCCGCTTCTCAGCATGGTAACCTTCCGGGTCGTTCTACCATCACTAACTTGCTCACTTTGATTGAAAACTGCTATTTAAACTCTGATCGTAATGATCCTGGTTCCATTATCTTTCTTGACATTTCTAAAGCTTTTGATCGGCTCCCTCATTGTGTCCTTCTTGACAAATTATGTTTCAGTCTTACCTGCCCAATCGTCGCCAGTGTATCAAAATCAACTCGTCTATTTCTTCCCCTGCTCTTGTCTCTAGTGGTTCTCCTCAAGGCTCCGTGTTAGCTGTTCTCTTCTTCCTTTTTGCTATCAACGACCTCTCTCAATCTGTCCTCAACGCACCCTGTCTACTGTACGCTGATGACAATGCGATTTTCAACGTTGTTAGTTCTTTTGCTTCCAATATTGCTATTCTCAAATATTACAATTTAGAAGAAACTAGAGACACATACCTCCACATCGCCGCCAACGACATTAATTCACCCCAATTGACGGCGTGGCGTAAGCTTATGCAATGCAATAGGTCTACTGCAGTTTTTCGCAGTTTTGCCCAACCAATACGTCTAATAATAATAATAATAATAATAATAATAATAATAATAATAATAATAATCATAATAATAATAATAATGAAAGACTTTATTACGTCGGTTAGTAGTCAAAGTCAGACAAAGGAACATCAAAGAGGAAAGACATCAAAGATTTCTTGAAGGTCGTGGGTGAGGAAAAAAATCAATGGCAGTTGGAGGATTTAGAGTCAGTAAGAAATTAGTAGAAGCACAAACACGATTGAAAAATGAATATAGGGTGCGATGTTTCTTGAGATGACGAACAGAGAACGTGACAGCACCATCAGTGCGAGTAGAGTGGGAGTTAGAGAACGAGATAAAATCAAATGAATCAAGGTCTAACTTCCGAGTCAGTAAACGATTGAACAGGAGAGAAGAGATCACAGGCATGAAAGTGGAGTGACAGTGGGAGAATCGAGAATTTCAGCAGAGCGTCTTTATAGGCCAAAGGGGAAATCCATTTGAAAGCGCGCTTCTGGAAATGTTCCATGGAGTGGAAGAGTAGAGAAGAATGCCACGAGGAATTGACTTTTTCACAGCAGCAGGGGAATTAAGAGGAACATTACGGAAGAGGGCAAATAGCGAGGAATTAGCTTTGCGGAGACGCAAAGACACATGTACAGACCAATTTAAGTTTGCAACAAGTTGAACTCCAAGATGATGAGAAGCAAATCAGAAGGGGAAGCCACAGAAAAGGAAATACCACATGTCTTGGTAGCGCTAAAATCAAAATGGTTGCCAGATGACAAGTAGACAAATTCTCAAGATCAGAAGAAATGTTATCCTAATTGCTTGCTCCTGTGGCGCTATTATCAGTGCTTCTGTTTCTCTCTTTAGCCACTGGTTGCTCTCTCCTTTGTCACAATTTTCTGTATTCCTCCAGTATTCTCCATGCATTGCCTTCTGCCTATACCTTGTTTCTCTACTTCCATTCTTCTCTGGTATGTTTTCTTTCCCTCATTCTCTGTTATTATCTTCCTTAACTCCATAGTGACCTCCAGTAGGGACCCTTTAGATTGCTTTTCTATTTATTGCTTTAGTCTTAGTGTTTCTGCTTCCACGGCCTCTTCCACACTTAGCAGTCCTTTCTGTCATTTGTGTCTTGTTATGTACAATCTATCAACACCTCTATTTAAGTTGAAAGCCCTCTCTGTACCTTCCTGGTCTCCCTCCCCAGCACCCTCACCTCATTCTTCTTCCACCTAACTATTCCTGCAGAGTATCTCAACACTGGTATTGCCACTTTCCCATGTACCTCTCTAGAAGCTCCATTTACAAGTAACTGGTCTTTGCATCCTCTAGACTTTGTCCTACATCCCATTTGCTCCTCTGGTGTCAACCCATTCTGTTCTAAGTAACATGTCAGTCTATTTAAAATCACAGAAGTGAGCAATTTCCAAGTTGTTGGCAACACGTTATTGGTCTAAAGTTGCTTGCTTCACTGCCTTTCTTTGGGTCCATCTGTATCAGAAATGTTCTTCCCACTACCATCCACACTGGACACCCATTACTACACATTCCTCCTGCACCTGCTCACTTTCTATCTCTGGTCCTTCACTTCCCCATATCCGTTCCCAGAACCTTACTGTATCCTCACCTTCTCTAACTGTAGCCTTTTCTCCTGTATCTAGTTCGTTGTAGAATATTCTTTCTTTTGTCTCAAATTTCATATTGTCTCTTGCCTGTTGTACCCTTCCCCATACTTTCTCAATTTCTCAGATTCAGCAACTAATCTCTGCTTAATATCTTCTCTTGCAGTTTCTATAGTCTCCCCTTTACCTACCCTGCACCTATTCTGTACTGCCTTACTTGTCCTAATCTTCCCTATTTGATGCCTAATCTTTGCTACTTTATTATCAATTCTTCTCTCCATGGTGGTTTTCTGTCTTCGTGGTCCAAGTTTTGCGTTCTATTTTTATTACTATTATTATTATTATTATTATTATTATCATTACAAAATACATTTATTTCAATAGTAGCTTGGTTGCGAAACCTAAATGTGATGTAATTTGTATATTAAAACTCGTCTAGATGTAGATATATTTGAGCAATAGCGTGTATCGAGTATTCCCACAGGCTTTGCTACTTATTTGATATAACTTTATTTTTGTAGTATCGGATCAGGTCAACTATTGCTTCTAATTGAATGTTCCTTATTGTTTTCACTGTACATCAATGGTCTTTTCAGCTGACATTCTAACGTTGGCAGGAGCGAATGGTTTCAATTGCGTTTTGTGTTTTAGATTGCAATGATGCACGTAGTGTGAATAAAACGAATTGAATGAATTTTCACATCGTCTGTCAATGCTTAAATTAAAATACTAATTTTACTATATATTTCAACTACTAAGCTTTTGGCTATAGAACGACTTTGCTCTATCACAAAAACTGATTGTATTTGGTTATGAATTCTAGTTTGCAAATTAGAGTTGAATCAATCAAAATTACAGTAGGCTATGTAAATCCAACTCAAATTCTTAGAGAATTAACCCTCGCACATATATAGTAAATTAACATCTTACAAAGTTTTCTCGAAATTACACCAGTGGCGGAGCCACCTTTGTCAAGACGGTACTCAAGAGCAATTAAAATTATAAGATAGTAAAGGTTTATTAAATTATTCCTGCAATGTGCGCATATATATGCGATTATAAAATTTTCAATTGACAAAAATGTATGTTAATTGTAAACGTCTATGTTTTTTTAAATGGTGAAGTTCATTTCAGCTTTAACTCAAGTTGATTGTTGCGAGTAATTTATATCCCAGCAAACAGCTGCGATGGTATTCATCTTTTTTTTGTCCTTTGAATAATTGCTAACATTGGGTTCAGCTGTTACTTCAACAGTGCAAAATGTTGCGCGTACATGAAGAGCATTGTACTGTAATTCAATCAAACTTTGCTTAATTACAACTATTTTACAATTGTAAATTGTTTAATAATCGTCACAAATATATTCGCGCGCAAACGATACAACTTTTGTTGCTAAACCAATTAAGGTAAGAAACCATATTGAAGGATTTCAAATTATTTCAAAATTATTCTATCACATTGCTCGCTATAATTGGTATAGCAACGAAAGTATTATCGTTTGCTTCCTACTTTATGCAATTTTTCTATTGACATGCCACATTTTAAAAGCGACATGAATCCCCAATTAGCAAACCATTAATGGACCAACAATGAAATAATGTAGTTACCATTAATGGCCAATGACCGCTGGAGAATTTATGGGCCAATGATGTATATCCGAAAATGACCCATTAGTAAGCCAAAAATGGTCCACTGTTTGACAATTAGTGACAAGCAGTAGTGTTTTGATTGCAGGTTATTACTTTTTATGTAAAGCAACAATTTTATATCGGCTAAATAGTTCAAAAATTTCAGTTTAAACACCCACAAGCCCAACAAAAAGCTGAAGTATTTTTGAGATCCTATCAAGCATATTCAATGCAAATATTTCATTGAAATTTGAAAGAATGTGTTATTTGCAAATGATAACAATAAGCTGACAAATTTAACAAACATTTAAAACTTAAGTGCAATTTTGAAATAATTTTCTTAAATCGTGAAAAATCTTTTCTGCTCAATTGCCGGTAACTTTTTTATATAATAGTTAATTTCAAAGTGCCCAAATATTCATGAATAAATTATTTTGAAAATTTCATTAACATGTATGCTATAATTTTTTACAATTCGTTTTTAGATTAAAATGATCTAGGAATCAAACTAATGAAGTGAGTTTTACTTGTAAGCATCTGCTCATCGATTATTGGTTACTAAGGTTGCCACTGGTGATGGCCCATATTATATTATAAATTGTAATTCATAATTTGGTATATTTTGGTTGAGTTAACAGCACAGTTGGACGTATGTATAGCATATTATCGTTAAGATTCAACACCTTTGGTGCAAACCATTGATATCATTATACAGTGCTCATAAAAACAAAAGCTGGCATACTAGATTACGTTTTCAACTACTAAAGGGTAACTAATTTCATTTATTTTGAAATTTAATTTAATTAGGCATAATTATGAATCATTACAATCTATATTTGTTAGCTAGATTGCAGATTTATCCAGCAATGCCATTAATGGACTATGTTTTAATATAGCATGATGCCAATATAATCATAAAAGTTGACCTTTATTGAAAGAAACGTCAAATGTGGTACATAAAACTCAACTAGTTTCACAATTTACGTATAGGTGATTATATATATATATATATATATATATATATATTTGTTGGTGCTTACTCGTGTAAATGCTAGCTTGTTTGTTGAGGGAATTCATTTTTTTCTGAATTCCATTTCTATCATAATCTAAGAATTCCATGGGAACTTTGCCTAGTCGCAAAGCAAATTGACCATTTTTCTATTGACTGTTGTTAAATAGTCATTAAATTGG
>CABFPE010000126.1:1118582-1138305 GCA_900660155.1 Hofstenia miamia | reverse complement strand
TTATTATTATTATTATTATTATTATTATTATTACGCTTTCACAAATGGTTTCCACTATTTCAAGGATGATAGTGTAATACATTCATTGAAAATGGTTAGATCGCAGCATATTTGTTAGCCCTTATCAACAATTTTGTTGAGTTTCAGTGACAATATTATGAGCATATAGTTTGCTCAATCAAATTTGATTTTTGAGTATGTCGAGTGAATTTCTATATATGAAAATGTTATATTTATGTATTTTTTTAATACAATTTTTACAGAGGAGAAGAAAGAAGAACAGGGATCCTAGTCATTTGACGCCTTATCAAGGCAACAGGAAATGTTTCGGAGAATTTTGCTGCAGAGATTGTAATAATCAATGGTCATCTGCGCATTCTTGGGCGAACACTGGTCAGGAGTGCCTGTTATGTTTTAGAATGATTTACCCTTACACTCAGGTAAATTTATTATTTAGAAGCTAAATTTCAATATTGTTTCGCAATTTAATTAATTGGCTCTTGCAACTTCCATTGCTAAATAAACTCTATTTATTATGATGAAGCTTACGGACGTTTAATATTTTAGACATTTTCTGCAACGGCGTCATTTAGGGGGACGAATCTATGAAAGGATTCTGTTCAATGATGCCTAGTAATTCATTGCATTTCACCTATTCCAGAATTATTCAAGTGTTTTTTGCAATATTGCTGCAATGTTTAGCAGCAAAATGCGATATTTTGGATTCGCATGGGAAATGCTGGAAACGAAGTTCAGCAGGTAAACAGGATTCAGCAGATAAAAACCTAAGTAAATTTTAGGTGCCGTTTTTGTATTACTAAATTAACTGCACTCTGTTACTGATTTTATTTATTTTAGGAACAAATAATTTCCTGAAAATTTATTTTGTATTTTATACAACTATTAGCTCAGGTGAGCAGAAAATGGGGTTGCATTAATAATATCAAATAGATACCTTTTTCACAAAACCTTTCGAAACTTTACAAGTCTGGACAATAATTTCTAAAAAACAAATTAGCTTTCTGTTTGTGTAAAATGATATAACTTTGTTAAGTACCTTTAAAAACTTAAGAACTATGTACTTGACCTCTATAATGAGCCGACTTGTTAAGAAATATTTTGCCAAATTAAAGTTGCATTTATGTACATTGTACACTCCTTCAGCATAAATTTATTATTGGAATATATTTACATTATATGTGTGGCCAGGTAAACCCTTTTGTTATTAATCAGATGAAAATGGCAAAATGGTAAGGGGTTAATAGCAAGTGGTATTTGTTTGCTTAGACTTTTTCTTGCCTTATGAAAATGTGCTACATAAAATACAGTTATTTATTGTAATATACTTTATTGGCAATTAACAAGCAACGTAATATCACCTGTTGGCTATAACCTTAACCATATTTGAAATAAGAAATCAGTGTTACACGCATTGTATTGATTTCCTACTGAGAAGGATAGAAATTAAAAATTTATTGCTTGATCTACAAGTTGTAGTAAAGTAAACTTTGATGTGAAATATTGATTCAATGCTACTTAATATGCGTTTGACACAAGGCATCGCCTTAGTTTGACATCTACTATGAGTATTATAAGCAAACATTTTGGTGTCGTCTAATATTAGCCTATGCGCATATAGGTTTTTTGGTTATAACGAAGTCTGTTTTATTATATATATATATATATATAATAAAATATAAAGAGGTTTAATTAACCAAATTACTCAACAAACTTTTTTTCATTGGATACAATGAGCAAAGTTTCCTCGTTCCTTGAAGCTCGTTATAACCGGATTATACTGTATAATATATATATTAACATTCACTACGAAGCCGCTAACGCTATTAATTCCATGTTAGATCATTTTTTGATGGTAAAGAGATAGTGTTATTTCTTATAAGTTGGCGTCAGAATAATATTAGATAATATTCTACATTTGGACATTCATTTCAGTTTATCCCTGGTAAATCTTGTTAGTTCAAGAATTCATGTGCAGTAGCATGGTGGTAGTATTTCTAAAATGTTGAGCAATACATCCTGTACATCTTTTGCCAGTAGCAACTTCCGCGTGAATCTTTAGGGGCCATCGGGCCCGTCTCCACTAAAGAATCTTAAAAAATATATCTCAGTCCCTAAATATTTGAAAATACAAATTTCCATGTTTTGAACTGATTGAACTTAACATTCCGCTTAATATACTGTATAATTAAAGTTGCATATTAATTAAAAAACTGCCACGGACGGCTCAAGCATAATATCTATCTAGAAACGACGGAACGGCATTTAATAATGTTCTCCGGGATTGTTACGTATTCACTTAATCAACTAGGGTGTGGCCCGTACGGGCACGGATACTAAAGTACGGGCATCGGGCATATATATACCGGCAACGGACTCAGTTAAAGGGCACCTTTGTTAATAAAAAATATGCTTAAAAAATGAATTAAATCACTAGTTCAAAATCTTGACAAAACCCATTGTAAAAATCTTGCTCGTCTTGATTCAGTTCAAATTTTGCAAATTCAGAAAACTGATAACAGTGGTTGTATCTAATGTATAATACTCTATCTACAATATCGTCATTCAAACTAGCCCTCATGGGCGTGTGTATGAGTTTGTGTGCACTGAAACACCTTTCAACTGCGGCTTCAATAGTTGCAATTTTGTTAAGTTTAAATTTGGTAAACATGCTAAGTTTTTTTGAGAGAACAGCGCTCTCTCCGTGAAAAACGCGATCGGTAAAAAGTTCCTCAAATCCAGGAATTCCTAACGCATCTAACCATTTCGTGATTCTTGCCACTGTATCTTCTGATAACTCAAGCTGATTGAAAATAAGTAAATTCAGAGCAAGAATATCATTCATAAGAGAATTTTTTACGATTTTGGGCTACTGCTACCACTTCGTCCAATCCTTTTGAGGACGACTCAGCTATGGCATTTTCGAACGAATGGAGAATTTTTACGATTTTGGGCTACTGCTACCTCTACTCCCAACCCGAATAAATGGTTTTAGTGCACCCACAACTGAATTGACACATGTTAATTCTGTACCCTCCGTACCAGCTTCTGATAAATGTTTTTGTAAATCCAAAAACCGATCGAAAACACTATGCCATCTAGTTTCACAATACCTTCGGATAACTCTTTTGTTAATATATTCCAGCAAAATTAGACATCCCGATTTCAAGAGTTCAACTCATTTCAACATATCTTTGATAACCAAATATAAGACATGGGCAGAGCATCTCAGAGGCAAAATATGTGAATTTTTTGCAAGAATATTCTCCGCGCCCTTTATCATTGAAGGAGCATTGTCGGTAACACAGGCAATAGATAAAATATTATTTTCTTTGAGTTCGTCAGTGGCTGACTGAATACATGTTTCAATGCATTCCGAGTTTGTGCCACTCATTACAAAACTTTGCAGATAAACTGGTTTTTCGTTTTTTGCCCCTACATTCAACATAAGAATTGCCGCATGATAATGAGTTGATACTGGATTTTCCCACCTATTCCATTTATTTTTGAAGTGTTCAAAAACGGTGACCTTCAAATCTTCATCTATTGAGAAAATTTGCTCGCTTACCACTATCAGGCTTATAGTTGGTAAATTGAATCCATAAGAAATAACTGGGTTTTCGAAAAACTTTAATGACAAACGTGTTTACTGCACGCTAAAGGAAGAATACACTTGGTTTTCTGGGCTAATACTATTTTTTGTTTTTTTGGTAACAGTAATGTGTCCACGATCGGTAGGAGTTGGCTGTGAATCATCAGGTAGACCAGCATTTTGTTTGGCTCTATAAGCTTTTGGGTGTTTTGTTGATAAGTGCCGACGTAGACTATGCTTGTTGTTAATAGCTAAAAGTTGTTTTACAAATCTTGCAAGTTGCTTTTCCACTGGAAACTGATGTAATGCTGTAAAAATGTTCGTACGTATATTTTCTATAGTAATGCGTTTGATAAGCGAGTCCTCCTCTGACGCAGTAGCCATGCCAAAACTGAATGGTCAGCGGAAAATGGATATAATTTTGTCTCAAAATTGTTTGCTCAATACTGTTCAACTTAATGATTCAAATCTTGACGGACATTTATTTTTATTTTACGGGCCCAAAACGGCTTACGGGCGCATGGGCATGTGTACAGGCCACATCCTAGCCAATCAGCAAAAAGCAAGGGCCAGTCGATGATGTGCCCGTTAATAATGTGAATTTTGTTAAAGAATTCATCGTACTAAGGCGACGCGTGATGAAGTTAATCTCCATGCAAATAATTGCTTTTCATGGGCCCTTTGCGAATATCATTGGCTAACAAATAATAATCCTCCATTCAAAACTCCGCGTTTTGTTCATGCTACGTTGTTTGTAAAACCGCATTGATTTAGAATTCATTCAATTGCCGCTTATTTAATGTTGCATTTATAGTCTTGGCTTAAATAATATAACATAATTTAAGTGAAAAAAATTAAAATACAGTACTGGAAATATGTATTAGACCGCCTTGCTATTTTGGATAAATAATGAACATTCATTGGATAGAGTGTGCGCAAAATTATAACTAATGTTACTTTGATTAAGAAAGGAAAATTTGTATGTCTAATACCATAAAATACTTAGAATAACAATTGGCTATTAATTTTTAATCAAAATTATAAAACTTGTATTGGAAAAATGTATTCGGCCACCTGAAAAACTCTTAACAAATGAACAAATCCGAAAAAAAGTAAGATACATAAATTAATAATTGATTCAATATAAACACTTAGCAACAAAATTCTCTCTTTTAATGTTTTTTTAGGGTGTCTCTGAGCGAATAACAGCTTCAAGGCGATCAGGAATTGAAGCAAAAAGTCTTTCAGTAAAGCTGTTAGGAATAGCATAAAAGTCTTTCTTTATTGTGGTTCACAGCTCGTCTTCAGTGTGAAGAGTATCCTGTCCAATTCGATATTTGACCTCTTTCCACATATTTTCATTAACTCTAAGGTCCGGAGATTGGCCATGACAGTCAGCAAGGATAGCAACCCCATTATTGTGGAAGAAGTTCTTCATTTCTTTTGAGGTATGACATGGAGCACCGTACTGCTTATACATTGAATCACTTGTAAGGACGGGCAAGAGTTCCTTTTCTAGAATCCAAACATATTGAGAGCTTCGGAGAGTACAGTGATGTGAACAATCTGTGAAAGCCACAGTTCCATATTGCACCCCATACTATTAAAGATTTCACACCGTACTTCATGTCCCCCAGAGTAAATTGAGGCAAGAATCTGAACTTCTACCCAGTTGGTCTTCTTATCAACATTCTGTTCGATGAGTATAGCTCAAATCTTGACTCATCTGAAAATATAAAATTAGACTAATGTTCAGATGAAATGTCTCTCATTAAATTCGCCCACCTCACCCGACGTAATCTTTGCTTTGAGGTTAAAAATGGCTTTCTGTGTGCCGCGAAAATCCCAATTGAGTACTTCTTTAGGATGTTTCGCACATTTCTTGTTATCACGAGGTGACCATCAGCCTATTACTTGCGAAGTTTCTCTGAAGTCTTCCCCGAGATTTCGCTTTGAAAGACACACAAGAGCTGATTGGGAAATTTTGGAGGTCTTCTTTGGTCTTCCGGACTTTGGCTTGGGAACAATGATGTTTTCAGAAGTGAAACGTCTGATGATATCCCAGAAAGTACTTCGAGGTCGCTCTACAAGTCAGGCTATATTATGTTGACTCATCCCCTCCAAATGTTTGGAGATAATCAACTCGCGGATGGCAAGAGGTACGTAACGAGGCATCATATATGGTGAAGAAAGACTGTTGTTAGACATTTTCAATATAAATAGACTGAAAAAAGCTCAACCAATGAATTTTTTTACAGATTCTCTGATTTGGTCTGAAGTGGCCGAATACATTTTTCCAAGAAAAGATTAGCTAACTACAAGCATTGTAGTATTTCTCCTTGAGATTGAAAGTAAACAGTGATAATTATGTCTCAACATTGATGAAATCCTCTTTCTGCAACACCAAATCTAATTTAAAAATACCTATGACATTTTGAGGTCTATTTCTTAGAAATATTTATGACAAATCACGGGTGGCCTAATTCTTTCTTCTAGTACTGTATATTTTGATTTTCATCTACAAAATCATTTAGTGAAAAGTCTCTTCTCGCATTTCTTGCATGTAGGGGTGTATAATATTGTATTTTGTATTGCAATTTTTTTATCAAAAAATATATAATTTAATTTTTTTGCCTGTGAAATTCAGTATTTAAGATTGTGGACCTTTTTTGCTTCCCCCGCAGTAACATTATTTTCATAAAACGTGGAATGTTTGCATTGGAAACAGGAAACTGGATCGTTGACTTTGGTTCAAGGTTTAGGTCTATGGAATAACCCAAATTTAGGTTTTAGGTTTAAAGAAAATGGATTTGTGACTTTGGTTAGGGTTTATGTCTATGAAAAAATATTTAGATTTTAGTTCTAGGAAACGTGGATTTCTGACTTTGGTTTAAGGCTTTATTCTATAAAAAAGCTCTTAGATTAGAAATTTAGGTTTTAGCTTAGGAAAAATGAATTTGTGATTTTGGTTTAGGGCTTAGGTCTATAAAAATAGGAATTTAGGCTTCTCTTACTTTGGTTTAAGGTTTTTATCTATTAAAAATAAGAATTTAGATTTATGTAGAAATTTAGGTTTTGGGTTTAGGAAACATGGATTTCTGACTTTGGTCTAGGTTTTGGTCTATAAAAAATAAGAATTTAGGTTAAGGTTGTGATTAAAATTAGGTGAAGATTAGATCCTGAAAAGTGAAGAATAATCTGGTGGAATGAAGAACTATCCGGGAAATCTCGAAAAATCAAGAATTGACTGGGATTAGGGTTAGATTTATGCCTAAATATATGTTTTCAATGCAAACATTCCATGTTCTATGAAAATAATTTTAGTGCAGAGGGGAAGCAAAAAAGATAAAGTTTGTTTCTAAATAAAAATTTGAAGGAAATTATTTCTGAATAAAATTTTAATAGATTAGAATTCTTTGTTTAGAAGAATATCGGTATATTAAAAGTAAAATTAACATGAAATTAGCGTGTATTTAAGAATGTTTTATGTAAATTTTTATATAAGGTGGCCCCTGGTCTAAAATTTTCCACGCTACGCTTTGCTTCTGAGGCCAGTGTATAGTGGTAGGAATTCATGGGCTTAGCAAAGAGATTTAGTATTAAAATTTGGTGTTATCAGCATTAATTAAATGCAATTAAATGGAATTTTTCGTATTCCAAGAGCATTACCTGCAGAAATCATAAAAGCATCATCAGCGTATTGAATAAGCTCACAGTGTGCATATTGTTCAATATCTTTATTTCATGTTTGTAGTAGTACAACAAATACATATTTACAAAAATATATATAAAAATGATGTACAAAACTACTAACCAAAGACACGTAAAATAAATCTAAAAAACACAAACTATTTACAAATAAAAAAAGATAAAAAGAGAATTAAACTTAAATTTTTCGCCATGGAATTTTAGAATGCCTTATTTATATTGGTTTGCTATCAAGTTTTCCTTTAAAAGTTTCTTAAATGTTCTTATTGTTAAGTTCTTTTTAATTTGTAATAGTAGCTTGTTCCAATATTTACAAACTATAAGTGTTAGGGCGTCTTTCCAAAATTTATTTACTACTTTTACTCTGCAATTTATAGTTCTACTATTTACACTAACTTTGCTGTACAAAGGATTTTTTTCTTTGACGATTTGAAACATTTTTATTAAACTTACATATAGAGTATAATAAATTGTTGACAACATGTTAAATTTTTTCAAAACATTTACGCCTCAATTATGACTTGTGGAAAACATCGTTTTTGGTATACATCCGTATACATCCAGTCAGAAGGTAGCGAATTTATTTTAATACGTAGTGTTCTATTAGATAGATAGCTCAAAATTAGACAGCCCACCCCATTAACAAATTTTCAAATTAAAATGCTTTGATAAGTCTGTAGCTTCTTTTTAGCTTTCAACATGAACTTAATATATATTTGATATACATTTATGCCTTTGTTGTGCATTCAAAAAATTTTTTTATTGAAGTTCTTAATAATCAGGGCTTCTTCAATCCTAGCATTTCAAAATAGTTCTTGTTGTTTCCTGGTGCTAGCACATGTAAGCTTCTGACACTAGATGTTGAGAAGGATGTTCCTTGATCCTTGTTTTGAGTTTTTTTATAATTGGATCTTGATTCTTAAAGTGATAGGCGTTGTGGTTAATTTTGAATAAGCATTAATGATCTTAATCTGTACGTTAAGAATTTTTTTATGAACTTCAATTTCTAATATATTTGTATTTTTGTCTCCCTACTTTTTCTACATGCTATAGATTTTGGAGTGAGCACTTGGCCAAAAATATTCTTCATTCGCAATATTCCTATTTCTAACTACCTGATTACTGCCCATCACTTAGACTTTTTCTTATCTTCTTCTAAGTTTAAGTCCTTTCTCTACTTAATCTGGTCCTCTTTTGTTGCTTAATAATCGTGTTTTTTTCTTATATATTGCAAATGCTCTTTCTGTTCGTATTAATGGACATTAACTTACATAGATTATTAACAGTAAATACAAGGATGTACTACAGGGTGTCCAAAAACAATGTTTAGTATCTATATATTTTAAACTATGGCAAGTAGAATGATGAAATAACGCTTCTTGAAGCAATAATTCCTAATTTCTTTTGAGGTGTCTGCTTTCATTCCAATAGTTGCAAGGTATATTAATTTTCATTCATTGCCTTCATTAATGTTGCAGTTAACAGAGAATAAGCAGATTGCAATAGTTGAACTAAAAATAATATCAGAAGCATCAAGGATAACGGAGTTAGTGAGGTAAAATGTAGGAAATTGAATGAAAAGTATAACACAAGCAAATTGTAATGGAGAAATGTGCAAAAATCCTGTGAATCATTGAACATGTGGGAGAAAAAATTGAATACAATTCCAGTTCAAAGATAAGATGATTGCAAAGTGGCAATTGCAAAAATCATCATTAGTAACAATCCTAGTATAGGATTTTGAAAATATTTTTTTTATAAATATCTGATCACACTGTAATTTTTCCTCGAAAATTGCATCAAAGCCAGAATTTTTGTGAAACTGTTCAAATTTCTTATGGTCTCATTGGCTTCATATTTTGTCCTTTATATATATATATATATATATATATATATATCATTAGTGGATTATATATATATATATATATATATATATATATAATCCACCATTGATTACAGTGTTACTTACTATTAATGTACTACAGAAATACAAATATTAAACTAAATGAGAGAAAACAAGCCTGATGACTTGCAATTTGAAATATATAGTGAAAGGTCTATGGATTCTTTGACATTACATGCAAAAATTGAATAAAAATAAATGCCATTCGAGTTAATATAGAGTTGATTTTAACTCGCAATTGTTTGGTAAAAATTACATACATGACATTGCGTTTCAATGAGAACGCTTTTATCTAATAGCTTTCAAGTCTAGAAAACAATAATTATATCTGATGACAGGCAAACAGATACTTCTGAGGGTAAAGACAACAAATATTTGAAGTTACATTTATAATTTTAAGTGAAAGTTTCGATGTACAATACTGTAAATACGATAATTATGAATATATACGTATACTAACAAGGATCAAATTGTATTATTGCATGTACCATCTTACACAAAATATTTAAATTACTGCAAATATAGTGTGCGACACAAATTAGGAGCAGTATATATTAATTGCTAATTTTGTTTATTAAGATTGATATAATTGATAAAATTGACCTAAAAATCGGCTAAATTGCGTTAAAAATCCCATGAGCGCTCAAAAAAACGATTTATTCACACTTCAATTGAGCTATACAACATTGTTTCATTTGTTCCATGGTTAACATCATTCTCTTTCAAGAAAGCAAGTCCACAAGTTACGAGATCACACTTTCAATTTTGGATGAAATAGGGCATACTTGTAAGTAATTGAAACAGGATATCCACATATAATTTCCGAATGTTCCATAAGTTTATGGAGAACTTGGTTTTTTTCAGTACATCATCAATTTTTTTCTTGTAAGGCTCCAAGTTAATCTGAGCAGCTGCTGTTTCCACATGTTGCACGCTCTTGGTCAATTCGAGTCTAACCTTGTAGTGCAGTTATTACATGTGGTATACCACATGAAATTCCGTCAAAGTTCAAGAAGTTGCGTAAAACTCCATTTAGACTAATATTGCATAAAAACGGTATACTACCAGAAATTGCAATAAAATCCCATCTCTGATGTCAGAATATAACAAGTTTCCAAACCATTTACATCATGGAGAATACTGTGTCAAAATGTACAAAAAAGTTACTTTGAGTCACAACAGTGAATAGGAACAATACAATTATAATGGCAAGTCATGCTACAATTAACTCTAGTACAATGGAAAATGTGATCCTGCATTGATATTTTCAATAAAAGAGTTTGCATAGGAAGATGTTTTCTCACAATTTAGCAAATGTACGTTTCACATTCGTGATTGAGTTATGTTTACTCTCTTTATAAATGATCCCCATAGATTTTACATGGGATTGAGTCAGGAAGACCTTGATGGCTAGTCAAGTACTTGAGTATTATGCCCCTCGAAAAATTCTTCATTGCAATCCAGAAAATTTTTCACAGCTGCATACCTGGAACTAAGCATCACAATTTCTATATAAACAGTTGATTGTCAATTAAAAATCGTAGGTTTTTCTAAAAGAAATTGGTAAAAAATCCACCACCAAGGAAGGCTTACAAGACTGGTCGAGTAGCCTTTTGCAGTGCAAATATGAATCAGAAATTGATATCAGTTTGGCTCTCAAATGAAAATAAATTGAAAAATAGATGGGTTAGACGGCATAATTTTCAGAACCAAAAACTTATCAAATTCTCTAGGCTGGCAACTGATTTTGTTTGTCAGCGTTCTGCACTAATCGCAACAACACTATGATTTTCAAAAGATACTTTAAGGTCGTAGTCATGCATAGACTGTCAGTTCCTGTTATACAAGGATAAATTTTCAGCAGAATAATTCTTCGCCACATTCAGGTTTGAGAAAAAAGTATTTCTTAAGGGGCCTGACATTCAAGTTCTTGACTGGCTTCAAGGTCTCTCGAGCTCAGTCCTTTGCAAAATTTATGATGGATCATAGTTCCTGATTCTGTATACTATATTGTTAAAAAAGTCCAAATTTTTTTATGATAAGCGCAAAATATGGAAAGTTTTTAAAAGTGTCTTTACAAATAAAACCATGACAGACAGCACTATTTCTTAGAATATTTTTGCAATCTCCAGTATATCTCACACACAATCCACTTTTATCTGTAATATCCGAATATGACAAGAAGGTTACAGCTTGTAGACGCTGTATGTGTTGACTGAGGAATGTCTCCACAAGCTTCAAAAGACACAAACAACGCGAGATTTAACTTTCTACTATGCATGCTATCAGCAAATGAAATAATATTTTTATTTTTACTTTCACATCTATCACGACTGTCACATTTCTCAGAACAGAATGCCTGTATAATTTAATCTGCTTAACCACAGACGACATTTTAAATAAAAACAAGGCTTAAAGACGGCACTATGCCCTCTTTGAAACGCATTTGGTTATTTGCATTTTATTCTATGTATATTGTACATTTTACAAAACAATTTTACATAAAATCAATAATATAGTCAATATAAAATATTATATATGAGCAGGGGTGTACAACTCTTTAGGGCAATTAAATTGTCCTCTTGCAATTAATTGCATTTTTTTGAGTTGTAGAAAATAATAATTGCAATTTTTACAATTAATTTCACAGGCTGCAAAAAGTTACACATCACAAGGTACAAATCAACAAATCATTTGCTGAACAGAATGTGCGTCCCAAGAACTATTGTTTACCATGAGGAACAGCTCGGACTCCAGATGCATTGGTAGGAGTTTCTTCCGATAGTCTCAGAAAATACACTTGGCCTTGCTGAAAGGTCTCTCAGCACGGTTAGACTTAGGGGTTATCCACGTAAAATAATTAAAACAATAATTGTAAAAATGGACAATTAATAAATGCATATTTTCACGCTTAAACACTCAATGATTGCCTTAAAAAATTGTCAATTATTGTTTTCACAATTATTAATTGTACACCCCTGTATATTAGCAATAAAAATTTGAAAAATTTCAGCTTGAGACAGTGCTTATTTTATTATTAGCTTTTAATGTGCTATGCAATGCAAATTACTTTTAATAATTGCTGTAGTATAAATGACAAATAAAGAGTAGTAGACTACTCGCTCAGCGCACAAATGAAATCTTTAGCACGAACAATTGCTTCGTGATAATCACGTCGATAATTCTCTCGTGGTCAGACGTTCGATGCTTTCAAATGTGACAGATCACTTGCGACCAATTATTTTTGTGAATGAATCACAAACACAATGCTGATTATACCAGTTTATTCGTTGCAAGAATATTACGTGAAGAATGCCTCACTCGGAGACTGTTGACGAAAATATTTCTCATTTTATTAATGCAGTTCATGCCAGGGAGGCAATTTGGGATGTCACATCCAAGGAACATTCAATGAGAAATGTTATCGAAGCTTTATGGAATGAAGTTTCTGAAATAACATCTTGGGATGGTTAGTATTTATTAATTAACGCTCAGGTTTCTATTTTTTCGAAATATTTTAGTTAAATATTGTCGTGTGAAATGGCATCATCTGCGCACAACGTTCTCCAGGAAATTAAAGGCTGAGAGAGCAGCAATGTTAACATCCGGGAGTCCTGTATTTATGTTTAATCCAAAATGGCCCTATTTTACGATGTTGGAGTTTTTAAGACCTCATTTACGATCTAACCCTAGTGAGACTAGTTTAGCTACAGAAAAGGTATTAATTAATCAGTTTATATTTATATATATTTTTATATATATATATAATTTCTTCAAAAACACTTTTGAACAAGAAAAAATATAACTAAGTTTATTTTGTTGCTAAATTTGTCGAACAAATCAATGATTTTAAAATTTTTAATTCAGTCATTATTTGAGTCAGAGTTACCTCCGGGTCACATTTTCAGACCCGGTGACCCAATAACCCCCCCCTTGGGAGACCCGAGCCAATGACCCATTAAAAGTTAACGCATTTTTTATAGCATTTGATTGATTATTTTAATTTGAAACATACATATTCGTGATTTTCTAGGTAAATAAACTAAAGAGTAAGGGGGTCAGAATTACAAATTTCAATCTTGACCAATTGATATATGCATAGGGATAACGAATAGCGTGATTTATACATGTTAACTTTTTTAAATAAAAATTACCGGGTCAACTGAATACAAAATGTAACTCGGTGACTCATGCGACCCGGATAGAATATGATCTAGTGACCCGTAAAATTGAAAAATAAAACTTATCCAGATTTGACCCGCATATTAGAACATTGTTTGTCAGGTTATCCTCCAGCATACTTGCGTAGATATTGAAATGTAGCTGCTCTTCACTGACATACGAATGCTTCATCTCATGAAGACTCAAATTTATGCTAAAAACAAGGTTCTAACCTCTCTCATAATTTAAGTCGTAAAATATAAACTATCAAAATAATTTTTTATAAAGCAAAAATGCTAACAAAGTGCAAATCTTCAATTTAAAATATCAATCTGTGAAAAATGTTTGAAGTGTTTAAACCACATTTCTCAATTGAATTCTTATATAGCTCCGGTAAAAAATGAAGAATCCATCCAGTCCGATAACACCGGTCCGCAAATAGGATAAGCTCTTAATTTTACCTAAGGAGTTTACAGTAATACCTATTTTACATCCTATATCGCCCAAGAGGTTAATTACTACTTAATTGAACAGAAACCTTAGTAATACTATTCTCTATCTGATGTATATATATATATTTTCCGGAGCCAATTCACTGCAATAATTTAGCTAGTTACAAAGTTTGTAAACAATCCCAAACTTGTTTTATTGCAAATCTCCGCGTACTGTGAGAAAAGGTATGTTTCAACAGCTTACTGATAAGATGTTAAAATTAAACACTTATAACTGTAGACTATTTAAATAAATGAAAGAAGTCAAAACTTCTACTTAGTTCAAAATTATTTATTTTCTACTTAGTTCAAAATTATTTATTTCTAAAATGGATATTATCTCTACAATTAAACCGGAAAGTGCGACTTACACAAATTAAACTATAATTCTCTGAAAATTTGAATCGGAGAAAATATAATGAAATAAATTAAGGGGCTCACTCTCTCTTGTTGGTCAATTTTTCACCGTTACCCATGATACGCCATTGACCTACACTCCTAGAGAAATGTCTGCTGCAAGCTTGTCTCTTCACGTCTTTTGTCTTCTTATACATTATCTTTTTAGATGCAATGTTCTCTTTTGGTGATTGTTCTTATCACTTCTCTTTTCCAACTTCGGTTTCTGGTGACCACATTGCCTCTCGACTTCTTTTGATTGTGATCTACTATCTTTCGACTTCTCTTGTTCGGTCTTACCAACTCTCAACTTCTTGTGATTTTAGAGCAATACTTTTTGATCAAGTTGTTGTCTGATCAAGCCCTTTTATTGACACATTACGCCATCTTTTCTTGATTAGCTAATGGTCCAAAATCTTCCCAGCCTGACGAATCATATTCAAGTTGTGAAAATACTGGGCGTTTCCTCCAGCCTCCAAGTTCCAAGGCATCTATGGAATTTTAACCAATTATCCCGGGGTCTTTCTATTTATCCATCACATAACTTCATTTTTAGAAATAGATCATAACATGCAAACTCTGCAATTGGAGTGATGCAATGTTTACCTACATTATGTAATGCTTTGCAATTCTTCGTTTTGGCCTCCAGTTTTACCTCATTGATGATTCAGCGTGAATAGTTTGGATAATTTATTGGGATTGTTCCATTGCCACAAACTTGATTGAATTCTTGTTTCCAGAGGTGGCGTAGCAGACCATTAAAATGTGAGATAAGTAACTCAGTGTAGCTTAAAGATTTGGGGGTCCTAAAAAGTTTTTAGTATAAAAATTCTGGTGAATTAAATATTGCACTACAAATTAACAAGGAAGCTACTCACGAATATATTCCGAATTCTAAAATGTACTGCACATCTAAATTTTGGAGAACTAAAATAAACATCTAATATTTACATTCAAATATAAAAGCTGAAGCACCAAAATTTGACACCGCTTGCAATCTCCTTCAATGCATTAATTGATACTGGGATCTTAATGGAATACTTAAATACAATATAATGCACTAAAAACTACGTTTTATGATATTTTCTATTTAATGCTTTAGAGAACAGAAGACAGCTTTTCTGAAAATACGCTGTTGGCCAGTTACCGCAGTGCTAAAAGAGCAAAACCATTGCATAGCACGACTCAAGCTGTAAAAGTTCTAAAATCAATGTCTTCAAACGAAAAGCGAGATGATTGGGATTGCTTTGGGGAATTTCTCGCGAGACAATTGCGTGGAATGCCAGATAATTATGGGCAACAGACTAAAAGAAAAATTCTCAGATTAGTTATGGATGTAGAAGATGAAATCAGTGTCCTTTCATCAGCGTCTACAATCGTAACGACACAAACACCTCCAGGAAAATTCTAAAAAGTGGTTACCCCAGCCTTAGCTAAAGTTTTTTATTTTGTATTGAATGCCAGTAAAAGTCAGTTTTCTTGTTGTTATATATACTGTAAAATTTTGCGTGTAGGAAAATTGGTACCTCTGATCATTCCTGAAATTGTCGATTGATTAACTTTAAATAAGAAATACCGCAATGTTATTGTAAGCCCAAGGGCTGCAAAAGTAGAGGCTTGTAATTGAGTATTCATTTTTACATAGGTCGAATAAATTTATTCTAATGAATTCGAGGAGTCGCTGCGAAGCCGATTACATATTTCCTATAGAATAACAGATTCTGCCTGGCACAGGGCTTATTTCGACATTTTAAAATCACTTTGTAAATGTTTCAGTTTAAATCACAGGGGTGGTTAGACTGCTTTCAGCGCACTAATCACAAATGAAATCTTACAAGAGCAATTACTTCTGTGGTTTTGATTTTGCTTATTATCTCGCGTGGTTAAATCTGTACTGTTTTGAAATGTGATTGACACGTGACCAATCACATCAGGTTGGATAACGGGTAACTTTCTTTGGCCCCGCATGCCGACCCACTTAACAATGCTCCTGAACCAGCTAACACTGATGCGCAACCCGGCTCAAACAAGGAAGAATTACTAGTATAATATACAGAGAATATTTTAACATAAAGGTATCAATAAAACTAACTGTGTTTATCTTTGGTCACGATGGTTGTTATATAGTAATATTAGGGTCTAAAATTTTTGTTAGCTTTAGTTTGTTTTATTGCTTCAGTAAAGCATCCATAGCTTTTTCCATTATCAACTAGGGTAAGGCCCTTAACGGGACGGGCTTCTATAGTACTATCTATCAGTTCTATATATCTAACTTTGTATATGTATTCTGTGAAACACTAACCTTCATGTAGATTTACAACAAAAATTACAACACAGAACATTAAATATTTGACTAAGGCACATACAATTAACTGTTTTCCTCGATTTCAGAGAATTCCACTTCAAATCTGATATTGCATTGATAAACATATCCTACTTAAGTATATTATATTGTAACGTAAGAATAGTAAGTTATTAACTTCAGAAGGCATTCCATGCCCTTTGAATATAAGTATTGCAATTTACCCATTTTACAAGGTCATACAAGCAGTGTAGTGTTATATTGTGATAACTGAGACCCTCTTTCCAACAAAAGATGAACAAGCTGACCATTTAAAAGTATTTTCATAGTTTGATGTGTTGTCAATTATCGTTGTGATTGAATGCTGGGTTTGTCAATAAATTCTCAAAATGTGTTGATAAATCTTCGGGAACGGTACTTAATTATGACGTAGTTGTAAAATTAGACTTTTCAGCAATGCCAACAAAAGCGCTTAATGGGGTTTTGACGTAAACGACGTTGATATGTGCTATGACCGTTTAGGTATGCATATTAATAATAACACACTAACAATTTTTCTTGCTATTCAAGCTATTTTAGTTAAACAACAGTTAGCTAAGGGATATGGGCACGGACAAATCATCTTCTGCAAACGTTCATACATTCAATGACACAATCATGGTTGAAACAGTGACCAAATCCATTTGTGTTCTGATAGCTTATTGCGTAACGAAAAATTTAGCAAGAAATTTGACTCGACCCAATCGATTTATAGACCTGATAAACTGTATTTATATTACGTGAAACACCAACCTTCATATAGATTAATAATAGAAACTACAACCCAAAGCATAAAATGTTTAACTAACCAACATAAAATTAGCTCTCTTTATCAATATCATAGAGTTCAATTTTTCGGTTATCTTGTGGTAGTTGTTGTCATCAGAAGACGTTCCTTATCAATAGAATTGAATATTGTAATTGATCTATTTTCCAAAATCATACAAGTCTCCTATTATGATAACTAAGACTCGTTCCTGTGAAAAATTGATTAAATCTACTTAAAATACTTTCATATTGGTTGATGTGGTGTCAATTATAGTAATATGAATTAATGAATTGACAAAAGGTGTTGATAAGTGTACTTTAAGGGAAATATTTTTTGTACAACATGTATTCACGTTTAGTACAAAAATGTTGGCGAATTTTATTTTTATGTTCTTTATTTCTCAAAGGTCGAAATGACCGCTTTTGGCATGTATGTCAACATCAAAACTCGGGCATTCTAGTATTAAAAGTACTTAATTTTGTTTTTCATGTAAAGTACATTGATAGTTGTTATGACCGTTTAAATATATGCATGTATAGTAGCACCAAAGCGAACACTTTGAGTAGCACGCTAGCATTTTTCTAGATGCCTCAAGCTGTATATATATATATATATATATATATAAATGTTTTCGATCTTAATAATCATCGTCAGAACAAAATTGCGGTAATATAAATTTACAGTAAACTACATGGGCTTCTAGTGTACATTTAAACTATAAATGTCCATGCACTTAAAATATTTTTAGGATGTTAGTATTTAGATGATTATTCATTAATTGCTCTTTATTTTTGTTCTTAATGTAAAGAGCCTATATTATTTATAATTCCTTGGTTCATTTTTGACAATTGTCACAATTGTATTCATAAAATACAGATGAAATCAAGTTTAATTCAAGAGTCCTTGTTTTTTATAATATCAAATGTTCTTAATGATTTGAAAATTGGTGTTATGATGGTTCTATTTAAATCTTTGTTAAGCATTTTAAGTTTTGATTTACAATCTTTTTAATAAATTTGTGGGGATAGCCATTCTGCTTAAAATGCTCAAAAAGCAAATGTAATGATTGTGTTATGTTTCTATAGCTTGATGATAAATTTATAATTCGATCACAGAGGCATTTTATTGTGTTCTTTTTGTGTCGGTCTTCACAATATGATGAAAAAAGAATTTATTGTCCATTATTTGTTTTCTTCAAAAACATTTTTGTTTCAAATTCATGGTTCAGATTTGTCACAGTTACATCAAGAAAATTTAATTGGCTATTCTGTTCTTCTTCCATAGTAAATTTGATTTCATCTAAGTGCTTATTAAATTTCTAAAAAAGTTTTCAGCATTGATTTTGTTCTTAAAAATAGCAAATATGTCATCCACATATCGAAAGTATGATATAAATTCGTCATTTTTATATGATGACTTGATGATGTCCATCGCAAAAGCAGCCGTTGTTGGTCCAAGTGGTGATCCCATTGCCATTCCATCAACTCTTTTAAATATTTTAGATTTGAATAGAAAGGATGTATTCAAACATGCTAAGTGTAGTAAATCTTTTAATGTTTCCAGAGAAATATCCAGTTTATCTGCAGGAATAATAGCAAGAATATGATTGATTGTTTTTTCTACAGGAATGTTCGTAAAAAGTGATTTAACATTAAAACGTACGAGATAATTAGTACATTTATTTCCTCATATGCTGATTTTAATTTATTATTGAAGTGAAATGAATCTTTTAAATTGTACTTATTCGGGATGTAGGGTTTCAATAATTCATCTAAATAGATTTGCTTAAATTATATGCTGGTGAATTAATCATTGAAAGGATTGGTCTAAAGGGTGGATCACCCTTTGATTTGAATTGTGAACCTTTGTCAAACCATATAATCTTGCTGGAGTGGCACCAACACTTCTTATATTATTATACATCTTTTCTGAAATTCCACCATTGTATTTCATTTTTCTTAGTTTTGAATTGAAAGAATCTTCGTCTGCTATAAAATAGCAGAATAACTTCTTGAAATTTGGTTTTGTCAGACAATATCATGTTCATTTTTTCTATGTAATCACCTTTATTTACAACTATAATACCATTTCCTTTATCAAATTTACATATATAGATATCTGGATCTTATGCTAGGTTTTTTAAAATTCGAATAACTTCAATACCTTTTCTTGTTATTCTCTTTTTATTGGTATATGAATTTAAAATATTTATTATTTTGTCTTCATATTTGTATATTCTTCTTCATTTTCAATTTTTTCTTTTCTAATTAAGGAAGAAAACATTTTTTCTGTGTTAGCTTTCACTTCCATATCATCAAAATTATATATATATATATATATATAA
>CABFPE010000126.1:1104481-1117582 GCA_900660155.1 Hofstenia miamia | reverse complement strand
ATCACCGTCTCTGGTACAAATGAAATAAATATTTTTTCAATACGTATTTCTCGTTGAATTCAAGAATAAAATATTTGCAAGTAGGAAGTTTTATATGAAACGTTTCAAGATTGTTGATAACATGTTTTGTTATTAGTGTCGTAAATTGCTTGTTAACGTTTATTGATACACATATATACAAAACGTTTAAAAATATTTATTTTATATTATAAGAAATTGCTTAAATTTTAAAATTTTATTGGTGTCTTTTATATTAAGAATTAAATAAATAACCGGTATATGACTTTTCCACGTTTGTAGACTTAATTTTTTCCGACGTTTTTTCACTTTTGTGACTTATATTTCTTTTCCAAAGTTTTTCCATGTTTGTGACTTATTCCTTTTCCGACGTTTTTTGACGTTTGTGACTTACATTTCTTTTCCTACGTTTTTTCACATGTGACTTACATTTCTTTTCAAACGTTTTTTCACATTTGCGACTTAAATTAAAAAACTTTTCCTCAACGATGAAATGGGGATTGGGAACAGTGCTATTGCAAAACGTATTGTATTACAGTTTAGTAAATAGAAAATGTATAGTTTTGCTTTCACTCTTTTTCTACATGTACTAGTTTTATGTTAATATGTTTGATAAATTATTATATTTCATAAACATTAGTTTTAATATAAAAAATTTAAACTCCTACGTCTTCTTTGTAAATAGGTAAAAATCTATAGTATTCTTTAAGCTGATAAATGTCAATGTTTTACCTAGCTATTAATTTAACATGTTATTGACATTCAAATTTAGCATGAGGGAAGGATGATTGAAATAAAGTAATCGCTAGTTTAGTAAATTTAATAATACTATTTATTATACAATGAGAATGAAGAAATGATTTGTACGTGTTAATGGTAGATTTCTAGAGATACATCTCATCAACTAAGTTAAATAAGTGTAATATTAGATAATGGATGCATGTTATGTATAATTATATAATTAGGGATAAAATAACTATATACATTAATTCACAGGTTAATATACACTACTCTAACGATTTATTTTGCATTTTCGAAAAAAAATTACATTCTTTCGGGATATTTAATTTTCCTCTACTCAATGCTTCTTACATTGTTTTCCACATGCAGTGTTTATCATAGGTGCTGATTTTAACGATGTTTTTGTTCAAGATCTCCAAATGGAACTTGGATTCAAGCCTGTCTATTGCGGTAAGACTCATTTGAATTCACAATTGGACTTCATTTTCGTTTCTCAAAAGACTTGCTTTGAAAACTGCTTTTCAACAAAATTTAATTTGGACACTGATCACTTGGCGCTTGTTGTTGAGCCAAAAAAGAAGATTGACACGATGAGGAGATTTGTTGTTTAGAGACCAACGTCAACACTGTAAAACTCGTCTGAACCTTGCAATTGACTCTTGATTTTAGTGAAATCTACAGTATTACTGACCCAAACCAAGCCATGAAGCGACTTATTGAAATCCTTAAACAGCATCTTAACATGAGCTGTCCAATGAAAAAAATTAAGCTCTCAAACAAGGACCCTGTTTACATGAGTCCACTTCTTAAATGTCTCATCAGGAAAAAGCAGCATTTACTTCGAAAACACCTCTCGAAATACTCTCCTATCTCATCAAAACAATGATAATATCACATTTTTCTTCTTCAAAGATCGTTCTTGCTCTTCTAAGTGGTGGGATTTAATTAAAGACTTGTCAAATCAGAGTAAATCAAATACAACTAATATCCCTTTTTCCTGTAATCATATAAACGGACATTTTGCTAACATTTCGACTGTGCAGCACTATGAAATATCTGATATGGCCAACACTTAGCAAGGCGTTCGATAGAGTACCTCACTGTCTTATTATTTCACAACTAATGAAGGTTAAGCCAGAAATTAGTCCATTCATTATAAATCTGGTGAGATCATTTCTCATGAATAGACAGCAATTAGTATCCATGCAGGGGTGTCATTCTTCAATTTGTGAAACTAATGGTGGTGTCTCATAAGTAACAGTTTGGGTCCTCTCTGTTTCAATTTAGCATGTGACGACTTACACTTAAATGGTTCTAATATAGATTTTATCAAGTTTGCTGAAGATATGCAGCTCTTAGTAGCAGGAAAAAACTCTGGTGATGGAGCTGAAGAAGCGATTTCAACCATGATAAATTGGTGCAACAGAAGCAATTTTATCCTGAATAAATCCAAAAGTAAGGAAATCAGGATAAAGAAGTCAAAAAATCTGGAATTAACCATTCCTCCAGGAAATGACATTGAATATGTTAATGGGTATTCAATTTACTGAGACTTTATCTTTTGCTCCCCATATACAGAATTATTTTTGTTGCTAAAGCTCAAGTATATGAACTATACAAAACATGAATTGACTATGCTATTCAAACAGTTGGTTGAGCCAATCCAAGTTTGGGTGCTTCTCCAACTATCTTCTTGAGAAAATTGACTCGGTATTACGAAGAGCTCAGTATACGGGTATTATTAGTGAATATGTACCTATTAAGCGTGTAGTTAAAGCTCAAGATGACAAAGTTTACAAAGCCATTTCGGAATGTTCAGATCACATTCTCTATGATATCCTTCCTTCTAGGAACACATATGGTCAGAGGTTAAGAACCGACTCCGCACTGGACAATATCTAAATAAGGAGAAATATTTACGAATATTTCCTGATAGACATCTCTGATTTTTCATCATTTTTAAATTGGTTTTATTTATTCTACAAATCATTTGTAATTTACTGATTTGATGAAAGACTATTATTATTATTGTTATTATTATTAAGGCAAAAAGGTATATTAATGCCGTTGTAGTTTCCTAAATTTAGAAAAACTTGATTGAAAGCATTGCAGATTTCCCTCTTATTTGTAATGAATTTATCTTTATAGTATATACTATACTTTCTATTTCCCCGGTCCTCATGTTTTTTCTATTTAGTAAATTGTTAACAAATTCCCATTTATTTTTTGGGAAGAAAGACTTTCAGATACTGAAAACGGGAATAATTATTGCTTGTTTTCCTTATATTTTTCGTGAATAAACTTCCATCAACAGAAGATTGGTTAATGAATTAATTACATTATCTAATAATAGATGTGCTAAGTGTTTGTCGCATTTTATTCTAATAAATGTTAAAATCTAGCTAACTTGGAAGCAGAGATGGGCGCGGTACAGGTTTTGTAAAATTATTTCCACCGCAGAGAAAAAAACTTCACTGCTAACCACCGCAAGGTCCGTTTTTTTACCACAACCATCGCAATGTATGAAATTTTACCGTGATATACCGCAAAATTGTCGATTTTTAACTTTGTAAAAAAGATAAATATTTCTGAATTTTCTTAGGGTTATGGATCATTCGTAGAAAATCTAAAGACAATTTCTTAGCTATTTTGCCAATTCAATCAATTTCATTAGGGTAGTATCCAATTTTCCATGAAATATGCAAAAATTACTTTTAATATTTTTTTTGCGAAATCTATTAATTTTGCCTCAGAAATGGTTTTTTTGAGTACTTAGAGATTTTCAAACTTGAAACAAAACACGTTATCTGTATAATTTTTTTGCTATCACAAGTTATTTTAGTTCTACCGCTACCACCTCAATTGTGTTAATCGCTAGCGCGGTACGCCGCACCGCGGCATACCGCGGTATTCGTCGGTATTACCGCACCGCGCTCATCTTTACTTGGAAGAGCTGAGAAGAGTAATTTATTACTTTATACTCAATGAGTTTGGTATAACAACGATTCTACGTATCTATAATAAATGTGACAACATTATTATTAACGTAAAGTAAAGATTACATTTACAATCAATATCCATTATTGCTATAATATGTTATTCATTTCTCTGAAGCCACTGGTATCTTCATTATAATATCAGGTAGCATAAAGTTAGTTTCACATAGTTATTTCTACTATAAGTAATTTCAAACAAGAACTATATATAAAATACGAAATATCTTATACAGAGCTACAGTCCCACACGTTTTCCAATTACACGAATAACTTCACAGGAATTCATTTGAAGATAAACTTAACTACAAAATTGGAGTTATCGGAAAACTTTAGATAGAAATTCCTGCATCAATACGAAATCATAGCACTCCGGTAAAAAATGAGAAACAATGTTTTCAATCTCTTAGTAACGAATAAACGCACAGTAACAAATTATATCAATCGATGACAAAATAAGTTTTCTATGTGCTTGTGTAAAAGAAATTAGAAAACATTGCCTCAAGAGCGAACACATTTCAAAAATCTGCCCTTAATTGAGTCCATCAAATTCGTCTGCATTCTCAGGGTAATTTTTTTCTTTTGACTCCAGCGAATATTGTTTCAGTGTTTTGCATATTTTTTTTTCCATATCGTCCTTCATGATCCCCAAACATTTTCTGTAGATGAAAGCTCCGGTGAGTATTCAGGCCCTACAAATTTTGAAGATTTTTTCTGTGAAGAAATTTTGGGGATGTCTTAAACTACGGGGATCGGCCTTTCTCGCTGAAGAATCCATCTATTCCGATAAAATCTGCCCGCAAATGGGATAAACTCTGCTAAACTATCAGTATACTTTAAATTGTCCTATCATATTGGAAGAATTCCCCTTACAAAAAACTTAGCTAAGTAACAAAATCTTATCTAAAGGCACACGCTTTAGAAACAACTCCTGAACAAGCGCTTAGTTCAGCTGGACTTATGTTTCCTGCTTGACTCACACAACGGCACTTTGCCCATCTGAACGAACTCTTTGTTATTAGAAAATACAGTATGCAATGCAGCATAGGTAAAGAATGTAGCAATTCATGTAGCAATTCATTTGGAGTTTTTTTATTTGGAGTTTTTTTAAGATTTGCTGCTATGTTAGTACGAGAGCCGTGGGAGTTGGATCAGGGGTGTACGCAGGATTTTCTGATGGGGGAACCTGACATGCCACCATCTTCTCCCCCTGCGTACGCCACTGAGTTGGATCAATTCATTGTGCTGCTACAAGACTATTCCCTCCCTGGTGCTAGTGTAGAGAAATCTTTCAACAAATATTGTGAGATTCTAACTCAAAGACGTATAAACATCACATGACAGAAGAAAATTTGGCTAAGAACCTATTTATTTTGATTTTGATCAATAATTTGTAACAGAATTCACATTCCTCTTAGCAAATCACCGTCATTTTTTAGCAGGAAAAGCAGAATTCTTCCAGAAAGGAAACGCTTAGCATAGTTTATTAAGCTCTGCATACAGAATATCCTACTGATAATATGGAGTCATAAAATGACCAAACTATCCATAAAGTGAACCAGTTCGGAATTCTACCTAATATAAGACCACTCATATATATATGTATATGATATCATGCAGGAATTATTGTACAGACTCAATTAAGGGACATAATAGCAATGCAATCAGTAAATTTAAGAATTTATTTATCATATGCTGTCCGATTAGAATACAAAAGCACAATAATACTGGTCTCCTGTTATTGTATTCTAATCAAATATTTTACAAAACGTACTTATTTTGTGCTCACTTGATTAAGAGACAATACTGCAATCAGTGGCGGAAAGGGGGGCGAGTCTACGCACCACATTAACCTGGGTATATATATATATATATATATACATATTGTGGCATCAGGTACTGGTTTCTAGTATCGGCCAGATCAGGTGTTTTCGTATCAAGCTTGTTATTTATAAATATGTTTACAATACACTGTACATAAGACAAAGAAATACTTGTAAATAGAGAACAATTTTAGCTATGTTCTATTAGAAAGCTGTTTTACATATATTTCACCGATGTTAATATATATATATATATATATATATATATATATATGTAAATTTACGCAGGTTTGTTTAGGTAGACGTCAGTATATACTGTATAACATAATTTTTTAATATCTATAGCATTGCCTAAGATTATATTTGAAATTTCTATGTTAAATATTAGCCATGTTATTTTCATAAAAATGATATTATTGAATGAAGGTAGTAAATTTAGCGGCCTCTCCAAGCAAGAAATTCACGACAATCCAGCAAACCTCATCAAACCGACTTGTGTGAAAAATGTCAGCAACTTGGTAGAGACTGCTCATTTCGATATTATTCTAAATGAAGTGGTGCTATATAGGAATATAATGTGTTTTTAAGTGTATATAATGTACATTAAATTTTAAAAATTTTTTTAATAGAATTCAGTTGAAACTTAAACATTTTCTTACTTTATACTTTTTTACCAAATTTTTGTGTGAACTTCAACGGGTATTCAGTTTTTTATTTTTTACATTTATGAGAATAAATTAAGTACGTTTGTTATAGAGGCTTCACCAATTTTTTTCAAGCTCGGCCTAAATTCTATGTATATTAAGGCAACAAATTTGTTATACATATTATTATAGTCGTGCTGAGGACAAGTTTTTCTTATGACAGCTATTTTAATGTAAAATTTTTAACGGGTAGATGATCTAAACAGCGTAATATAAATATGTCATTACAAAACTACGCATTTAAAATTTCAATAAATATTTTCAGGCTGTGGATGTTATTAATCTACAAGTAAAGCATTTTGAATTAAAAAGTTCGTAGTATATGGTTTTTAAATGTTTTTATTCAATACCTATTAATTGTTTATGCAATAAGTTAATATAAAAGATTTTTTCAGATAAATGTTACAATTAAATATCTGATAATTTATCTGAATAGCGTCATTAAGTTCACACTACACATACAAATTACAAGTTACAAAAACAAATCTTCCAGGTTGGGATAAGTACTATAATAGCTTGTAGCCATTTTAATAACGCGTTATCGTAATTTGTTATATAATTTGTATCCTAGCCATGATTTACCAGAAATATATTCTTGCTTAAGGAAGACTTTTATATGATTTTTAAAAGATTTTAATTTTTCAATGTAAAAATTGTGAACTTGAATTCTGTTTATATCAGGGTTACCGTGAGAATGAGAATTCCCATCCCATGGGATGGGACCAATAAGTTTTCGTGGGAATTCCCCTGGAAATTATTGGGTGCTTTAGATAAAAGGAAAATTTAAAAAATATATTTAAATAAAATATAAGCATTTTAAGCTAAATAATAAAAACATTATTGCAATGTAGTTATCTAATATATAGACAACTAGGTCTGGAATGCGAGTTCACCCTATTACAAAATCTAAAATTCTAATAGGGTGAAAACAAAATTATTTATTATCCACATTATCCGACTCACTTCGACAGTTTTCTCAGAGTAAATGGCCTTATAAAACCTATTTGTCCTCGAAAAGTATATAACGATTGCCCAGCAAGGATAGCATTTATTGAGTAATAAATTGAGTTAAGAAGTATTAGAAATTGATTTAAAAATTGAGTAAAAACTCAAGGGGAGCCGTTAATTTTAGTCACCATTTCAAGATGTTTCCTCGTTCCAGATCATTATCAGCATCCATTTCAGGTGCTCCACCGTGAGTCTCTCTCTTTGGGTACTCAAAATCCTAGTGAGACACAAAAAAATTCGCTCAATCTCAACACAGACAATAGGGGCAAATTTGAACTTTGCAATCACGGCTGGTGGAACATTCAGGTCATCCACTCACTCCCCGTTCAAAGCGGCTGAGATTTTGCAGACATGCTGCCAATCCGGATTCTTTCGTAGGACATCTTCCATTTTTTTCTTATATTTTGTCATTGCAGCTCCATCCAAGCCGGACACAAAATTGTCAATAATATCCACATCATTCGTAATCGGCAGTCTTCCCTGTATTTTGGCAGGAGCCAAGCTTAATCCGCGAAATGACGAGGCTATAAAAGCAAGCGCCGGTTGCAGCTGATCCTTGGAAATTAATTTTTTCAAGGTAACAAGACAAGGGCTTTCGGACTCATCCAAGTAGTCCATAAATTTGCAAACTAGCTTGAAATTTTCACAAAAATAGAATACTGCATCTAACCATGTCCCCCAACGTGTAATAATTTTCGCCCGAGGGAATTTTCGCCCAAAGGAATTCTCGCCCATTTGAAACTTCGCCCAAACGAATTCTCACCCAAACTAAATTGTTCGCCTATTTAAACCAATTCAATCAATATTTATTGAAAACAAATGCGAAATTTGGCGATATAATATTACACCTTTTAGTTATGAAACTATTAACAACCAGTCGAGGAGGCAAAAAAATTCTTTTAAACGGATTTTTATAGAGTATATTCGAAAACCAATGCCTCTATTTATTGGAAATACGAGGTGGAGAGTTGCAAAAAACGAATGAGCACAGACATTGCGTACCAAATTTAGTATGTAACTGCTGTATAATATATTTTGGTAATTCCTTCCATATATTTATAGCTGCGTTTAGAAATCAATTTTTCTTTATTCGCTTCAAATACCAATTATTCTCAATTCTGTGTGTTCTTGTCTCAATTCTGTGTGTTCTTATATTTTGTTTATTGACTAATTTTGCAGCAAGAAAGTCATTTTTGTTATATGAGAAAGCATTAATTACTTTGAAGAACGTCGTTAAGGCCACGGTTAGACTAGTGATTGCTTCAAAAGTGATCTATCACATTTTGATTGAATCGCACGTCTAACCACCAGAAATAATTAGCGATGTGACGATCACGAAGAAATCGTTTCCTTGTGATCGACATATTGCTAATTATCTTGATAGATCACTTTTGAACCAATCACTAGTCTAACCGTGGCCTAAAACATTTATACAAATGTAACATTGCGGATGTAGAAATAATTTTGAAATTTTTCTATATTTATTATTCTTATTAAAGCTATGATTATTTACTGCTAATTTGATAGCCCAATTTAGTTGCTCTTGGAATTTCTTGAGAAATTTTTGGTTTATATCTGTGTAGAATATGTTGGCATAGTTGAAATGAACAAATATTAGAGCATATATTAATTGGATTTTTGCTTGAGTTGGAAGTTTTTGAGAAATTAAGTTAATTGCTTAAATCTATATGGCCATTTTTCTAATAACATGATTTAGTTGCTCTTCAACATTTCGATTTATGTCAAAAATAATTCCGAGGTATTTAAAAGATTCAACCTGTTTTATTTGAATGCCGTTGAAATTAAGTTTGTATTTTGAAGGATCATCAGATTTAGCTTTTGATTTAACAAACCAGAATTGAGTTTTTAGTGGATTTACTCTTAGTTTTATAGAAGCAAAATATTTAGCAAGAGAAGCACAGTTTGTTTCGAGAGTTTAAACTAGTGCTGGATCCGGTCAGGTTAAATCCGACAAACCGGTCCGGTTAAAGCAAGTTAATATGCAGAGGCCAGGTTATCGGGTTAAAATCCGGTTAAGAAATTCTATTTTTGAATTTCAAAATTATATGATTACAATGATTGCAACGTTACAAAACAACAGAAATTGTTTCAAATGCTGCAAGGATTCATACTTGTTGTCCTAATCTACATTTTGCTATTCAAATTATAGAATAGCAGTAAATACCCTAATGTGGCATCAATCGATGCATAACAAACAATTTCTTCATTAGTATTTCGAATTTAATAAATATCAATTGTACAATATATTTCTACGAATTTTTATTGCCTTGTTTGACTAAAAAGAGTTAGACAATCTGTGCAATTTTAAACGTTTGAATCATCTGCTGCACAGTAATTCTGATTTAATTGATTACAGTGTAAAAAGTTAATGAGGGACCTGTTAGTGTTTACTCATAATTTCACGGTATACTTTTAGTGTTTCATTTGCTTATCAAATACCTGTTTTTATAGTTAAATACTTTGATTTTGTTATCAAAAGTTTAATAGATTTTACTCTACGCTTAATACTAGTTGCATATGTTATTTATTAAAATGCTTTTCTAAATTATCTGATTGTTGCCGAGGGTGCCTTGTTCAGGTACAGCTTTACAAGTTTCATCTCTGTGGCACTTCGGCAGGTTTAGGTATAGGGCTTTTCACACCCGCTTGTCTTTTATTGTTTATTATATTTAATGCAGCACCTAAATTGCACGAGCTGAGGCCTGCACTGAATTTAGGTACACAAGCATGTAGGGTACACTTTGCACCCAAGAACTTAAGGCTTCTCTTTCTCTTTATTTGAATTAGAGCTCCTGTCTTATATGACTCTTTCTATAAAGTTTCTCTGTATCGGGTCGGCCGAGTGTGGCCATGCACCCTTCCCTCACCTGATCTCCTGTTACCTTTAACTTTTATTAGGAATGGCTCGTTTTAGTGCTGGAGTCAGGCCTTTAATTACTGCGAAATCGGCAAATCCTGGAGTTCATCAACATAAATTTTCATGCCAATGCCACACTAATCTGAAAAAGATTCATTAATTTTAACTCTTTGCATAACATTGTGTAAGTAATTGGAAGTGAGATCTATGGTGTCATTAGAAAAATCTAGAAATTTAACTTTTTGTAAGAAGATCCTGTGATCTATGAAATCGAATGCAAGCAATTGCTGAGTATTAATTATCATTTATTGTTGTTCGCCATTTTCTGTAGCTTATTGTACTAAAGCATCGATCATAGAAATACCTTTGCGAAAACCATATTGTGTTTTGGAATAGAGATCGTGTGTACAAAGATGCTCGTTAATTTGATTAAAAAGAATTCGTTCAAAAATCTTGCTGATTGGAGAAGTGATCGAAATGGGTCGATAATTTTCGCAATATTCGGGGTCATTTATTTTAAATGGTGTTATATTTGCCAATTTTAATTCATCTGAAAAAAAGGAGTGTCTTATACATTTATTTAAAATGTAGCATATTGGTTCAGCTATTAAGTCACCTGAAAGTTTTAGGAACCACGTTGGTATTAAAGAGGGTCCACTGGATTTATTTTTTAAACATTGTATCGACTTTATGATGTCATATTTTGTTGCAAAACGAAACGAGAAAGAGGTTAGAGTTCCTTTGGGTTTATTATGTTGACTAGAGTGATGACTAGTCGTATTTGTGATGCTTGCTCATTAAACATTGATGAAAAGCTATTTAACTGTGCTTATTGTCACTTAAATAGCATTTCACTAAGAAATGCACTGGATTTTCAAAAGAATGTATTCAAAGTGTTTAGCAATATAGAAAACATATCATTTTATTATGTTCAAGGTGTGTAGACTATGGCAATAAAGTAAAATTCAAAAGAAATATTGGGTGCGTCTCTGACATTTCCTTTGATGAGCTGCATGTCGATCTGGTTAAAAATAACAATGCTTTAGATGAAAAGATTAACATTCTGAGTAGTATGAATTGGGCAGAAGCACGTAGCACAAATTGACCTTTGACCCCGGCAGGCATGTCTGTCATGTAATTGTATACTTTGGCCATCTGTGTATCTCTGACGTCATTGGAACATATTGGTTTTGTTGGCAAACACATTTGTTTGCAGTCTATTGTTTAAATGTAACCAATTTTTTTAGAGGTTGAGGAATTTTCGAAAATCCCATAAGATTAGAATTGTTGCAATCTATTGTTCAAAATGTAACAATTTTTCTATTCATATTGCATAAATAATTTTTAAATACAATTGAATTTCTATATGTAAAAAATATACGTTTTTGGAATTACATAATTAATAAGTATTTTCAAACATAAATAATTTTTTAATATTGAGGGTAATAAACACATTTCACAGACAGAACATGTCAATTGCAAAAATAAACACATTTGTTTGCAGTCTATTGTATAAAATGTAACCAATTTTTCTATAAGCAATTTTCGAATTCCCATGAAATTATAATTGTTCTAATCTATTGTTAAAAATGTAACATTTTTTATAGACAATAAATAAATAATTTTTAAAAAAAATTAAATACATGCTTTCACAGACGCATGCTCTCACCATAAAGAGAAAACGAACATTTATAGATAATAAATTTATTCACAAAGAAAATATAAAATGCACTACTAAATGATAAAGTTCATATAGCGAATTTCATCTACAGTTCAATGAACAATGATCATATTCGTCAATACTGTAGGAAACAAAGGCAATGTGTATTTGCACATTATGAATTTCACACACGGTAGTATCTAAATTAATGATTAATAAACAAGTCAAATGAAGAGATAGATCACAGAATAAAACACATGACAATTAAAAGTTTAAATAAATTCAATTAAAAATGTGTATTAACAAACGACATTTATATGTATGATAAAGTATATAATTAATTTAACATCGGCCTGCAAGTTCCCAGCAATTCATTAAAATAAAATTGATTACGTTTTTAAAAGAAATATCTGCAAAACTAACTAGAAATAATATTGCAAAAAAATCCTTAAGAACAGGGCCGTGGCTAGGGGAGGGCCAGGGGGGCATGGCCCTCCCTGTTGGGCCACTGTGACAGTATTAATTCTAATATTCTGTAACTAAGTTAGAGTGAATATCTTTTAGTTGAAATATACATTATACTAATGCAAATCTATTAAAAAATTCAATGAAAAAGGGTGAAACTATCTCATATGATTAAAACTATGATTAATTTATTGAACTTTGCGGGGCCATGCCCCCCTAAACCTTAAATGCAAGCCACGGGCCTGCTTAAGAATCAAAAAAATATCTGAGATTTAATTATAAAAATAGCTTACCAAAAAGTTTAGAATCTTTCGATGTAGTTCTTTCATCAATGTGAAATTCCGTTAATCCGCTCTATGTATAAAGTTGCATGCTTTAATAATGTCAACATAGTTTTTCTATGGCCATTTTTCAAATGTCAAAATGTAACAAATTATAAACACAGTACAACCATGTAAAATTCCATTATGCTGCTGTGCGTAATTTTTTATCTATTGTTCAAATGTCAAAATGTATCCAATCGTAAAAATTGTTATATATCAAACATGAAATCCAAATCACTTTAACAATTAAATAAAACACTTTCAAATCATATAAAACTAGAATTTTTTCCGAAGTTGGAAAACAATCTCAATTATTATTACAACATGTTTTTCCCAATTTATACAATTATGTAAATGAAAGATGCTACAAAACTAAAATGTTAATAAAGTAAAACGATTTATCAATCACCATCTCTGGTACCAATGAAATAAATACTTTTTCAATACGTTTTTCTCGTTGAATTCAAGAATAAAATATTATATATATA